>UFQX01000729.1:99648-271576 GCA_900497675.1 Arapaima gigas | reverse complement strand
CCCCCCCCCCCCCCCCCCCCCTCAGGGGACATTTCTGTCCGGAGCCGGTAGCATCATGCTACATGCTGTCGAGGAACTTGTTTAAAAGACTTGTCAGCCACTGGCTTATGTCCTTGTCAAATTTGATTCATCTTCTTACCGTAAGTCCTCATGAGATCCTCCACACCAGACATACAAACGCATAAAATCAGTGATTACCAGTTCGACAGAATTTTGTGTGTTTTGTTCACATTTGTACATCTGTGGTCAGCTAGATCTGGATTCTTGCGTGAAAAAAGTGGGTGAGCAACGAGTATCAGATATAACATATTTGATCATCTGTGCTTTATAATTGCTTTATAAAAAATGACAGGAATTCCAAGAATAGCAAGCTTTCTTGAACACAGTTTTGGGGTTATGGCCATAGAGCTGAGGATGGAATGGAGTTTTGGTAGAACGGCTCTCCAGATATCATCCTCTAGACGACCATATGATCTGCTGCCTGACTCGGAAACCAGCCCGGCTGGCCAAGGGCTGAGTTTAAAACCCATGTGGGCTGCTGGCATTGGGCTTGAGGAAGAGCTGCGTGTCATATCTACTTCATCTTCCCTGAAAGGAATGGCAGCGAAAGCCTTTATTTCCTGGAACTGCACAGATGGCTGCGGCTCCACTGAAATGCGAATTAACGTCTTTCGGGGCACCGGGGTTTCGTTAACCTTTTCTCAGACCCATCTCCGCTCCTAAATCACATTTGTCCCGTCTGTCACCCCTGATGATGATTCTCTGTGTTTGTGGGCTTCACCTGAGGTGCTAATAAGATATTTCTTTGATGACGTTAGTCTGAAGGGAGAAAAACTGGCGATGGACGGCCAACTCGCCCCCTCCTGTCTCCCGCTCCCATCTGGTGCATCGCTCTCTGAGTCCTGCCTTGATTCGCAGCCATCTCCTCGTTCAGTGGGTGGATCTGCATCCGGAAGCAGAGATTAAAAAGCTGGTGTTGTGCCCAAAACGTTGCTGGTTCTCGTCTCGGGTCTCAGGTTAAGCGTCTTTGGAGCAAGATACTTAACCTGAGTCTCTACACTAAAATATTCAGCTCTATAATCGGATAGCGTAGGAACTTTTGATGAAAGCATCTGCTGATGAGCAAAATTATAATAATCTGTCTGTGGTTTTCAGTAGCATCGTGGCTCAGTGGGGCGTAACATTGCCTTGTAGTACAAGGGCTGGCGGTTCGAATCCAGTCACAAAATAGACACAGCACTGCCAGGTTCTTGTACTTTGTACTTCTTGGTGTTTGGTTTCTGAGACTTTTCACATTTTGCTCTTCATCTGTTTATTTTCACCAGGTCTTTCTGTGTGGTTCTTTTATTTATTCCTTGTGCTTGTTGTAACTTTTCCAACAGTGCACTGGCTCTGACCAAGTCTTACGTTCGGTTCTGTATGTTGAATTGAGATTCTATTTCCCCTGATGTCTCCCAGGTTCTGGGACAGATGAAAAAAACATGAGTGGAGTGACAGAGCATCAGGTCAATGAGGACTCCCTCAGGGACCTCAGAATCGGGCTAGAGGTTCCATTACCACACAGTGAGCCACAAAAACAGATTTATATTGTTGTTTATCTGTTTGTCTTATTTATTAATGACCGCAGGGGGGTCTGAAGTTAATACCTCACCAGCAGGCTCAGGATCCTGATTTCGCTGCCCATTTGTTTGCTCCGACACGTTGTGAGGCGTGATAAACAGTCAGACAGGGGAGAGGGCTCGCTCAACCTGATGGAGACCTGCTGTCCTTATTCAGCCCCTGCCCACGGGTACAGTGCTGCTGTCCACTGTGTGCACCCTCAACATACACACACATACACACACATACACACACACATTTGACTGCAGGGCCAACGCTGCGGAGCTTTGCCCATCCCACATAGAAAGAGAAATGAGTTCCTCAGATGGTTTTCCACCTGACAGTTTGCCAAGCGCCAGGGATCAAGATGAGTGGCGTGCAGCAGAAGCGTCCGATGGGAACGGTGGCCACAGAGGGCCACTTCCCTTCACCTGCCTCCAGCAAGATGACACTTTTGAATGATGGGTTAACAGGTACTCATGGTTTAGCTCCCTGCCCTCCAGGGTTGCCAGTAGGCAGCACTAAATACACATTTTATTCAACACTACTTTGATTTATTATGTATTTCATGTCCGCTAAACCTGCTGTGTTGCGTAACAGAAGGTCCTCCTGCATTGTTCTCTGGCTCCGATCACTGGTGTGCATGTAGTCGGGTGGTGATCCGAGTGGGAACAGTGTAGTTAACAGAAATGCCAGGTCACAGTTAACAGGACGGACTTTCAGAGATTACTGTCTGATATGGAGCAAGGAAAGTGGACACTAGTGTGAGAGAGATGGATGGTCACCGGAAGCTGATCCGCTGGTTCTGGTCTGCAGCAAATGACGTAGATCTCACTGAGACGGGATAATTAAACTGGAGAGATGTGTTGACAAGCCCCTGTCAGTCAGCAGTGGAGACCCACACAGGGCTTTTACTCGAGTCACTCAATCACCCATGTCCCATGTGACAGATCATTCTCCTTCACGGCTTAAAGTCGGAGGTCAGAAAGGAGCTCAGCTCCTCGGGGCCCAGTGTCGTTTGTGATTAGGGTGTCGGATTACTGCCAAGAGGGATGGTCTCCTTTCCATACCCCTTCTAATCCCCCACCACCCTGGGTCTTCCTTGCCTCACACTGTGCAACGTCCCACTGGAACACAGCTATCGGAGTACCACTGTGGGCAGAATCTTACAGTCTTTTCATGCTGTTTATACTGCTGCATGTTTATTGCCGCTATTTGGATCGAGACTTTGCTCTTCTCATCCTGGGATCTGAAAACACCATTTTCCTTTGACACGTCTAGTTCATTAACCAGCACACCACCTGCTGTCCCACACATGCCAGTTCATCTGCAGAACTGCCTCTCCTGGTTTTCCTGCTTGTTTGTCTCATTGCATTTAGTTGCAGACATTTTCACTCCCCAAAATCCGCATTTTAATAAAACTGTCTTGAGTGATTCGTTGTTCTCTGTAACTTACTGCCTTCCTGGCAGCTCAGTTCAGCTCAAAAATGGAGCAGTTTGTAATAATGAGGTGAACAGTCTATGCAGGAATTTCTGACCAGAACATGCGGCATAACCAGACCTCAACCTTTTTACTGCCGTGTGGAAAACCTGCCCTGCATGTGTTTCAGTGTCCCAAAGGGGCTCCATATTGACCAGCCAGCATACTTATGATTATACTTATATAGGATATAGATATCCAGCTGCAAGTGGAAAGTGTAAAAAAAAATCACATTAGATATCACCACACTGTATTGTTGCCATTAAAGTGGTTGTATTTAATACACAAGTATTGTTAGTGCTGTTAAACAGATGGACGGCAGAGAGCGTGACCGGCAGAAAGGGGAAAAAGTAATAGCAAAATGTACATCACCAAACTGTATTACATTTACGTTACTGATGTATGTAGTACTCTGTGTGTTAGATATCATTTCTTACTAATTTTTACATTTTCGTTTTGTACGGTTTTGTACAAATTATTTTTATTTGCACACATATTTCAACTGTTGGCTCTTGTTGCTCCTTAGGGATGGGGCTAACAAGGACGGTAGTGTTTTTCCAACTCTGAAGTACATAAGCATTGCGTGTGACATAACTACTGTTTTGTAATACCGCGGAAGACATTTTCATTTGGCGTTTAATGAACTTGACTGCAAAAACACCTCACGAAGGGTGACAAGTACCTGTGCATCAAATTTCAAGTCTTTGGCTTGAAAAGCAAAGCTGTCCATAAAGAACAAATAGAGTTTTACCTTCAGAGGTATCTTTTGTCATTTTATTATATGTATAAATTATATTTCAGTGGAAATTAAACTTTTATTAGCACTAAATGTCCTATATACGGACCCCTGCGTATCCTTGGCAGCATTTTTTTGATGACAGTAATGATGATTATTGAAAAGGAAACAATGGAAACAATGTGGTCACCTCATATTTTGTCTGAAAAAATATTGTAAACTTCATAATAGACGCAAAAGTGGAAAAAACACGTTGCTGTTTAGAGGGTGCCAGTATTTATACAAGGAACAGTCTATAGCTTGCCTGCCTGATGATACCTTAGTTTCATCTATAAAATACATTCATTTCAATTGATACAATTTTAAGTAATAACATGTACAGTTTTTAAATTGCCTGAATTTTTGAATGCTGTAAAATATATATATATATATGTAGATGGAAGAACTTGTGTAAATCTTAAACGCTGATAACTGAGCTAAAAGTGTCATTGAAGGCGAGCACTGAACGACAGCACAGACCCACACCCGTTCTGTTTTTATCGTCGCCCGTCGATGATCGTGTGTAACAATAAGAAAGTGCTGTTACTGGACTACTGGGTTAATCAGAGAGCTTCCTCCTCATAGTAATGAGTTAGTCATACTTACTGGTGAGTTGGAGTGCTAGAATTCCCAGTATTGTTTTCAGAAAAATGGTACAAATGAGGGTGTACTCTGTGAAAATACTACATAGGGTTGAGTTTGACAAAAAAAACTGAGAATGGATGATATGGAGAGGAGGAGGTGACATAGTGACTTGGACAGTTAACTTTTAGTCAGAAGGTCCTGGGTTTGATGCCCATGCCCACTGTAGAATCTTTAAGGTACTTTGAACTGATACTTGTAAAAGTTACCTTAATGTACAAATGGGCAAATCAGTGTAAGTAGGTTAGTGTACAAACCTCACGTTGTAAGTCACCTTGGAAGAAACTGTCAGATGAGTGAAGACTGAAGGTTGTTAATGAAGGCAGGTGTGTTGTTGAGGACCAGCGCAGCATGTGATCGCAGCCGTCTTCAGCTGTCGTTCTTGAGCTTAGCCAGATCGCAGCTCGGCGCTGCCAGCAGGTGTTTTGTACAGCTGAGCTAGTTTTTTGAGCCCAGTGAAGCATGCTGGGATCCAAACCCACAACCATTTGATTACAGGAGTCACAAGTGTGAGTTTGAAAAACAAAGTCAGATTGCCTCAGTTCCTTTACTCAAACACATATGCCGCGCTGAGCCTTCCTGTGGACGGTTCGACGCGAAGCCAGAACTCCTCCTGTCCTGGTTCTTGACCATGACCTCATGCTCCTGCCGGTCACACCCTCCTTCATCCAGCCCCTGCTCTGTCTGCTTCCTGTCACCCAACGGATGCTGTTGACATTCAGAATGAACGGGGTCTGTTTGTTGTATCGAATCAGCGCATGGTGTGTTTACTTCCTTCCTACTCTGAATGAATGAATAAGAATTCGAATCGATATAAAGATGAGTAAACAGCCTCCCCATCCCCGTGCAGCCTCCTGCTTGTTTTCCTGCCACTTTTTCTCTCTGTCTTCCTCACTCAACCCGGATCTGCCGAACGTGGGATGCGTAGTGATCGCCATGGTTACCCCCCCCCGCACCGTGTGGGAGCGTCCAGATTTCCATTAACAGCCGCTAATAGAGCTTGTCAGGGAAAGCTGTCGAGGCTCACGCCAGAGAGGCGTCACGGCGATGCAGCAGGTGCGTGCCGCAGACCCCCGTGGCACCCCCCCGCCCCCGCAGGTGACAGGCCTTGGCCGCGCTTCCACTCCACCCCCGCCAAAATCTGTGCATATGCCAGCAAGGTCACCACAGACACCGGTAGNTACTGCAGCCCCTGTCTTTCTGGCTGCTTCGCTGCCGTCCCCAGGGCGGCGTCACGGTGCTTCTCACCTCGTGGGCTGTGGCTCGGAGTTCAAATCCAGCTCAGCCTCTATGTACCCCCCCCCCCCCCCCCCCCCCCCCCCCAGGTCAGCCACCAGAGCCACTTTCATGTTGCCCAACAGACTCGTGATTCGCACATCTCGCTTTGGCTGAGAAACTGAAGTAATGCAGGAGCAAGTAATGGATGGACTCAAACCGGCATCACTGTAGGCACCCTCTTCCCAGACAGCCAAGGGCACAGAACTGAAACCAAGCGGAAGGTCCTATAACAGCAGCGAAGGGGAGACCAGCTTGTGTGGGAAGATATGCTTTGCTTTTCAAACCCTCTGAGCTGTGTCTGGGCAGCATGGCTGCTCATCAGGGAGAGGGGAGTCTCATAGCAGCAGTCTATATGGTGTTGCCATGTTCTCCCCATGTTCATGTGGGCTTCCTTCAAGTGCTCTGTGTCCAAAGATGTGGGTTTCAGATGGGTTGGTTACTCTGAATTGTCGTGTGTGTCTGTGTTGCACTGCTTTGCGGTATAAATGTATGAATGATAGAGGCAGCTTAATTCAGTGAGTATGATGCTGAGTCACCTTAGATAAAGGTCTCAGTTAAGTACAAGTTGTATATCATTTTTTTGTCATTTCATTAAGTGAACAGATGTAAATGTTTGAGGTACAGTTGGATACAGGGGTACAAAGTCTGTCTGCTTCTCCAGCAGTGTGGTGAGACATGAGGCTACGCTTTCCCTCCACGTTCCCATTTGTCCATCTGCCAGAGAGCGCCAGCTAAGTGAATCAAGCATAAAAGTAAATGAGGGTCTTTTTATGCCATTGTAAGAACATGCTGTCTGCACAAAGTGGGTTTGAAACCTATGAGAGAGAAAATGCTGGAGAACAGAAGTGTTTTTAGGCTTTCTGATGCAAGCTGCCCACCCACTGAAACAAATGAAGATTTTACCGTGACTGCGATATCGTGGTACCAGGCCGATAGTAGCGATAGTAGAGAAAACGCACTGAATTTTGCACAGAAGATGCAACTCATTTTCCAGCGCTGCATTTCACAGGTGATCCTGTCCCATTCTGTGTACGTGTGGTGGTCAAAGATGCTGAAAGGCCTCAGATAAACTGTTATAATGCAAGAGGATCAGTCTTCAGAGATTCAGACTGAACCTCCTTCCCTCCTGTTTGCTTTCCCATTGGCTTTCCTGCAGTGCAGGGGTCCAGAGCACCAAATTACTGTCCACATCACCAGAGGGAGCAGCGCAGCTGACTGGGTAGTGACTGTCAGGCTCCCAGCACACGGACGTCCCCATGTGGATGTCCCTGCATGGAAACAGAGGTGTCAGACAGGGATGGAAAATAGGAGGCCAGGCCCCCACAAAAAAAGTTTGCATGCAGGGCCAAGTGACCATGGGCTGTACTGCTCCGAATCCTCTGTGCTCTGCATTTGCACCTTCATGCCTTTGTGCTCCGAATCGGAGCAGAACTCAGGTGGGCGAGCAGTGGGGGGCTAGAATAGAGAGTGCCGTTCGAGACGCACTCTCCTTTTTGCATTTTCGCGCCACTGTGCGTATGTAAGTGCAGTTTTGTGAGTTTGTGTGGGTGCATGTGAGCAAGTTCATATCCTCCTGGTTTATTGCTTGTGGGTGCCCCCCAGTTGACGGGGAACGCACCCCTGACCTTGAGCGCATCCTCCTGGAGGTCCCCAAGCAACTCGGGCCACAGACTTTGAATACAGAACAAAGCTGTCACTGAAGCAGCCCCACATGAGATCTGAGCATCTGCAAGGAGGATACCCACAATCCTCTGCTGTGCCCAGACTGCCGCCTGGCAAACCATCAGAATGCCAATCTACATCTTCTATATTTACTGTTGTTATTAACCAAATGTACCCGAATCATTTCCGCAGTTTGTTCACTGAATATGTTCAACTGGGGGGATTACAGTTGAGGTAAACAAACAGGGCAAAGAAGGCAGAATCTCACCACTCTTTTTTTTTTTTTTTTTTTTTTTTTTTTAATACAGTGGCTGGCCTGTGGGTCTGGAGGGTGGGTGCAGGGGGGAAAGTCCACGGGGGTCCCTGTCTCAGAGTTAGCACATTTTCCTGCACCAAAGCCTGACTTTAGGGGTGACTATAGTGCCCCCACTGTTGTTGGCTGCCCTGAGTGCCACCACCTCTGCTCCTCACTCTTGTTCTGTGTTCCAGTGCTCAACAGGCCTTCCTCCTGGAAAACGTGCCATGTAGCAACGCCAGCTGCCGGGAAGCCGGCCGCATGTTCCGTGTCCACTGGGACCAGTCGGACCTGAGCTCTGTCACCGGGGCCGCCGTCGCCGCCACCTTCTTCGACATCTACGAGGACGTGAGTGATTGTCGAGGGAGCCGCAACAGGGCTCCTCTTTCACTGAGTCTGCACCCGGGTCTCGGGGGTGCACTCGGTACACAAAATCAGCCTGAAATCTGTGTTGACGTACAGTTCCGGTGTAAAGCCTGAGTCCATTTGCCGCAGACTGGTTTTTTTCCCATGAGGGATTTAACACTACTAATAAAATACTGCACATCGATGTAATCTAGTACAGTGTGGTCGTGTGATCAGCCGCTCATTCATATGTTCCACATACAGTACAACATTTATTTTAAAGCAGTTTAAGCTGCCCTGCAATGATATCCTGGGAGACCCTTAACTAGCTGAGTGCCTTTTGCTTCTGGTATCAGCTCTGAGCGACGGGGCCACTGCAGCAGTGATTTGGACAAGCAGTTAATGACAATGAGTGAGTGAGTGATCCTTTCATGTGCAAATAGTGTTTTATTAGTACAAATAAAGCATAATATGACAAAATAGTCCACTGTTTGAGACACTTAACTTCCTAATCTGCATTTAGAATAAATGTTTGTTATTATTTTTAGCTCTTTTGGAAGTAAATCCCTGCACAGTGATTTTTAACAGTTTATGTTCCACTTTGGTTTTTTCCTGTAAAATGTATGTTTTTTTTTAAGTATTATGATGCACTGGGCTGTTTGGTCATTCCAATATGTGGTCACCCAAGATCTGTAGTTCACAGATTAACCGTATTGCTCAGGTGGACTCACACTTGTCACTGGTTCTTACATGATGATCATGGAGGCACAACACACTGATCACATTGTAAGGGGTCTCAGTAACATCAGTCTTCATAGACTAACACTGAACACCGTGACAAAAGCATCCACACCCTCACATGTCCCATCATGTTTCCCAAGAGCACAAACAACGGTTTTCTCAACAACACGGCACCCATCCAGATCGGCCCGTGACCTGGATCTGTTGAGACATTGCTCAATCCTGGTGGCCGCTGTTAACAGTCTGGTTCCATCTCCCTAGCCAGCCTCTGAGCCTCCATCTCTCTAATATATTGGCTTCACTCACCACCTCCCAGCATTCCCAGCTCTCGCCATCCTGTCTGGGGTTTCTCTCCTTTCTTCTGTGCAATGAATTACATAAGATCACCTCCACATTACTGGGTTTTTAAATAAATTTTGTCTTTGGTTCTAGTCCCCCATCACCCCCAGTAAGACTGGTCCAGCAGTTAATCCATTGCTTCCCACCTGGACATGCAAAACCAGTTTTATGTGACTGTAGTTTTTGTTTTCCACCTTTAAGAAATATAGACCCACAAATCCTGCACAGGCAGCTTCCTCTGACTCTATTTAAAGAGCAGAGCTTGACTCGGCCATCCTTTTTCCCTCCCCTTCCGTGATTCCCTTAATACTCGTATCAAAGTATGAGACCATTATTTATCACCAATGTAATAAAAGATCTTTTTTTAGTCCATTAAGAAGATGAAACGGAGCTTTAGGAGAGGAAAATGGGGGGCAAAATTTGCCAGCTATGCCTCCTTCTGTCAGAGATTTATTCCTGTTTCTCATTTGCAGGGAATATTAGATATGATCGTGCTCAGCAAGGAGGTCGGCAAGGAGGAGCTCACAATCCATGCGCTGAAGAACAACTTTGAGGCGGATGCGTACTTTGTTAAAGTGATCGGTGAGTTTAAAATGTCTACACATTCTCTCACTCTCTCCCCACCTCCTTTTTCTGCATTCGAATGGCACTCTACTAACCCAGGAAGGAGATTAACCATCTCCACAAGGTTAAGTGTTCAAATCACAGCAGGAGAAAAGAAGGTGCACCTCAAGCACTTTGCTCCAGTAAACACTGAGATTGTGTAGTCGGCAGCTTACAAGCTTATGCTAAAAGGGAAAATAAATAATAGTAAATGGGCATTATGTCCCTTCTGTTTGATTGTGAGGCTCAGGATAAAAAAGCAGATTTTTTTGTACAGACAAGTGATTCAGTTGTGCAGTCGTCACTGAGGCAGCTGCCACTGATCTCGAACACAAAAGGAACCAACTTGTCTGATATTTATTCACTCATTCAGCAGTTACACTCAGCAAACATGACCGTTGCAACCTGCAGCCTTCCAGCAGTGCTGCGACTTCTCAGACACCTCCCCGTCTGGCTCTCTCAGGACCCATGTGTACGAGTAGGGTGGCTGCTGTAGCACTACTGTCACTTGACCTCAGAAGACCGTGTCGAGTGTCTGATGGACCCCTGAGTGGGACAGGGAGGGTCAGACCCAGGTTCCTGCCGTCTCCTCACGCTTCTTCCCCTTTCTCCAGTTTAATATTGATGGCATTTAGAATGCTGACATTTGGAAAAGGCTGTGCGGTCAAGGAAGGCGGCAGTGCTGCTAATGCCCTTTAATCCTGGCCCCTGGGTCTTAATTAAAGATGAACCGTGGTGGTTGGGCTCCGTGACAGCGGTGCTCTCTTGCTCTTCACCGTTCCCCCCGCAGGGCCAGCAGCAACGGCCCTTGGCGCAAATTAGCCACCTCGCATTGATCAGTCATTCATTAGGCTGCGTGGTTGACTGCCGAGGCGCCCGGGTCCCGTCCAGCTCAAGGAGTGCCTCCGTAGGGATCGTGTGCGTCACTGCGCTGCCAGGAGGCCCTGAGCCACTCTTGTCAAGTAGATGGAAGGCAGGAGGCACTGGAGGTAATTTACTGTGAACCAGCATCTGCTCCTCGGCTGGGGAAGCTGAGACGGAGCGAAGGTGTCAGACTGTGTGTGTGTGTGTGTGTGTGTGTGTGTGTGTGTGTGTGTGTGTGTGTGTGTGCGCGTGCGTGTGTGTGTGCACGCACGCACGCACAGGTGTAGGTACACAGATGTTCTGTACAGTATGGTTCAGGCCATAATGAGGTAGGCTTTACTCTTTGACCTTTGACCCTTTGTCTCCTTTAGCAAGATGCCCAGTGCCTAGACATGAGAGGAGGACTGAGTCAAAAAGCCATTGTTATTTTGTGTGTGTGTGTGTGTGTGTGTGTGTGTGTGTGTGTGCGTGCGTGTGTGCGTGCGTGCGTGCGTGCGTGCGTGCGTGTCTGTGCGTGTGCATGCACCGGAGAGAGGAAGAGAGACATTAAACCATCCATGAAGAAATACTGCAGTAAAACCTCAGAAATTGTACACAATGAAACGCAGGTGTCAGTCGCCACGGTTACAGGACTGGAGTGTATATTGAGCTGACTGCCAGGGTATCGACTTTCAGTCCAAGAGTTTCGGAAGCAGCTCTTAAGGATGAGCCAGTGCAGACACACCCGGACTGACTACACACTACCCGCTCCCCCACCTTCAAGGCTTCCCGCTGTTCAATACCTCCCACAGGGCAACCAGGTAGCTTTAAGCTGCCTCTAAAAGTGTCGTTGACCGTGGCCTCTGTGGTTTTTTGCTAACCAGAGCAGGCCACCATTTCACTTCATAAACTTAATGAAATGAGACGGGAATGGGAAGCATTCTGGCCCCCACAGGACAGATTAAAGGGCCAAGCAGAGGGCATACATGGGTTGTAAATCAGCATCTGCTCAGTCCCAATACCAGATCCCAGTGCTCAGATCGCCCGCAAACTGCTAGAACACATCAGCACAAAGCAGGGTCCCTCTGACCGCTTGTTTCTGTGCGTCCTGTCTGTAGCTGGGAGTCTGGCTCTCTGTTTCCTGCGCAGCTGGGGGTATGACCCTTAAGTGATGGCTAATGATGGCTACTCCTGTAGTGGTGAGGGTGTGGCTGCAGACTGTTGGGGGTGTGGCTTATTGATCAGCGACTGTGCTGCTAGTTCTGGTACACCATGGTGGTCCAGTCTAGTCTCTCTTGTGGTCACAACCCAGTGGTGCCGACCCAGAAACTCAGTAATGTGTTCATTCCCTGTCTGGAACTTAGGATCAAGTCAGTGACTGATTTTTTTTTTTTTTCAATATCTTGAAATATTAAGTAGACAAAAACATGAACAAAGCTAGTTTAGACATATAGAGTCAACAACATTAGAGAATAAATGTTATTTAGCAAATCCGTCATGTTTGAATCAGCAAAGATCCAGGTTAGCATGATGTTAATGCAGTGAGGTGTGTTCTAGAAGGACAGGGCAGCGCTTCCAGCATTTTTGCATCAATGCAGAGATGATGGTTAGTACAGCACATCCCAGAAGGAGACAGTAGGTAAATCAGAATAGTTAATGCTGACTCACAAAAGGTCTGCCCTGCTCCTTTAAGAGTTTTGCACCAGGGAATGCATGGTGCCACACGGGGTCCTTACTGTGGGAGGCAAGAAGGTGGGGGTGAGTGGGGGTGGTGAATGGAGAACTTATGGAGACAACAGCAACTCTGTTAGCAATCAAGCGCTATTTAGCGGCACACTAGCCGAGAGGACTGCCAATGAAGAGCTCTCGCCCATCGAGTCGCGGCAAGAGAGGAATGGCCAATGGGGGCCATTGTTCTCCTCCATCATTTATGCAGATTTAAATTATCCACGATAGAGAAACATCTGCAGGCTTGTTCCCGTCCCACGACGCAGCCTCTCAACACCAGGCGCAGCTTCCGTCATCCAACTCTGGCAAAATTATTGCCTTTCAAAGCCACTTGTCTGTTCAGACAACTTCCGCAGTGGAGCAGATGCCACTGATGGGAAATGGAGAAGGAGGGGCGTGCAGGTTGTGGGCACCCATTGCGATACATGCTGGGTTCCGTGTGTGTGTGTGTGTGTGTGTGTGTGTGTGTGTGTGTGTGTGTGTGTACATGTTCATGAACACCTGGCCCCACAGCATGGATGGAACCCTTGTGTTTAGAGCAAGAATATTGACCCTTACATGGTCGAGTCACGTTTATAGGGCTACACCTCTTCCATTTTGCAGAACAACTCCTCTTCCACTTCACTAGGCCATATCTTCTTTAGTTTGTTAGGATGTACCCTTTTCATTCTCTTCAACCACCCGCCACAGTTTTTGGGCCACACCCCTACAGTTTTTTGGGTGATGCCTTCTCCACTGTTGTGGATTATGCTTCCAGTTACTAACCTGTGAAGCTGTGCCTCAGCAACCATTGGAGTCTGTAATTCACAGATGCTAGAGCTGGCAGCAGGGGGAGCAGCTGTGAAGGAGCTGAGTGGGTTAAGTCCCTCCTGTCAGTGGCTGTGCAAACATCAGTTTTGAAGAAACACAAGTGGGAAGGTGTTGGAGGAGAGGCCTTTGAATGGCAGGTTGGAGCAGTCGTGTGGAGGCCTGCTGGGAATGGATCCTGGGTTGGAAGTGGTCAAGAGGTGGCCCTAGTACTTTTGAGTGAGTTTGTTCAGCGCAGTGTCCCTGGTGAAACGTTTCAAGTCTGTAAATGTCTCTAGCCATGACCTTTGCAGGCAGCACTGGTTGGTTGTGGGTTCATAAATAATGGAGCGCCACGTTGAGGTACCTTTCAGTCTACAGGAGACACCACTGGAAGCTACACCCCCCCCCCCAAGCAGAAGAGCTGCTTTCAAATTGCAGCTCAGCCGTTTCCCGGGAAGTTAACAGAATTCCCAAACAACGGGGTGGTGACACGGAGTGTGTTACCATAGTGACTAATGACCGGGAAAACAAGCTGCCCAGGATGCGCCGCAAGCAATTTTCAAACTGCACAACACACACACTTTGCAGGCAGTCTTTCGGAGTTGTGTGTTGAAGAACAGAAGCCTTCTACGGGGGACCGGACCCAGACAGAGACCCAGACATTTCCAGCTCTGTACATTTGCATTTATTTTTTTAATCTCACACTTTTCTCCAATGCATCTTACAGAGTGTAAATGTTTTATGCACTTACATTGCTGTGTAGTTTTTACTGTATCTTTTCAGAGTAAGTACCTTTATCGAGGTGAGAGCCAAACCCAGGTTGCTCTAGTCCAAAGGTGGTAGCTTTAATCATAATTAATTAATTCTCTGGCCGACATTACGAATCCTCACAGCTCTGAGCATTGAGCACTAGACAGCCGCGAAGGTCCTGAAGTGCTGCTCCCTGCGCTCCTTCGTTTGACTGTTAATGATCTGCTGGGCTGGGAGATGACGCTCTGATCCTCTGCTCCTTCTGCTCCTTTCACCCCGTGCTGCTCTGGCACTTGATTGCCCCTCAGGAAGGAGCCCAAAACAAATCGGCGTTTGATAATTTTCTCTGCCGTCCTGCCTTCGCTTGTTTGCAGGGTTTGAGATGTTCTGATAGGATACCAGCAATGCGTTTCAAAGCGACACAATTAATAAAGCAGTTATCACCCGTCAGGATCTCCCGGCAGAGAGTTCTGACTCACAGCTCGATCCCATGTTCCTCGAGTTGTTCACCCCAGTTCCTACGGCACACCCCCACTGACATCGATGCGCCGGAGTACAGAGATGGGGTGGGGGCAGTCTGGGGATGGTTTGAAGGGTCCAGGTTGTCTGTCTGTAGGATGATCTGAACCAAACAGCACTTCAGTAAACAGCTTCAGCTCCACTGAGGCATCTGTTGAAATCTGTTATTTGTGCTGATTTCAGACTATGTGTTTGTGTGAATATCTCTGCCTCGCTTCATTTCAAATTAATTCTTTTCGCTGAGGTGACTTACACAGGTGTTATGAAAGACTTAGTGTCAGGTTTTGTGCTCTAAACTACGTACAGTAATTTGAACTATCAGTTCAGGGTAGGTACCTTGCTCACTGGTACTGCAGCAGGTGATGATGGGATTCAACCCGAGGACTTCACATCTTCACGTGTGTGATAAGCTCTTGTCTTTTGATGAGGGCTGAGGACAACTTAGGGCTGTGTGTGGTAAACTATAGATCTTCTGACCCTCAGATGCTCAGATATAAGTAGTATTTGTCTGCTGGTCTTGTGTGTAGTCTTGGAGCTGCGTAATCTCTAATACTTGTACATTTCTAGGGAACGTCATCTCATAAAAGAGAAGAATGGGAGCTTGGGTGGTAAAGACTGGAATTGGATTCTCCATCTTGACATTTTTGGTGCAAACATTTTATTACAGGACGAACGGATGTCATCAGTACCTAGAGGCTAAGAATTGAAGAAAGTGAGTAGAAAGTGTATCCGTCTTATCCAAAGCTATAAAGTCAGAAAGCCACGGAACACCACTGCCCATGGTGTTGTTATTAAATCCAGTCAAGATGATGATGAATTGGTGACAAGCTGGTGTCTGTTGAATGTTCTGTCCTCTTTTTGTGGCTAGAAATTGCTGTCCGTTGTCACTGTGATTGAGTCCATCCATCTGGTTCTGTGCCAGTGCAACACTGTGTTTTAAGTTGTACACTAGGTACTTGTAGTGTGTTTAAGCTAGAGGGTCCTGAATTATAAGGGGTCAGTGAAAAGTTTGCGTGCAGTTACTAAAAAATAGTTTCCGCTTAATCGACAACATATGACGCCCCCGTCATCCCTTTAAGGAGTAGATGTCAGTGTTGCAGACCAGTCAAGTGAGAATTTGAAATAATTGGGTCCAGCTGTGGAGTATTTGTGAGATGCAGAGAGATTTAGTACATCAGTTGTGCCTCTGTGGTTCCCACTCTCTGACATGGGGGTGGCAGCATCATGGTGTGGGGCTGCTTTGCTGGTCCCAGAGATGATCTTCATCAACTTCATGACAGTCTCAGCCACCATAGTTATCATGGTGTACATCAGAGAAACGCTTTTCAGGAGGGTTGAAGAGCTGCCTGAGATGTCCTTGATTAAAAGGGAAGGTAAAGGACAACTCAAAGTAATGACCTATGCAGGTGACCCCCAGTAATGTACATTTGTTATAGGTTGATAGGGTTGTGATTGACCTTGACCCTTAGCTGTTGATTTGTTCAGGTTCTTAGGCTTCACTGCGGGATCTCCTAGACAGCATCCAAATCTTTGTGCTGGTTGATTGAATCCTGCCCCAAATATATAAAATAATGATGAGATATTTTGTGCAAGTTTCCATGTAGGTCACGTGGTTTTAAAAAAAAAAACTGGAAAGACTCTTCACATGGAGCGATGTCAGACTGCAGTGCTCAGCGCTCTTGCTCCTTTGACTTAACCGAGTGTGACAGCGTAAACCCACAGCGCCGCCGCTCCACTGGGACTCGTCTGGGGGGGATTTTCCAATGAAAGAGACCCCCCAGCTGCATCTCATCCCCTTTAATATGGAGGAGGCTTAAGTTAGAGGAGGAAACAATGTCACTCCATAATACATCAAATGAGTCCATGAACATGTGTTTTTTAGATTATGAATGGATTACATCTTATATGTTTATGTATGCGAGTCATCCTCCCGAGCCCCCGTCTTGGACTCTGATGACTCTAGTTGCAAATGGGAGGCGGAGAGGTGGTGGAGTCTGTTTGATCTCGTGGTCACTTCCTGTTAGACCTCAACTTTGTAACCTTTTCCAGACCATGGATCCCTTTGAGAACCTGATGAAAATTAAGGACCCTTCCTAGTAAAATTTCCGTAAATTAATGTGAAAAAATATAGCAACTTATTTAACTGAAAATTGATTACCGTCACATAGAATTGTTGTTGTTAGTCATATCACTGCAATATTTTTATTCTAAATTTTATTTAGTTAGAGAGGGTTATTTTTAAAATGAGTTTGCGCAACACTAACCCTCTGATGCCCAACCAGAGACCCCTGAGGGCCCACGGACCCCATATAATGGTCCTATGTCTGTGTGCATTTGTCTCCAAGTGTATGAGTGTTGAGCTTGTCGTGAGTGTGCATCTGTGTGTGTATCTGTGTGTGTTTTCCCTCTCATCAGTGTGTTTGTGTGCATCTGGGTGTCTGTCTCTGTTTTGTTTACCTTCTTGTCAGCATCTCACTGCATGTCTGTGTGTGTATCTGTGCTCCATCAGTATGCAGCCCGGTGTGTCTGCGAGGCAGATCTCAGCACAGTCTGTGACAGCAGGGAGAACTCAGTGCTGCAGCCTTTTGAAACGTGGCACAGAAACTCAATGACCAACCCTGATCCAGGCTGGGGTTTGGCCCGGAGGGCGGAACAGGGTACAATACATCCTTTTGATGTAATTTCTGTGCCGTGATGTCAGGCTAATGTCAGGGATGAGGTTTCTGCTGTTGGGTTCGAGCTCAGTGGTCCAGTTCGGGTCGTGCGCTCAGCACAGAGCGCCATTCCCGTGCAGCTGGCTTGTTAGTTAACTGTTGTACATATTTGTCACTGCCTAATTAAAGTCATTAAAAATCTTACAAAGGATTACTGGCAGATGTGGGTATTGAATCAGAAATAGAAAACAAATAAGCCCATTATAAGTTTATGCACGAGCCCTGTGATGATGGCTTTTGGTCCAGACAGCAAAAGGGGCTCTGCATGAGCCCTGCCACACCACATCCAGAATTGGAGCCAGAGAGGAGAACCTGTCTGTAGCAACCTGAGGCAGGTGCTGCCCTTTTCTGAGGGGTTTCAGGGTGGGGGGGTGTTCTGCTTAACACATCAAATGGTTCCAAGTTTAAATTATTTTAATTTATCAAATCAGGGTTAGTACCTATTGAGACTTACAGCCGGAGTAAGTTGAGGAGTGGGAGTTGGTCTTACAGACCAATTTTGGATGTCAGGACCCTGTAATTAAGTGCTTACTGATGATTACAACTGGAGTGGGATTTGAACCAAGCACTTCCAGATTTTTTGACCACTGTGACTCCTCCTCTCCCGACAAGATCAAACAAATGAACCACTTCAGCAAAAGGCTTGAAGATTAATGGGAGTCACTTTAGATAAAAGTTATTAAATACAGTGGAAGTGAATAAAAGTGATCCCTGAGGTCTGGTAAGGAACACGTGATGGGTTAATTTACTGTTTAGCCACTAGTTACACAGCTGTATGTTTTCATGGTGAGGACCTTACAGTTAGGTTCTTCAGCAGCATCCCTCCTGGTATTCAAACCAACAGCCTTCTGATTGGCCTACAGAGGCTCGGAGTACCAACCCACGTCACTCTGGTTTGTTCACCATGAGCGGCATGACCAGCATCGACTTGGACAGAACTCTGGCCAGGAACATTTATTATGACTACAGCCATCAGTAGATGGGTTCTTTAAGGAGCCAGTCAGTATGCAATTGCTAATTCCTCTCCCTGCGATGAAGAATTAATAATTAATGACTCCTCCTCGCTGCTTGTGCTGCTGTTTCAGGGTGCCGGAGATCACACAGATGCCATGAGGTGCGCTTGTCTCCTTTTCTTACAGACAGGTCTCGGAGGACTTGCCCAAAGACTGTGCTGTCCTCCTAGTAAGATCTCCAACAGCAAAAGCTTTTCCTATCACCCCAATACCTGACTCGATGTAAGAATTGAGTGCATGAGACATGTGGAGGGTGTCAGTGGCCTTCGGTGGCTGCTGAAGGCACATGTCAGGATTATGGGTGTGAAACCTCAGGGATAGTTGTCACAAGCCTCTGCACATCATTAAAAACATGGAGAAATAATAGCTGAAAATACAAAGTGTACACTGTGGTAATATAATTTTTAGAAATCTTTCTGGAAGCAGAATTGATGAGAATGAGATTATTGTACATTAGACTCATTATGAGAAGGTCGGACTGTCTCAAAAAAAATGGCGGCGGAAAGAAGAGGTTGAGCAGCATACAGATATATGGACTCAATCAGAGGAATAATGGACACACCCCTTGTGACACTAAGGACAGAACTTTCTGGAAGCACTGTAATTGGGTCATCGAGTCGTTTAACAGCTGGAAAGATTGTGATGTTTATGGCATAAAGGCTGGCTGCTGTTCTTCAGTGATGCAGCCTTGGAAACCTCCCACTGTGTGTGTGTGTGTGTGTGTGTGTGTGTGTGTGTGAGAAAAGCATTGGCAGAAGGAGGAAGGCACCCTGCGGGCCCCATCTGCCCTCACCGCCATCGCAGCCACATAGTTCACATGACCACCGTCTTCACAGGAGCCTCTGGGGTAGAGTCAGATTCACTCCCTCTGGCATTGTGTGTGTGTGTGTGTGTGTGTAAGCAAGAGAATGAATGAGGATGTTAGGAATATTATTATGACGTTTTTATTAATTTGCACATCTCTTTTTGTCTGGATTTTCAGGAAAGCTTTTTTTAGTGAAGTCATTCGTATTTATCCTCAAAAACGAGCAGCACAAATAATAATAAAGTGACTTGTTTGTGTGGAGATTTGGGACGAAAGGTATCGTTTCCATATTCCTGGTTTTTTTTATTCCATATTCAGTTTCACAAAAATAACATGCATTTAGTGACGGATGTGGCCCTGAAAGGACCTTCACTGAACCATGATGTTTTGCGAAAGGGGATTTGTCAGAGACTCCCAATGTCGGTTGATGTGTTAAAATGAGCCCATCTGGCCATACACACACAGCACGAGTGAAGACGTGACCTCTAACCATGAGCTTTTCTCTGTTTTTCCTTCAGTGCTCAGCGGACTGTGCTCCAACGACTGCCCAGGGAAAGTGAAGGTGAGTGTGGGTGAAGGCAGAGCCAGTGTGGGGTACGAGTGCCGTGTGAGCAGTCAGGCCGGCTGATTTTTATTTGTTTTTTCCTCTTCTGCATTCATTGATTTTTGGCATCAGTGTGAGGATTTGTCAGATTTATTTTGTTCTTGCTTCCTTGTGTTTAAGTAGGGAGGAGTGGCCTGGCGCTGCTCTGAGTGAGAGAGAGTGTGTGTGTTTGTGAGGAATGAGATGTTGGCTGTCAGAGATTTATGTAGCTGTGACCTGAGACCACAGTTGATGTCATGTGTCAACTTCTCATCACAAACTGCACCATAAGATACATCCAAGGTAATAACACCAGGAGTCAAGGTGACAATAGCCAAGAAAAAATAATGTCTACACATAAGTTGAGGGCCTGTGTTGCATTTACGTTATTTGTCCAGCAGACACATTTCTCCATAGCAACTTACAGAAGTGCATCAGCAACAGGAAGGAAGAGATTTAGACACAGACACAGGATGATGAGAGCACACAGCTCGTGTGTCTAATACCACCATGTCCCTGGTTTACATCCCTCAACTAGCTTCCTATAGAAGTGATATTCAAACAACAAATACATAGATAATCACAGCAGATGGTGTTGGACTCATTTATGTAGCTATGAGGAGATCAGGAGAGAAATGGTTCTCAGAGAGATGGGTTTTGGAAAGGATTCAGCAGCTCTGAGGGGACAGATGGAGGATATTCCAGTGCATTAATGCTAAACCTGAGGACTTACTGTTGATGTCAAACCCCTTTGTATCTGGGACCACCAAGAAGCCAGAAGTGGAGGACTGTTAAAAAGACAAACTTGTCCAGCACCTGGACCTTGAAGGGGGGCATGTTACGGCTGAATGACACTAGTGATTGTGTGACTTATGGATTATTAACTAATATTTATAGATGACTTATGACGTTAAATACACTACAGTAAACTCCCCACTTTCATTCACGCATTTATATAGCAGAAAAAAATGCAACACACACTGTAAAGGAAATTTAGAGTCACCCGTTCACCTTAAATGTGTCTTTGGACTGTGGGAGAAACCAGAGCACCCAGAGGAAACCCACACAGACAAGAGGGAGAACAGACGCATTCGGGCTCACAGCTGATCCAACAGCCCAAGTGCTGTGAGGCATCAGTGCTACCTGCTGAGCCAGCATGCTGCACTGATAATTGATCCCAGTCCGGTTCTGCCAGGTTCCCAGTCCTGGCGGGCAGGAAAGGAAGACGCTGTTTCCCCAACAGGCTTTCATACCTTTTCATTAGGCAGTACAAGCAGGCAAGTCACCAAAGAAATACCCCCCTTTATTATCTGTCATGACACTAATGAAGAGACTTAGTACCCCTTCTTGATGACTCCATAATTCCTCAGTCTGAGAGGAGCTCGGTGAGGTGCATGGTGGAGACCCTGTCAGAGGTGGCTGCAATGCCCTTCCATTTAGGAATGGAGATTTGGTCTTTGCGAGTTGTTTTACTGAGCCGAACGCGACACTCTGTGTTTGTGGTCCATCCTCATTAGAATCTGCAAGAGAAACTTAAATCCGACTCATCTGGTTAAATATATGTTTGCCGAGCAATAATAGCAAGGTCAGGCAAAGGGGGCCCCGAGGAACGTTACGTAAGGGCCGCCCACACGAATGGCTTCCATTGTGTTCCTACGCGGCGAGGTCCTTAACTATGCATTCGTCTTCTCCGTGCGCATTTGAAGATCAGGTCAGTTTCCCTCCCTCTGCAGTTTAAAATTAATGTCTGATTTCCTGGCTAATTCGGTTCATTACCATTTAGCAGGATTACTGTAAGCAGCAGTGCAGAGGCCGGTATTTCTGCAGGTTCGCCGTCCTGCCATCGCGTTACGGGCTTGGAGTGGCCACCTCTAGCTCCCATGTTAAGCTCCTTTTGGGTCCAGATATTAGGGAGTGCTGTGGAGGGAGCCATTATTGTTCCTGAGAAAGCTCTTCTGAGCTTCACCATTTCAGCAGCATTAATATTAAAACTAAAATTAATGGGAAATATGCCTTTCCCAAAAAGGCCAGTTCAGTTGCTGATTGTTGGCTAATTCATCTCAAAAACATGCGCAACGTTCTTCGTCTCATCACTGACCACGAACATTCAGGACACACAAGCTGTAAACACTGTGGAAGTGAGTTGAAACAAGGCAGCCCCACGGTCCTACCGTGTTAGCTGCCACCTGTCTGCTTGAAGGTCATGTTGGCTCCTCGGCACACAGAAGGTTTGGAGAATAGAGAGGTGAGGAAAATGCGGTTAAAACGAAATAAACACAATAGAAAATATTTGTATAGTTGATGTGTTGGTACTGTATTTATTGTTTAACTCTCAGATGAATACATCTGGCTCGGTTCTTCTCTGCTACGTACACGTCCCAGCATTCCTCTCACCCAAAGGCAACGTACCCTCTCCTATATGTCCTTTCTTAAGCGTTCTTCTGCCCACATCTGTTTCTCCTGCGTTGTGCCTCCTGCTTCCGCTGACAGTCACGTCTGTGTTCTCAGTCTACTTCCTTTCTGACAGATCCGTCCTGTTTATTTACTGTCTGTTCCCTCTCATCCTTCCGTTACCATTTAGCCGCAGGCCTGTAGGCTGATGTCCCGGTCAGCCAGCAGGGTTTGAGGTTTTTGTCATCTGAGCACCTGATCGTTATTTCCTGTCTAAACAGCAGCTTTAATTAATCTATCGAGTCCTTGGAAGCCAGAGTCTCTGCAGCACTGTGACATTTTCCTCCTCCGGCTGCTTTGTTACTGCTGCATTTATATCCCCTGCTTATAGCGTCTGTATCCATTACTACATATAGTGCATTTTTCTGACGCTTTTCTCTTAAGTGGCGTCCATGTCTGAATACATAAAACTGCACACCAGATGATGAAAGCACACCTTCTGTGCCTGATACCACCATGTTGTTGGTTCACCTCCCTCAAGTAGCTGCGTACAGAAGCGACATTCAAACAGCGAATAGATAATCACAGTAGATGATGTTGGACTCCTTTATGTCAGGCAATCAGGAGGGAAATGGCTCCCAGAGAGATGGGCTTGGGAAGGATATAGCAGCTCTGAGGAACACAGGGAACTCATTCCACCACATATGGGCGTAAATTGAGAACCAGCAGACTTTAGGTTTTTGACCCCTTGTGAGTGGAATCATAAAGCAGGCGGAGGTGGAGGAGTTTGGCACTCTTACTGGGCTGTAGGTTCAGGTCCTTTGACCATCCTGTAGACCAGAAGCAGGTGTAGGGAGATGATATGGGGAGATACATGGGGATACTTTTGCAGGTCAGACCCAATTTACACAACGACATTGTGGTTATGGATGCATTGTGGACACATCCTCATCTTTTTTTGTTCTACTTCCCACACCTACAATATAATCCACCCACTTGTGTTCTCCCTACAGCCCTTCGGTGTGAATCAGCCTGGCCCCTACGTCATGTACACCTCTGTGGACTCCAACGGCTACCTGAAGAACGCTTCAGGTGAGTGTGGGGTGGGGAAGGGATTGAGAGTTAGTGCCGGGATGTGGTGACAAACTACTGGGGATCAGACAGGGGTGTCTTGCTCCATATGTTCAGGGTGTAGGCAAGAGCCCCACACTAGGGGTTTTCGCACCACGACAGTACAGCTGCTACCCCTTCGGCTAGGAGTGAGAGAGGAGACCGTTTTAGCTTAGTTTTCACAACCTGGGGGCACCACCGACAACATCTGCCTGGAGGACCAAGGGATTTGAAATTTTAAATAATTAATCGCTGTCACGTGCTTGCACTGGGGGTGTTGCATGTCACAGTGTGCCACAGTTCCCAAGGGTCTTTTTCTCGGACGCACCCTTTGACCCCACCTCTTAGCCCCTGCAGTAAGAGTGCTGCGTTGGCACTCAGTCAGGCCTCAGTGATTTAAACAGCCCCCTGCGGCCTCCACCTGCCCCCCCCCCTCCCACCACCACCACCAGTACAGACACTCCCGAATGGCTGACGTGCTATTTTTAGATAATTGAGAATAATGGGTTCCACCGTACCTTGGTCAGCAACTATGTAAACAAAATACGGGGACAATTAAAGTTTCACAGAACAAATGATTTTGCTGTTTAAAACATGCACTCACTGCTGCCCATGTCTCTGGGGACCACAGATCATCTGTGTTCATCGTGAAGCTGGGTCGGGCTGTATCTGTCCAACACTAGGCGAAACCTGTGTCCTACAGGGCGGGCAGCAGGTGGTGTAGCAGTCAGAGCGGTAACCTTCTAATCAAAGGGCCGAGGTTTAGATCCACACTCCTGTTGTATGGCCCTTGATAAAGGCACTTACCCTGAATTGATGCAGTAAAAATGACCCTTCTACACAAATGGGTAAATCAGTGTAAGTAGCTTAGAATACAAACCTTGCGTTGTAGAGGTTTGGAGGTCACCAGACTAAATAAAGTACATTAATGATGATAAGTCAAGATTAGACCCAGAAGTAGACCTGGAGAGAGCTGTGTGCCATGAACAGGTAGTGTGTGTACCCGTGGATGGAGGAGGGCAGTGTGGGATGCACACTTTTACACACTGCGAGCTCAGAGAGGCCATGGCGGACGCACTCATTACGACGGCGGCCTCGTTCCATTGCAGCTTCTCTATCAGCATGTTGCTCGGGATCACGGGGCACAGCCGGCGTGACCAAATTCATCCAAAGTCAAGTTGTGCTGCTGCTTTGCTGCAGTAGACGCAGGTATTTTATATAATCTCCCCCCACGGCCGAGTGAGCTCCCCCCTCGCCCCCCAGCGCTGGCTGGGAAGAAATGATCTGCACGCATTGAGGCTCTTCTTCCTCCGCTGTGGCAGATAAGCTTTATTCATCAAGGTAGGAGGAAGTGGCAAAGAGGAAAAAATAGATTGAAAGGAGGAATAAAAAATTGAAGAGAAGCCGACCTTGAGGGAGACGAGCGGTCGGCCGGAGGGGGAGGCAGGAAATCCTTTCATAGCAGGAGCATGGCTTTCTGGAGCTGTCCTGTCAGAGAACGTGAAAGAAACGTGACGGCAACTTGAAGCCCAGCATCCTTTATTTTGGGAAACTCCTGTGATGGAGCTGTATGATCCGTGTTCTGTGCGGGTTTAACTTACCTGGGACAGAAGGTGGCGTAACTTTCAGAGTTCCCTCCTTTCAGTCAGACAATGCAGTTTCGATTCCCACCTCTTGCTGTAGTGCCCTTGAGCAAAGTACTTATCCCGAACAGTACAGTAAAAGTTACCCTACTGCATGAATGAGTAAATCACTATACGTAGCATAGTTTGCAAATCTCATGCTGCAAATCACCTCGGATGCAGGGGTCAGTAAAATGAATGAATAATAAAGCATTTAGGTTATTTGATAAAGAGGATCTCCTGCACTCTTTAAGGAGTTCTCAGCCTACCGCGGTAACTTATACCAATAAAACAAGGGCTTGTTTGTGGTTCTGACCTCCGGCTTCCCGAAATACAAATGGCAGCCACTGAGTGATGGCTGCTTGACGTTTGTGTTCGGTGGAAGTGCTCGCTCTGGCCTGCGGTTCGCGCTTTGAGCTGGATTACTGCCAGGAACCCGTGGGCTGCGTCCACTCAGGTTGTGTGGGAGTGTTAGTACATAAGTGAAAGGCTCAGATAAACTCGCTGAAAACGCAGCAGGGGGGGTAGAAAGGGGAAGTGAACCCACAACTTGATGCAAACAAAGCATATCAACTAAAACAGAAACATGGTAAATTAAGGTAAAGTACCGCCAAGTTGAATTCAACCCAGAGTGATCGTTTACGGTATTTTTCATGGTATTTTTCAAATAAGTTGTGTAATTATGATAACCTGCATGCAACCACTGTATTTGAACAGAGCACAAATATGTCAAAAGACAAGGGGCAGCAGTACATCATGTGGTGTTTACATGAAGTCCTGTGTCTTATTCAATTTCCTATCAAAACTTTGTTATTAAGCAAGGTTTTTAAATTATTTTTCTCAACATTCCCAATTTATTTTTCTTTTTTTCTAGCAAAATTTGACATCTCCAGATGTTGGTAACCCTAGATGATTTGCTCAGGTCACTTATATAAGGAATTAACCATGATGGTACCTCATTCAAACCTACAGCCTGACACACAGCTCAGCAGCTAAAACAGTTTTTCGCAGCAGATATTTTTCGAAAATGTGAAGAACCTGTAAAAAAAACCTGTTGAGAGCTTAATGAGGCTAAATGCACTATAACTCACAGATGGAAAACTGACACCTTTCACAAATTTTCTTTTCTTTTCAATCCAAAATATAAGGTCTTTGAGAATTTCTTTTATAGGAAATGCGGAAAGTTACTGTAATCATTGCAATTGTTCTCTGTATACATTGAATCCTGTGTGTGAAGGACATTATAGTGCCAAATGTGACAAAAACGACCCCCAGCCTTTGTAAAATTACAATTGCAGATATATGTGTAGTGGAAACCTTAGGGAGGTGGGTTTTATTTCTCTCCAGTGAGTGTCTTTGTGTGGTGGGGGGGGTTGCTGAGCCATATTTGGTGCCACCTCCAGTTTCAGCCCCCCACTCTCTGTCTGTGTAAGTCAGTAAATGCCCATCCCTCAGACACCCGGCAAGCGCATGCAGAGCAGAAGCCACTATCGTGCTTATACACACACACTCACACTCGGCCACCGGCATGACACGGGCAGAAGGAGGGAGGGAGGCCATCGGTATTCTAGCCGCATGACGCCAACCTTCATGGGATCCCCTTCCTCGAAGTCCCAGCCGAGCGTTTCCACAATGACTGCAGCTTAGTGTGTGATGCCCAGACTTTCAGACAGACAACATCCCACATAACCCCTACTGTCCTGCCTGCTGAATCCCACCCCACACACACACACACACACACACACACACACACACACACACAGAGTCTGTCCAACAGATGAGCAGCTTGATTCTTACCTGTCAATCCTGTGGCAAAGACCATCGCACAACAGTAAGGGAGTTCACTGTCGACCCTCAGACCTCAAGCCACAAGACACCACTCGTCTTACTCATTTTGTGGGCCAAATTCTGGGTTAGTAAAAGTTAATAATAGACATAGTGGTGCAGCGAGTGTTTCACAGCTTTTGCGCTGGGTTCAGATGTCCGTTCAATCTCCTGTTGGTGTGGTGGTTTCCTCCAGGTGTTCTGATTTCCTCCCAAAGTCAAAACACATGTTTCAGGTGATTTAGTCACCCTAAATTGTCCACAGTGAGTGTCTTGTGTTGCAGGGTGTAGACTGTAAGAAGTTTACTGCAGTGTATCTAACACTGTAAGTCACCTTGAACAAAGGTGTTACCTTAATACTAGTTATTGGTAATAATAATAATCATGGTTACAGTCAGCTGCAGTATTCAGAAGAGCCAGGGTGCAGAGAGAACAGTTTAGAAACAGTCCTCTGTGTGGAAGGTCGCCCAGACCTCCTTCCCTGTGCAGAACAAAGCCGGAGGAAGTGCAGTATGCAGAGGTGTGATGCCTACTAGGCATACTTCCACTGGACTAGTGAGCAGAAGGGTGTTGGTTCAAGTCCCCAGAGAGGCTTTGATGTTCTGCCTTTGAGCAACATGCTTAACCTGGATTTCTTTACTAAAAATATCCTCATGCTCCATAAGTCAGGAAACTGTTCAAGAAATGTTTTGTAGTCCAGACTGAATAGCAGTCGAATGAGAGTGAATTGAAGCAGCAGGTGGTAGAGTAGTTAGTCACTGCCTTGTAACCAACGGATCTGGGTTCAAATCTTGCAGCATCCCTTACTCATCCTGAACTGCTCCAGTAAAAAATTACCCTGTGGTATAAATGTGTAAATCAGTGTCAGTAGTTCAGTGCTGTCAGTTGCTGATATCCTGGCTTTGGAGAGAGACCAGCTGCTCACTAGATTTAGGGAGAATTTCACTTTTCTTTCCCTTGTTCAGTAATTTCGGCCAAACAAAATTCCAACAGAATTTCCTGGTTTTAACCAGTCTGGAAATCAAAGATCAAGAGCAGTTGCGACTAGAACTTTAAAGACCAACTTCAACTAAACACTACCAGGTGATTATAATGTATAAAAGTCAGAATTTTTCCAGATTTCTGAAATTTACTAGCAAGAGTCTCCTGTCAGCTGATCAGCTCCTCAAAAGAAGCCCAAACCTCTTTCTTCAGTCTGTCTTTGGAAGTTTTTATTTGCTAGTCGTCCAAACTGGTGTTCATTTCCACACCAGGTGCAGCTGTGAGTCCTGCCTGCCACAGTCACTTTAGAGAAAGTCATCAGATAAATCAATAAATGGAAAAAAATAAATAAAATAACAAGTGGATGCAGAAAGAGAGGCTGGAATGTGGGGCTGCTCTGTTGGGTCGGACACAAAGTGGTGTGTGTGAAAGCAGCCCTGTCCTTCAGAGACCCCAGCTGCCACGCTGATGAATAGGACCCATGTTTGAGAAGAAACACTGATTCGTACACGTGCATTGTAAATTATTTTTTATATCTTTATATTCATCCGTGTCTTGCTGTGTACATCAATATACATTTAACTCTTTTCTCTTTATTAACAGACCACTAGGCTGCTGCCAACACACACAGTCTCTCTCTAACTCACACACACACACACACTCACACTCGCAGTCCTGTATTTCCATACCCCTCCCAGCCGGAGCTGTACCTTGTTTCCAGCAGGCATCGGGCTGAATTGAAAGTCAGGGAGTGTGTAGCGGTGAGCTAAGCTAGTCAGCTGTAGTGAGCAGAGGGATTACTATTGATCAGGTCTTTGTGCGGTCTGTGATTTGCTCTTTTTTTGGGGGGTTTCAGCAGTCAGGCTATTAAATTGGGCTTGTCTGAATTCTACAGCCTCCACAGGGAAGGCTGGAGCAGAGCGGCTGGGGGGGGGTGGATGGACACCCAGTGTGTTATACACAGCCACCCACATTAATGCTGCTATACACACCCAGACTGAAGCATGGTAAAAGCACTCGTGTTACACCCACACCCTCTGTGTCAGATTTGCTCATGAAGTGGAATATTAGTGCAGTGTACAACAGAAGTTCCCCTCTAGGAATTTTTATTCCTGTATAACACACAGTGGTTGGAGCGTCGCCTTGTAATCAAAAGACCGGGTTCAGATCCCACCTCCTGCTGTAGTAACCTTCAAGGTACTTAGCCTGAGTTGTTACAGTAAAAATTACCCATCAGTAAATCGTTGGAAGTAGCATGGAAAGAATGCCTTGGAGAGAAGTGTAAGATGAGTGAATATTAATAATCCACTCGATGGCAAGTATTGCATTAGTAGAATTATTTCTCCATCCAATAACTGTGTACCTGTTGACATCCCATGAGCTGATGGTCTGTTTTCTTTTCTTTAAACCTGACTGCTTTAAACCTGTACGTGATATGTACACCTGATGGTGTAGGCCACTCAGGCCATCTTCTCACCTGCCACTGGGCTGCACTTCATCATAAAATCAATGTCTAAATCTTCAGGCAAGTCAATCCCCCCCCCAGCCGTTGCACACCACCAACTTCATCTCCCGTCTCCATCATCTGACACCAGCTTCACTTCCCCTACACTGGTCGTCCCTCAAACCCCCAGATGAGGCCTTAAGGTTAGTTAGGATTTGCTGTTTATCACCACGGAAGTGCCTCTACGGGGAATAGAATTATTTCTGTGGTTTCTTAGGAATGGGTGCACTAGAGGAAGAAGCGAAACAGGCTGAGGAAAGGGCTGGGAGTTACTGGTCTGGGTTTATGAGAAAGTGCTGTTGTCTGAGAGGACTGTCGGGTTCCCAATGCTGCCACTGGTATCCGTCTGGCTTGGGAGTCTTCCTGTGGTTGTGGACACTTCAGCCAACATTCCCTAATCCCCCGATCTGTCCTGGTGGTGTCCCGCGTCTCTGTGGCTGCTAGCGATTGCTGGAAGTGTGCCCGGCTGCTGCAGGACTTGGAGAACTCAGGCTGGCCCTCGGCATGGGAGCTGTAGCTCCTCCAGGTCCCCTGTGAACACCGCAGCATCTGTCGACGTGCCCTGCACTGGAAAACCATCGGTGCCTTCTTCCACATGTCTTTGAACAGTGGGA
This sequence comes from Arapaima gigas, assembly GCA_900497675.1. Lineage (NCBI taxonomy): Eukaryota > Metazoa > Chordata > Actinopteri > Osteoglossiformes > Osteoglossidae > Arapaima > Arapaima gigas. Next base: position 242,027 of record UFQX01000729.1, on the reverse strand, counting down.
GGAAACATGCCGACACGTTTACTTGTATTCACTTATCAGATGCTTCTGTCCAAGGTGACTTGCAATTTGGAGTTAATAAACACACGTCACTTACAAATGAGAAGATTTAGACACAGACACAGGATTGCAGAAGCACGGCTAGTTTGACAGTCCTACTTTTATAGTGGTGAAAGGAAATAAAAAGGTGCTTGTGACAGATGATGTGATCTGAGTTTATGAAGTGGTTAGAAGTGCAGGAGGGAAATGGGTTTCAATACGTGTTGTGAATACAGGGACGGATTCAGTAGCTCTGAGAGATGGAGGAAGCTCTTTCTGCCATGTCACAGAACCTTTTAAGAACCTGTGAAAGAACATATAAGCATTGCACAGAGCGAGGCAAGTTGAACCAGTGTCCAAACCCACAGCTGAGATGCAGTAAGGCACCAGTGCTACCTGCTGTGCCATCGTGCCATTATAGTCCCTGAGAAGTAGAGCAGCCCCCCATTTTTTCAGCTACTCCATTTTGTTCAAGACAAGTACCGGAGGGCCTGCTTTGACTAATCCATGTACAGCTGTGAGGCGTGTAAGAGGGGTTTTGAACAACACTGCGCCGTGTTCACGCTCTGCGGGAGGCAGAAGGTAGGTCCCTCTGGGATGTCACAGTTGTGTCACCAATTCGACACTCAGAGAATCTTCTACTGATGGAAAATGGAGCCCAAAACAGACAACATGGAGCTTGGCACAGTTTTTGGGTAACACAATATACATAACTTTTTACTGTTAGCACGGGTGTAGTCAGATAAAGTCCAAGCTGCCGTTTTCGCCTTAGTTATTAAACACTTACATTTATTCATTTATGGGTGTTCTTCAAGGTGACTTGCAGTGTGAGGTTTGTTCACAAAGCTGCTTACACTGATTTACTCATTTACACAGCTGGGTTATTTTTGCTGTATCCCTGCAGGGAAAGTATAGTCATTCCCCATTATCTGGCTCAAACTTGTTCCTGAAAATAGATTCAATATTGAAATACTGGTTAAATGACTAATTCCCTTATTTCTTCTAGAGAAAAAAATCCTATTCATAAGCACATCCCCCAAAATCCCCCTAAACAAAGGCAGATATAAGGAAGGAGTTGCATAACTTATCAACGTGAATGAATAACAATAATGAATAACAAGAACGATAAATTGAAAGAAATAATGATTTCATAAAAGAAGGTTAGTGTGATGATGTACGTGGCCTGGCTTGAGAAGGACAGAGGCTGGATTTCACATTTAAATGAGTAACTAGAAGATTAAAGCTCGACACCAGGGAGACAGCAGAGTGCCAGACAACAACTGAGAGCCTGGGTATACAGTTCCCACAATGCAATGCAACTCACAGACTTTTGGCACAGTTTTCAAACTTGGTCTCAGTTTATCACACCAGACTAATTGTTGAATCAAATCCAGTCTCGATGTTCCAAGATCTGGACTGATTAAGGGGTATTTATTGACCACGGAAGTCCACTTTAATGCAGACCTGATTGTATCCGGGTTTTAGTCGGTTTGGTTGCGCTGCAGCGTTTGCAGATGTCCAATGTGGGTTGAAGATGAAGATGGGGCTCGTCTTTGATCAACGCTCAGCGTCAGGTACAGGTCAGAGTGAAGGTACCTCACTGATACCATCCTTTCCAAGTAGGAAGGTCATGTCTCACCGTGAGGTGCAGTCAGGGTTGAAGATGCGTAGCTGCTGCTTCTGAAGCTGCTGTCTGTGGAGCTCCATCCAGATGATGCTGCGACGGGGCTCAGTCGGCCGACCACAAGACGGGTCTTCAGAGACCCCAGCGTGTGTTTGCTTCATGGATTATTAACCTGATGAGAGAAGGTGACCTTCTGTTGAACACCGTGGCATTTAGAGCTCAGGAATTGCGGGTGGGGGCAACGGGGCACTTTGAGTGCGACAGATGAATGTCCCCAATCGAAGGGAGGGGATTCAGACGAGGACAGGGCCGAAAGGCAGCTCCTGCTGAGTAACGCTGTGCTTGCAGCGTTCCAGAACCTTCCAGGCGGTGCATGCTGGATGGCGACGGATGCGCTGCTCCTTGTTGGGCGGCAGGCAGGGGTCCCACAGGAATCGCCTGCATTATGTATGCATTTTAAACATCAGGCTCATAGAAAAGCTTTTAGTCATCCTAGATGGAAGTAAGAGGAACCGGTCTGCGCCAGTTCTCGTCCTGTGCGTGAAAAGACATGCAGCCGTAAAAATAGTTTTGTATCGACACAATGACTGCACATCATTGCATCCTGTTGGTTGTGGGGGACGTCCAGTAAGTGTGAATGTAGATCCACGCGCAGGTTGTTTGTGGAGCTGTGAGTTTTACTGTGGTGTACAGTCAGATCACAGAAAAATATGGTCAATAATTTATTGGCCTAGAGGAAACTTTCCTGTCCATCATGACTTTGCTTGAGGCAGCTGGTAGTCTGATGTTTAGAGCCACTGGCTTGAAGTCAGACGATGTGGGTTTGAATCCCTTTTACTCCCTTTTCTCTGAAGTGACAGACAAGTGAAAGCAAGCAGACANTGAAGTCAGACGATGTGGGTTTGAATCCCTTTTACTCCCTTTTCTCTGAAGTGACAGACAAGTGAAAGCAAGCAGAATTGTATGAGCATCAGACAGAGACCTGTAGACAGAGAAACCGATCGAAGCACAGCTTGTGATGCCACAATGTTGCCGGTTCACATCCCTTGAGTAGCTGCCTATAAAAGTGGCATTCAGACAGCAAGTGCATAGATAACAGCAGATGGTGTTGGACTTGTTTATGTAGTGATCAGGAGAGAAATGGCTCTGAAAGAGGTGGGATGGGGAGAGATTCAGCAACTCTGAAGTACTCAGGGAGAACATTGCACAACATTAGCACCAAACTAAGAATATACAGATTTTGGGTTTTGGACCCCTTGTGAGGAAACTCACCAAGCAGCCAGAGGAGGATGAGCACAGCATGCTTCCTAACATAATCTCTATCCATGAATGTACATTGGGTTTTTATAGTAAAGTGCTTTTTGTTTTAACCATTTATGCAGCAGGGTAATTTTGACTGTATCAGTTCAAGGTGAGAAACTTGATCGATGGAGCTACAGCAGGAGGTGGGATTCCCACCTAAGTCCTCAGCTGCAGAGAAGCAGTTCCAACTGCTGCGCCACCTGCTGCCCCATGATCCGGTGATGATCTGAAATGAGTGACTTGTGTAAAAATAATAAAAATACTGACTCGAAGATTAGACCAAGAGAGCACCCGCAGCCGCTCATCACACACCCCAAATCGTTGCACTCAGGATGATGTCTCTCTGCCTTTATCTAGTCCAGGAGATTGGCCGTGCAACATCTGAGCAGGGATATTTCCAGAGCTTCACCGCGTGGCCGCTGTAATCATGCAAACCTGCGCAATTGTTACTCGATTCCACAGAAGGTTACTTAATTTCCGATCTGTTCTGTCACAGGAAGACAAACAGTGGACTCCCAGAGAACATGAGTATAAAGATGATCAATTTTATTAGGGGCTAAAAGCATAAACTCTTCTTTGAAACACAGTCCAAACCATCATTAGAGTTACTACACCGCTGTGCCATCTGAACGGTGCCAGTCGGAGCATCTGCACCCTCTTTGGGTGGCTTCACTATTAGACTTTTTGTGTGTGAAAGACTCACTTGAATGTTCCCAAAAAGGCAGAGAACTTGGCAATGCCAAGAGTAGATTTAGTGAAGTAAGTGCAACAGCCTGATAGAATATACACAGTGGATGTATGGAATGAATTGCAGTCGACTTTTCCCTAGTGCCAGGTCTCCATTTTAATCGCTTCATACCTACAGGAATTTATCAACAACATGTGTCCCACATTGCAAATATTAATGTGAAAAATTGAAAGCAGTTATTATCTAATAATTTATGGCTCCTTTGTACAAGACACCTTACAGTGCGAGGTGTAAATTTAAACTATGTTGTTTAGCCGTGTCCGCAGTCATTTTCAGGGTAATTTTTGTAGTAAAAACTTTCTTCCTATTTCTACCCAGTTCAAGCCTGTGGTTACGGTCAAAGAATCAGGGCCCTGATAACGCAGGACCTGATCATTAATAAATAAGTGTGAATGCAAGTTACTTGAAAGAACAAATTTGCAGATAAATGAATAAAGAATGAACACTCCATTTGCTGGATTCAAGAGAGGGATTTTTCCAGCACTGGAAAATAATGTAGATGACCGTCACATAAGGGCATCTGTGCGATGAGAAAAATGATGAGAAGTCATGCAAGTGGAAAGGGGCTCTTGCTTACGTCAAGTCAGTGTGTCGAATATCATGTTGCTCTGAACCCCCCCCCCCCTTCCGATCTCTTACGTGACCAGCTCTGGCGGCTCGTGTCCCCCAGAAGACGATAAGCAAAAGCGGTGGCCTTTGGGGAACGTCCACAAGACCCTGCAAAGCAAGGCAGGTCCACCTTTGGCAGGAGGGCATAGAAACTCCAAATTTTCAGGGAAAAACCAGACTCCAGAGAGTCTACCACACTTCCCACCCCCACCTCCCAGACTAGAAGGGGATTCTGGGAAGTAGTTGGGTCTTACTTTGTGGCTGTTGTGTCATATGGGTCCTCTGCAATGAAATGAACTTTTTGACCCAGTGAAATCCAGCCAATCCAACACTTTAAAGACCATCTCTCATGTTTTGAAATTGATATATCGCGCCATAAGGAACAGAGCTGGCATGTTTTTCTGAGATTGGAGTTTCTGAGGAGTTGTATACCATAGTACTAGTAAAGCACTGTAGAGAACCTGTGTACACATGTGGACAAGAAGAAGAGGGGAAAACACTGACACTTTGCCCAGTTACTGTAAACAAGCACCTGCATCTTGTTGCCATGCCTCCCTTAGTTACCATAAACCTCGAGTGGAACCACTTCGGGAGCTATTCACCTTTCCACCTGGCCACTGGATTCGTGGTTTCTCTCCAGCACCCGTGTTCTTCACGCTTCTGCCGTTTCATTACCACGTACAGAAGTCCGCTCTGCTATAACAAGTCCTTTAATTATCCTGTTTGGATTTAACACGACGAACGAAGGAACACAAATCACACGATGCAAAGTTCCGCGCCTGTCATTTGGAAATAATGTGAGTGATTCCATTTCGAAAACTGAAACTCGCGTTCTGTGGAAGAGTACGTAGGTGTGCAGACGGGATGTGCTGCGATGTGCGAAGACGCAGCACAGCTGATGTTAGATGTTATAAAGTGCTTTGAAGGAACCAAACATGGCTTTTAACATGCAGCATGTGCCAGACTGAAATAACTCCCCACAACAAAGGATCAAGCTCATTCTTTTGTCATTATGTGCTTTATCATTTCTTCTTTGTAATGTAATTTTGGGCAGGCTATGAATTTTTTGTCAGTAATGATTATTTGACATTTTTTAGTTGGTACGCCAGCGGCCCCGTTTTCCTGTTGGAAACGTTTACCTTTTTTGCGCAAATTAGCATAATGCAGCATTTCAGAGGCGCACAGCTACTGTGTTGCAGCAGGGCTGACTGTACAGGGGAATGAAGGACAGGAAGACATTGAGCTGCACACAGAGCACTTTTAACGTGTCCTCATACAAACCCTGGTGTTGTCCTTGCGCGGATTATCGGTGGGATTTTTTTTCCGCCTGAGGAGCGTCAGGATCATGAGAGGGAACAGGGCTCGAAGTTCAACCGGTTCTGCTGAGACCCTCGTTCGAGCGCTTCTGCTCTTTTCGGCGATTCCAGCTGTGCTAGGCCAGCAGGTGACAGTGCCATCTCGAGTCACGGCACGAATCGGTGAAACGGTCAGTTTAGGCTGTCAGATTGCGAGCGTGCAGGGACCTATGCTCATAATCTGGACCTGGCAACCAGTAGCAAACATGACATACAGCATCATCATGTTCCAGTCACAAAAGGGTGTCTTTCTTCCCAGTTCCTCCATACAAGAAAGGGTATCTTTCATTAACCCCTCATGGGTGAACGCCACCATCAGCATTAGAGACGTGAGGGTGACCGACGAGGGCCAGTACAGCTGTTCGCGCTTAAACAACCAAGGAACCTTCTATGCTTCCGTCTCACTCATCATCTTGGTTGAGCCCATAAACACGGCATCCACAGTCACTGTAGAAGTAGGTGCGGCACCTGTTGTTGTCGCTCGCTGCAGGTCGTCCAATAGCAAGCCGGCAGCACAGATCTCCTGGGCAACGGAGCTCAATGGCCACGCAACCAGTACAACAGAACCAGATGTTAACAACACAGAGACTGTAACCAGCGAGTACTGGCTGGTACCGAAGGCTGCAGAGAACAATAAACGCGTGAGCTGCGTCGTCAACCATCCAACTCTAGTCAAAGGAGAGGTCATTCCGTTGAGGTTGTCTATTGAGTACGCCCCTGAGGTGACCATCGTGGGCTACAACGACGACTGGTATGCAGGCCTCACTGATGCCAGGCTCACCTGCCTGGCCAGAGGGAACCCTCTCCCGTCCGTCAGTTGGAAAGTGCTGTCGGGCCCAATGCCGAAAATGGTGCAGGTGGACAAGAACACACTGAGTGCGCCGACAGTGGATGACATGGTGAACGCTACCTTTGTTTGCGAGGCATCAAACCGCCTGGGGTTCAGAAGGCAGGAGCTCACACCTGTGATCAGGGAGAGACAGCTGCCAGAACACAGTTTAGTGACCGGCAGCATCACTGGCGGGATAGTTGGCACTGTCCTGCTGCTGGTCACCGCCGTGACCATAGTGTGGATTGCCCAGAAATATTGCATGAGGTCTGTGCCTCTAGACAGTCCCAGGCTGTCTCCCCTTTTGGAGATTGCTGAGTCCAGCCAGGCCACAGGGTCAGAGTGCCAAGTGCCAATCCAGGCTGACCACAGCAGTTCCGAGGTGGTCAAAGACTGCAGGGACACGGTGACCAAAGACGAGAAGAGCGGACACAGTGAGGACTGTGTCAAGACTGATGTTCCCTCCATCTTCAACCAACTTAAGAAGAATCTGATGATCCAGAGGTCTAAGGTGGAGCCTGCGCCGCTGCCCTAGGCCTCTTTGGGGAGGGGGGTCACTTCATCTCTCCCACTACATTTGTATAGACGTTTGGAAGCAAAAGGTGGGTATCGTGGAGTGACAAATGTCTGTATTCTTACCAAACTACAGGAGTCTGCCTGACAGTGGCAATACTGACATGCCCCACCATGTCCAGCCACTAGCGGGCGGCGGTTAATCCACCTCCCGTTCACAGTGTTTACAGACTGTGTGTGGTGGTCCTCAGGATTGGTGGTCCTCGGGATCGGTGGTCAGTAGCAAGATGAGGAATGTTGCACACATTTACGGGATGAATCTGTCAACAATCAGCATTGGACAAAAGTTTATGGAGATTTTTTTTTTTTTGTTTTTGTCATTTTAATTCTAAAAGTTTTTTTTTACTTTTTTACAGTCATTTTATAGTAGGCTTGATTTTAAAAATCAATCTAATGTCAAAAATTGCAAGTTTAATGTTGTTAAAATAAGTCTTACGACAGACTGGCATTCCATCCATGGTGATCACTGTTGCCATTATAAGCTCTGGACCATTGTGACTGTGCTGGAAAAGTGGTTGATCAAGTCTTACCCTGAATTGATACAGTAAAAATGACCTTGCTGTCAATGGGTAAATCACTGTAAATAGTCTAGTGCACAAAGCTAACACTGTATATGGGAAGATCAGGTCTTAGAGAGAATTTTTTATTATAGTTTTATCAGGTTTTTACAGAACAGTCAGGATACAATTCTTTGTCTTTGTTTAGTTTTTCTAGGTAGAGGTGTTGACGTTGCCTTCTCCACAGTTGCAACAACATAATATAAAAATAATGTAATTTGTTCAGTTATTATTACAGTTGATACTTAATACATGCAAACATTTCTGTGGTGGTATATTTAAAATTAGATTTAATTTGTAACATCTTTGCCAGTGACATAAAAGTTCTCTTTGGTTTATAATGAGGTGAAAATATATACTTTATGAAGTAATAGATTATGTCTTTGTTTACTGAAACATTGGTGGGCATCGCCAGCAGTTGACAGAAGTGTTCGATGTTGCCATGGAAATGAGTTGCTTGAAGGTCCAGGCCAGGCAGTTAACCAGTCAGACCGCAGCCTCTGGTCTTCTGCCTTTATGGATTTTTCAGCTTTGTGTTCACAGTAGTTCAGGTGCTGCTACTTCCTTTTCATTAAGAAAGCAGCAATGGAGAGAAAGGAGGAGGTTGAAAATGACGCCATGAAAAGAGTTCATGATCACAGGAGAAATTTTGGAGCCATAGCCCCAGGTGGGCGGAGGGCGAAGCAGGGTCCTGCACTTCTCTCGCTCAGCACATCATCTGCATTCAATTCTTTTTCACGTTTGGCTGCCTGATTGGCGGCCTGCAGTTCGGGCCTGACCTGGGCACAGGGGCGGGTGTCTCACCTCTGGGGGAGGGTTTCTATTCAGCTGCTTCCCGTGACAAACAGTTCTAACCAAGCACCATGCTGGTGGGGGGTCTTCTGTTCGCCTTACAGCTGGGCAGCTCAGCCAGTCAGCCCACCTCTCCCTGCAGCTGCCCTACACCGTGCTGGGCCTGGGACGCAGCGCCAACTTCCTGGACCACCTGTACGTGGGCATCCCCCGGCCGTCAGGAGATGGGGTACGATCTGCCACACACACACACACACACACACACACACACACACACACACACACACACACACACACACACACACGGTGACAGTCAGCACCAGCACAGGCACAAAAATCTCCATTTAAGTGTTTTGTAATGCGGTAAAAAGTCTTACCAGCTCATGGTATTTCCCTCTTTTCTCTATTTCATTATTATCTATATTACTGTCTTTTTGTAACCTTATAACTGTAGCTTTAGGATTAAACATAATGAAATTATGTTGACATCCAAGTTATTCCTTCTGACAGTGACTGTGCTGGAGAAAATGGAAAGCTTTAAATAATGTGAGGATTATATGCATTAAATTCTCTTTGGAAGTAAAGAAACGGTGAACGGTGGAGTGGACGGCTTTGGGTTCTCAGGGTGCTTATTTGTGCAGGAGCAGCTCGGTGCAGTCGCCTACCCCCCCCCCCCACCACCACCTTGTTGACAGCGTTCGTGCGACGTTTTCCACAGGCCTCGGAGTTGAATCTGCAGTGACAGCTGCGATGCGAGGCCCCGCCCCCCGGTGGTCCCGCGCGTCTCTTCAGATCAAACTCGTGCCATTTCAAACGTCCCAGTTTTTTTCCTACAGAAATTCCTCCAAATTACTCATTTAAATGTTGCTTGGTGGACCGACGACTTTACTGTGCTGTTTAGAGTTGCACATTTTTTATTCCCCCTCCTCTCCGTGTCTTTCTTGCGACTGCATTATGGGAGCCGAGTTTTCCGTTGAGCGAGGGCCATATTTGTGTAACTTTGTACTAAGCAGTGAACAGTTGTTAAAAGTATTTTACCTGTATAAAAATACTTAACAAGTGTATCACGACTCTGCTGCCCCCAGGGCACCTACTTTAAAGAGGCATCACGTGGGGGGCCACACTGTCTATGAGTGGACATCATTTACGGTATGAAACATTCAATTTTTGCTGCATTTCCACCACTGAAGGTATCTTCACATTGACTGATGGCGTTTCTACTGCCGGCACTGACGTCCCACCCTGGAGATGCAGCTTTCACTGTAGTAAAGAAGCCAATTGTTTGGACAATGTAATGAATGTAGGTTCAACCTTCTGAGACCCAGGAATAAAATATGGTTTTAAATAAAGGTTTAAAATAAGGTAGCATTTTTTGGAAGTTGTCAAAGTACCACCAAGCGTGTAGCATCTTGTAAAAGCATGTAACATCCCACAGCTGTGGTGTGTTCACTTCACAGAGAGATTCACTTTGAAAGATGTCCTCTATAGTGGACAGAAATGAATTGCTGGGTCTTAGTAAGACATGAATACATTTTCAGTATGAAAGCTGTTTTTTGGTTGATGTGCCAAGCAGAGCTGTTGATATGAAGCAGAAATGTTTGTACGTTAAATATAACAGCATTAGATGTGCCGCCCCGCAGGCCGCCAGACCCGTGGTTAACGCTCTCAAGTAACGCTTAAATTGACCTGAATTTCTTCTAACACAAGGTAACACATTTTGCTGATGAGGACCCGCTGTTGACCTTGACTGCCAGACGTGGGGCATTTCTTGGGGGAGGGGCATGTGGCTGCTGTACTCTCAGCCCCCCCTTTGTGTGTATTTAGCTCACTGCTTACAATAATATGGGCAGAGGCTGGAAGCCCAGAGCTGCTCTCTCATTAGGGCCTCGGTGAGCGTGAAGGATGCAGTTGTCAGAAACGCAAACTGCTGTGTGTCTGTTCTCTTATTAAATGATAAATGTGTTGTTGGAGCCCAAAGCGTGTCGTATTCCCCGTGGACTTGCTCACACACGGGCGTGCACACATACACACACACAGGGCTCTTTCTCCCCTAATTGGCGGCAAGAGGCAGCTTGCGGAGGAGACATTAACGTCTCCCTTTTACACTAATTTTGCTTCAACAAAAAGAGCCGTAAAATTTTGGGCGCCGTTTTCGCATCGCAGGTTCGGCGGCGTGTTTCTTAGTGGAGCTGCTGCACTGGCAGGAGATAGATACTACAGTACATACAGGACATGTGCAAGAGGGTTCAACAGTTGTGTGTGTGTGTGTGTGTGTGTGTGTGTGTGTGTGTGTGAGAGAGAGAGAGAGTTCAAACTAATACAAAGCAGGGGGTGTATTGGTTAGTCGTCACTTTTACTGGAAGGTCCAGGGTATCAATCCCATCTCTTGCTGTAGTTCCCTTCTGATACTTACCCTGAATTGATACAGTAAAAATTACCCTGCTGTCAGTGGGTAAATCACTGTAAATAGTCAAGTGCACAGAGCTAACACTAAAAGTGTGACGAAGAAGCTTCAGATAAATGAGTAGTGATGATTTTTTGTATTCACTTTGCAGGCACCTTTTGCAAAAGCAGCTTGTGTCATTTACCCTGTTTTTTACTCAGGTCACTACACCAACATGACGTGATATTTACTAAATGTTCAAAGAACAGTTTTTTTGGCCTCTGCTCTCCTACTTCTTATTATCTACTCTACAATATATTAAAATTGTGTTGCAGAATAAACCTGCTATCTGCTAATTCGCTAGAATCTGTTAATTGAACAAATTTGTGTATTAAAGTTTAAGGAATAAATCTGAGCACAGCAGTGAAAACAGGTGCAGCTGACAGCTAATTGTTACAGTTCACTGTTTACTCACTTTTTTCCTTCTAAATGTTGTTCTTTTGAAATGCCTGTAATTGTGCGTTTCCTGGAGGTCAGCTGTGGGAATTCTGACCCCTTTTTCACACCCAGTTGTGCGAGAAGGTTGTGCTGATGTTGCTGTGAACCTGTGCTTCTCTGTGGCCAGGTGGTCCGCAAGCAGGAGTGGACGGCCATCATCCCCAACTCGCAGCTCATCGTCATCCCGTACCCCCACGATGACCCTCGCAGGTACCTGACTATGGCCAGAGCCAGCAGGAGGTCCAGTTCCCCCTGCGGAGATCCCTGCACTGCAACAGCAGCACCTGAGATCCCATCAGTAGTTACAAAACTGAGCTTCATAAGTAATGATTTGGCAGCACTGATAGTCACACCAAATTACTAATTATTTTGTGTGTGTGTGTGTGTGTAGTGACACTCATTAGTGTGTTTAAGCTTTATAGGCCCTCCTTTGTTTGCTGTCTAGGTGAGGTCTGACTCCATAAATATTTAAGCAGTTTCTCTTATCCATTATTGATGGACCTACATCCTAGTTGGATGTTTTTTTTAGCTCCGCCTCCCTTATGAATATTTAATGGTGTGGCCCATCAGACCTGCTGCCAATGTGACGTCGTCCCCTTTTCTTTTCACTGATCATGTTTTTCCTTTTTATTATTTTTCTAATTGCCCACAGAATGAGGTTTAGAAAATTTTAAATTGTATGTCAGTGGGGAGGAAGCCCACGTCTTTAGAGTTTTTAGGCTGTAATTAGTCCAAAATAATTAGATGTGAGGATGTTGGAAGTAATAACTAGGAAATTATACCCTCAGTGAGAATCAGTTATCTTTTTGTACAATCTAATACAGCCGTTACCTGCTGTTGTTATTGTAGTTCCTCATTTGTAGTGCTGGGTCATTTTTACACCGTTGGCACTGGAGCTCAGTCCTGCTGGGATTTGAACCAGCAACGTTCAGGTTTAAAACCCACGCTGCACAGGCGCCGCCGAGTCAGCCAAACCGTGTAGTTTCTCTCGTGGTAACTGGTGTTCGTCGCACCCATTTCCCCAGCTGGAGCGCCAAGCTGTATCTGACGCCCAGCAACATCGTGCTGCTGACGGCCATCGCGCTCATCGGGGTCTGCATCTTCATCCTCGTCATCATCGGCATCCTGCACTGGCAGGAGAAGGTGAGTGTGTGTGTGTGTGTGTGTGTGTGTGTGTGTGTCCCTTTCCATGTCGGACGTGACCGTGAAGGTTTTGTCCCTCAGGATGTGTCTAGGCAGTTCGAGTGCCTTTCTTTCGCTCCTGTTCCACCGCAGCACGAAACACCAGAGTGTGTGTCCACCCTGAGGTTTCCCTGCCCCCCCGCCATCTGCTGCCGGCACCTGATTATGCGAACAGGAAGCCATAATTGCAGTCTGCTAAGAGAAATAATTTTGCGAGAGGAATTTATTGCAGTTGACACTCTATTAAAATAACATGTTGGCACCATATCCGTCGACTTTAGGCTCCTAATTATCGTTTCTGGGGGGAAAATTCTCGTCTTGATTAGTAACTGATTGAAAGATTATTCTGACTGACAAGTTGAGGCACTAAATTATGGTCGTTCCTCCCCGCCATCCAGCACTGCTGTTGACACTTGGTTGTTTAATATTTATTCATCTATTTGTCCAAAGTGACTCAGTGTGAGGTTTTTACACTGATTGATCCATTTGAACAGTTGAGTAATTTTTACTGTTAGTTCAGGCTAAGCCAGTACCGTGATAAGAGGGACTAGAACCACAGTGTGGATCCAAACCTGGGTGCTTTGATTAAAAGGTGATCTGCTGCCCAGTCTGTAGGACAGACAGCTGGATTCAGTGTCACGAGGAACACAGGCGATCTGATTAAAACCCGGGTTCTACTGTCACAAAGTGACAGTTCTAACCACTACCACCCTGGTGCTTCATTTTACTTAGTTTTGAGTAGAACCGCAGTTGCAGGGCCCTGCAGGACCTTTGACTAGTTTGTTAGGAGTTGCTAACACACACACAGTTGTCATGGTAGATCTGTTGTCCATGTAGGTGTGTTTCGTGTGTGTGTGTGTGTGTGTGTGTATTTTTGAGAGAGAGTGAGAGACACACACACACAAAACATTTGTAGCATCCCCCCCCGAAGAGGAGGCACAGCAGCACAGATCTGTCAGGTTCACTTTGAAGATCCTTTTTTGTCATATTATCTGTCTTTATGCACTGCTGCCGGGAAACAAGGGATGGAGAAGCAGTGCTAAAAATAAAGAGTGTAACCCTTGCATCTCTGCCAGTGCTGTGTGTGTGTGTGTGTGTGTGTGTGTGTGTGTGTNAGAGTGTGTCCCTTGTGTCTCTGTCAGTGTGGTGTGTGTGTGTGTGTGTGTGTGTGTGTGTGTGTGTGTGTGTGTGTGTGTGTGTGTGTGTGTCTGTTTTTCCAGTGAGGTCTGCCTGGGAGGAACTCGCCCTGTGACTCACTCTGCCCCTTTGGCTGAGGACAGACACTGGTATTCACACACACACACACACACACACACACACACACACACACACACACACACACACACAGATATGTGTGTGTGCCCGTGAGGATAATGGAGGACCCTCAAAGCCTCCCTTTCATTTGTGTCACACGCTGCTTTCTTTGTGATGCAGCCGTTTACCCGCCTGGTGCCCACAGGCTGTTTCCTGCTCACGCTGGCTGTGGACGCCCACCTGGCGCTGGGGGTCGAGCGCTGTGGGGGGGAGGGAGCAGCGACCGCCCACGTCCAACCCTCCCCCGAATGAAGCAACCGCTAATTAGCCACATGCTAATGATGCGCAGACCCTGCAGCTACAGCTGCGGCGGCGCCCGGTGCTGCGGTCACGGTGTCACGGTTATACACTGTGTTACCCACGGTACCAGGCCTCAGATGCACAGGCGTCTCACAGGCGTCCTGACCTGTGACCCCGGATCAACACTGACCACTGCGGTTCTGTTGCAGAAAGCCGACGACCGCGAGAAAAGACAGGAAGCCCACCGATTCCACTTCGACGCCATGTGAAGAAGAGGCAGCGAGGGCAGGGAGCACCTGCACAGGAGCATCATGAGAAATGAGCACTTGGCTCACCTGCCGCATTTTCCGGCTCCTTCTGTAGCTGAGGACCACGATGATTCTTTTGCAAACAGACATAATGTTCAGAAGAAAAATTCCAGAAATGTCTTTAATATCGTAGTGTTCGATCCTGGGGGGGGGGGGGGGCTGGGCCCTAATATTCACCATCCTGGACTGTAAAAACTTTGGTAAAACACTGTAAAGGCACGATGAGAACCGTGGANGGGGGGGGGGGGGGGGCTGGGCTCTAATATTCACCATCCTGGACTGTAAAAACTTTGGTAAAACACTGTAAAGGCACGATGAGAACCGTGGACACGGATGTTTACATGGGGGTAAATATTTATTTATGTATTTAGTTGTTTTGAATGCTTTATTGGACATTGTGCTGCTTCCTTGGTGGGGGTCTCTCCTTTGCATCCTACGCCCCTGACCCACCCACCATCAAGATGCACCATCATCACATTACCCCCCCAAGATGTATATGATCGGCAGGTATCAGCCTGGTATTTATTGTGAAAATTAATTTTATTTTAATAAATCCACAGAAGCCCTATGGAGTTTTTTTGATCACCAGACCGCATTTGGGGGGAAAATAACAGAAACGCAGAAGATGGTGATTTTCTCATGTCTAATTTATGATGTGAAGTGTCTGTAAGGGGGGGTAACTACCTGTACAGCCTTTCTGTTGATGTTGTTAATCGGTATTAATTGTGGTCGCACTGCACGTGCTGCTGGATGCTTTACTCAGAAATAAAATGTAACACGATAAATTAATGATAAAGTGTAAACAAGTAAATGGATGTTTTGTGAAGTGTGAAGGTGTTACTGTGCACACGGTTACCAGACGTACAAGGTGTTTATCTGACATCTTTGTCTGGGAGATTTAAACATACATACACACACACACACACACACACACACACACACACACACACACACACACACACACACACACACACACACGGGAGTCTCCTCCTCCCATCAGCATCTGCGCCTTTTCGTCGCCACCGAGAACCACAGAGACTGAAGTGTTTGTGTAATAAAATGACTTAAAACGTGTTTAGTTTCTCTGCGAACTTGGTGGCCGCTGGCGCTCCAGATCTGGGCAGTGCGTGCAGACGTGGGTTCGAGTCCGGCTCAGTCTGGCTTTCTCCCGGCTGCTCCGGTTTCCTCCCACAGTCCAAAGACTTGTTTAGGATTAACTGGTCGTTATATTGCTGCATGGACAACGTTTCGAATGATTGTTGGTAGTTAATACGCAGTTGATCTTTGTGCTCCGCAGCAAGAATAAATATCCCCGTAAATACAGATTTTCAACTGATCAGATTTTATTTTGTCAGATGAACGTCTTGCACTGAGGGCGAGAAGAGCCCTTTTTCAGGATAAGAGCGCAGAAGTGCTGCTCATACCAGCAGGATATTGGGTCGAGCTCCTCCAAACAACCCCCCCCCCCCCGCCTGTGCGCGAGGATCGGGGTTTCTGGCTTCGTGCGCGCGAGCCGCTCAGTGAAGCTGGAGCTCCAGAACTTGGCGGACCTTCACAAAGAGACGCTCGTACGTGCTCTCTCTCTCTCTCTCACACACACACACACACGAACGCACATACAACTGTCACCGAATGGATGTGACGAGCGCTCGCGGGCTGGATCTCTAGTGCCGCCGGACCGCTGATGGGGACGATGGAACTGGAGCGGCTGGACGAAGTTGGACCCGGAGAGGAGCGCTCTGCTGGGGGCGGTCCGGTGGTGGGGAGACCGGAGTGACCCCGCAAACACTGCTCGCACACACACGCACACACACGCACACACACCGCGCACACGGACTGGGAGCGCGCGTCGGAGAAGAGGCGGAAAGTGCAGGATTCACACGGAGAGGAGATGCGGGGAGGTGAGACCCCAGCAGCATGTGTGTGTGTGTGTGTCCACGCCCGTCGACCCGATTTTGAACAGTACTGATCGCTAATTCAGCCTCTAATAGAGGGGGGCGCCTTTTATTATAACAATTATTATAACTATGATTATTACGGACGATGATTAGAAACCGGTTTTCTCGTCTTTTGAAAACGTGTCTGCCGTCAAACGCTGGAATTCCACGTTTGAAGCCAAGTTAGTGGTTCGAATCCGCGAACACACAGCGGAACAGGGCGCCTCCTGCAGGACGGACAGCGCGTCTCTCAAGTCAGTTACAAACGGCCCGGTGCTCTACTGTACACGGTACTGTACTCTGTTTACCGGTATTTAACTTCGGCTGAACAGCTGCGCCGCCCTCAGTGCGGGCTGGGCGCTCATCATCGTCATCTTCATCGTCCTCCTTCCCACCCTCATCGTCAGAAGCTCCTCCCGTGAAGGAGGTCACCGGCTTCTCAAGTCCAGCGGGTGGGCGTGGGGGGTATTTAGAGCGAAACCCGGTTTGAGGAGGAAGACAACTTTCCGTTTTCACCCGTTTAATTCCAGCGCCAGTTTCTCTGCTCATCTGGTTGTTGTCAGTTTGTGTCGCTTCCTTTGCAAAATCGTAACTACGTTAAAAGGCCATTAGTCACATATTAAAGGCGTATTGATTTTATTGAAGATTAATAACTGCAGCGCGCGTGTTCCCCCCCCCCCCATTATCGTCTTTCTGTTCGATTTTGCGTCCAGTAAAAATATATTATTAGTAGTAAAACACTGTGTAGCGGGGGGCAGGACCTTCATCCTACTGATCCCTCAACTGTGTATTAGTTCAGATCCACACACAGATTGCTGCCCTCGCGTTTGAAGGTGTTGGGTTTGAATCCCACCTCCTGCTGCAGTGGCCTTGACCAAGTTATTTACTGAACTACACGCACAGTTTGTACGGCACTCGTGGTCTCTGGATGGGTTCGGTGCAGTGGGATCTGACCCTTTCACCTTTGGCCATGATCAGTGTGTTCGCCGTCCAGACGCTTCCCGAAATCACGGACTGTTACCCCCCGCCTCTCAGCCTGGACCACAGCAGGCGCCGTATACAAAAAGTTGCTGGTTCGTATCCATCAGTCGTTTTTTTTCTGGGGAAGAAGCACTAAATCCCCCCTGGAGAAGCTCGAACTCTTCTGATGTCTCGACTTCTTCCCCCTCGTTTCAGTAATGGAGTTCTACCTCATGGCAGGAGGGTGCAGGACAAACGTGTCCGCGGGTCAGCTGGCGACCCCCCACAATCTGAATTTTAATATCCAGCTGAACTGGAGGGAAGATGCTGCCGCTGCGACCTTTACGTGTTCTTGCTGCAGTAAATTCGCATTATAAGCAAAAGCGAGCGCGATATACAGTGAATAACAAACGAGTTATCCATTAATCTTTTGAAGAACCAGTGTTGGTAAAGTTTAAATCCTTGTAAAAATACATGAAATTATAGACCAAATTTGAGGGTTTTTTTTAATCCATCTCGTTTTTTCATTTACCGTTTTTTTATGTATTACGACTTAGAATCAGCATTTTCCCCCGCGCGTTACAAACGTCGACCCGCGGACTCCATCTTTATTTTGACACTTTGCTTCTTGCTTGGCCGCGTGTCCGTAACCCGTAAGCGCCACTTTCATTGGCCAGTAATCATCATTTAGACCCGCCTCTGTGACACTTTCATTGGCCTTTTCACTGGTCATTAACCAATGCGGCGCCTCCAGCGTCTCGCGCTCCGCTCAATACTGCCCACAAGCGGAAGTCGGTTGTCGTCGATTCGGGAGTTTGTTACCGGGGGCGAAAATTTCAACGTCCAAATATTCGATGAATTTAGCGGTTCGTCTGAATTAACAGCCCGTTACAGTCGGCACGTTCAGCTTTTTTCTGTCTTATATTGTTTTCTTTTTTTTTTTACATAATTTTGACTATAGACATTCGTTGCTATTAATGGTTCTAATGAGGAACAAAGTCACGTATCAAACTCAGTGGCAGCAGAATAACTGATGTTTAAACTGTTCTTTATCGGGGTAAAATGGGTGTTTTGCAGTGTTGGGGATGTTTCTGGGAAATTAGGTGCTGTTTTCAGATGAACCCAGAAGAATCATGATTGTCCTGATAAGAAATAATGGAAATAGCTTCTCGATATGGGACTTGGTGGTACTGGAGCCATTTGTAGGAAGCAGTTACTCCTGGACACGGGGTACAGCGCTGTCATTTTCATTTCTCCAGTTTGTTTTAATGAATGGATTAGTCATTTGTTTTTCACGTGGCACTCGTGGTCCTCCATAGTACACACATACTGCTCATGCAGATCTATCAAATCTTCTCACCAGATGATGCGCAGTTTTAAAGTTGAGACAAAGCTCTGCTGTTTGGATTTTAACAGATTTTAATTTTTCTGTGGCTGAGATTTCGGAGAAGAACACGCCGAAGTGTTCAGTGCGTGTGGCTTTGGACTGTGACCGTAGAGCCGCTTTGCTGTGCTGCGGTGAGCTGTGGTGACCGTCACCAACTCGGCTGACTGCCTTCGTGCTCCTCACTGCCATTCTACACACATCTCTAACAGAAGTCACACCTCGGAACTTCTTATCTTCAACACCCTCCAGAGCTGCTGACATCCATCCTACTCATTTTCTCTGCACCCGATTTTGTGTCCGTTACACGTTCAGCCCGACGAAGATCAGAATGAGGAAACAGCAGGATGTGTTCAAGTCAAAGGCAGCAGGTGGTCTGTGAACTGGATGCTGTTTGACACAACATTTGAGGTCTGGATCTCATTGTGGTCCAGCCGTGTTTAACTACAGTGGCTCCTTCAGTTTCCAATACAGTGGGACCTCAAGTCTGTCTGTAACTCACTTTGTTCAAAACTCCAAAGCCACTTTTACTCACAAATCAGCAGCAGCGTAATAATACAGACATCCCTCTTAGGTTCTGGTAAACTCTGTTGCTATTGAGCTGTTTTTTTTCCAAAAAAGCTAAAAAAGTTAAATATTTATATTTGCCATTGTGTTATGGAGATACAAATATGTTTTTTCAGTATTTATGATTCCAGAGAACCATTAAACTGTTAAACACTAGAGAATTTTTGTTACAAATCCATAAAATCCTACATCAGTAAAATCAAAGTCCACTAAATCAAAGCTGAATTGTAAGTGCAGAAAATGCAGTTAAAAAACAAA
This sequence comes from Arapaima gigas, assembly GCA_900497675.1. Lineage (NCBI taxonomy): Eukaryota > Metazoa > Chordata > Actinopteri > Osteoglossiformes > Osteoglossidae > Arapaima > Arapaima gigas. Next base: position 222,571 of record UFQX01000729.1, on the reverse strand, counting down.
CATGAATAAAGTGTAAAATGTTTGAAGACGAACTTGTGCGTCAGGGAGCCGGTGATGTGAAAATGTTGTGAAAATGTGCACTTGCTGCAATAGCAAATGAGTAAATGATGTTTTATTGTTTTTTTTCCAGCTTGGCTTTTCCTCATCCTGGTTGAACGCAGCTTCGCACTGGCGCAGAGGACGAAAGGTTGGTTCCTGTCACACCCCGTTCCGAACACACACCCTGCCGGCCGCTCAGCCACAGCATCCATCACAGTTGCTGGGTCCCGCTTCCGTGCGAGTGAGTTAGCGGTGATTTATTCCAGGCCTCTGATGAACGTCGGGGCACAGAGTCAGAGGCTGTGAGGTCCATGTAGACACGTTTCACAGATAGTCCAGCTGGAGGCGCAGTGCTTGAGGCCTCTCCTGTGCTGCCATTGTTGTACTTCTGAGTGGCGCTGGAGATGAAGGTCTGCATTAAAGATGCCCATTTGGATAAATTATTGAAGTCTGGGGTTGCATTTGGTAAAAGTCTCTGCCCAGGGTCTGAAAGAGAGGGAGGTGGATGTGTGAGGGTCTAAGGGACAAGATGCGTGTCTCTCCTCTCCGCAGAGCTGCCGAATGCCGAGCAGACGACTAAAGGAGACGGGCAGTGTGGCACCTGGGTGCGGAACACCAACGGGGGGCTCTTCACCTCCCCAAACTACCCCAACATGTACCCCCCCAACAAGGAATGCGTTTACATCCTGGAAGGTATCTATATTTGCTCTCTCTCTCCACAGTGTGGCGCTACTGTCTGAACATTGTCAGTTTGGTGAAGGAATGAGTTCTCTGTGTTCCTCAGAGCTGCTGAATCCTCCCCAAATCCATCTCTACTGCTCAACAGACAGCTACATAAATGAGTCCAACACCATCTGCTGTGATTATCTATGCATTTACTGTTTGAATCTCACTTCTGTCGGCAGCTACTTGAAGGATGTGAACTGGCAATGTGGTGGTATCAGACGCACAAGCTGTGCTCTTATCACCCTGTGTCTGTGTTCCTCCCTCTGGTGTTTCTCTGTGTTTCTCTAGAAGTTTCCATCAATAATGGCTGGTTCCACTCTGTTCAGGGTGTGGAGAACATGCTGGAAACTGAGCACTTTGCTCTCAATCAAACCAGATCGACTCTGAGTGCTGATGAGACACATGAAGACGCGTAAAATATTAAAATTACAATAAATGCATTAGAAACGGTCATAAATCACCCAGAGTGTCGCGCTTCGCACCACCGGCTCTGTGCTACAGCAGAAAGAGCTGTGTGATGCAGAAGATGACATAAAGACACGTGGCATCCTGTTCGTGACTGAAGTGATTAAAAAAGAGAGACGTGGGGGGTAGCAGGGTGTGTGTGGTGTGGCCAGACAGTGCGACTACACACTCCAGGTGCCCCACTGGGGCAGAGTTTCACCTCACGCTTATAGGGAATCCGTGCTCCTACAGTCCTACAGCTGTGGTCTTACTATGCCATTGCTGGTGGTACTGGGGGGGTGGCACAGGGGCTGTATGGGGCTGGTACAGTGATGGCATGAGGGCAGTAAAAGTCGCAGTATTGAGGTACTGGAGGGGCGGTACCAGGGTTGTACACAGCAGGTATGGAGGTCTCTAACGGAAACGTCCTCCTATCCCCCACAGCACACCCACGCCAGCGGATCGAGCTGCTCTTTGACAACACCTACTACATCGAGCCATCCTTCGAGTGCCGCTTTGACCACATTGAGGTTCGCGACGGTCCCTTTGGCTTCTCGCCGCTCATCAACCGCTTCTGCGGCCCCCGCAGCCCCGGCCTGGTGCGCTCCACAGGCCGCTTCATGTGGGTCAAGTTCACCAGTGACGAGGAGCTCGAGGGGCTTGGCTTCCGGGTCAACTACACCTTTACTGCAGGTACAGGGCGTCACCCCCCCCCCATCCACTTCTGGTGGCCTCATCAACTGACGATGACCAAAAAAGCACATTTTTTTTAATGGGTTTACATTTAAACAGAATTCCATTTCGTCAGGTTATTACACTATAAATTAGGTTTTTGCATCTGTTTTTCTTAATTTCTTCCAGTATTAGACACAAGCAGCATATTTACTGCACTTTTTAAATAATACATGTGTTTTTCATATTTTATAAGTGGCTGATTAATCAGCAAAATGCAGCCCAGTAGCTGAAACATCACTTAATTTAAATATCCAAAGTGATTTTCAAGCAAACAGCTCCCAGTGCACAAGATGGAAAATATTTCTTTGGAAATGCAGAATTGGGAGAAATTAGTTGTATTCTCTGCACCGGCCTCCTCCCTCCCTCTGAGATCGTCGCTCATTCTCCTCCCTAGCGGGGGAAGCGGAACCCAAGTAGAGAAGAAGTAGCTGCTGCAACCATACAGCTCTAAAGATCAAAACGTTTAAGTTGTTTGCACATAAGATTACAGGCTTATCGGTATGATTTTTACAAACATAAATATGTGATACACTGGAATGACGGGACCCGTCTCCCCTCTGAATCTGGTTGTTTGATGATAAGCTGTAATTTTATAACTGAAAAGGGACATGAACGCACAGGAGGGTCTTCCCCGCCACTGCAGCGTTCAGCACCCGGAGCTGCAGCCACCGGTGTCACTCGGTTACACAGAGGACTGGGGTCACGTGACACTTGAGCTCCTCTCTATCTCTCTCTGTTGTGTCAGATCCAGACTTTCATCTGCACCTCGGAGGGATTTTAAATCCGATTCCAGGTGAGTTTTAGCTCCGTTTAAGTGGTTTGTACCATCGAGGTGCTGGTTGGGTACACCCCCTTCTTCTTAATCTCTTTTTCTCCATTTAACTTCAAAAGTGCTGTTGTTAGTTTTGCCGTTAGCACAGATAGCTTTTAATTTTTGGAACGATTCATATAATTTGAGGCTGTGTATGTATATGAATAAATACCAATTCAGGTACTCAGAGATATTCGCCAGTGTCGATCTCTCTTGATTTCTCTCTCTCTCATCTGGTCATATGGCTCCCCAGACTGTCAGTTTGAAATCGGCGGCTCTGACGGGATGATCCACTCCAGTCAGGTAGAGGAGGAGGAGAAGATCAAGACAGGCGATGCGGTGGACTGCATCTGGACGATACGTGCCCCTCCAAATTCCAAGGTTAGCACCACATTTTGTAGACGGATCACTCATCGGCCGGTCACTTTGACAGAACCTGCAGATGGTGTGATGAGTGAGAAACTGGCTGCTTCCCGTCCTACTTCCCATCCTACTTCCCGTCCTACTTCCTTCGTTTCCTGTGTGGCTTCCTGTCTTACTTCCTTTATTTCCTGTCCCACTTCCTATCTCACTCCCCTCATTTCCAGTCCCACATCCAGTGCCGCTTTCTGTCCCGCTCCCCTTGTTTCCTGCCCCCCTTCCTGTCCCAGCTGTAAGCATATCTGAAGTCAGCTGTGGTCACCTGGTAGACACATCCATCATATGTGACTGCCTATGCAGTTCTACCCGGTTACAGCGCCACTCGCAGCCAACAGTGGCCTCTGATGCCAAGCTGACCATCTGATGTAAAAAGTCAGGCAAACAGAAGCGGTTTTGTCTGAATGCTCAACAGAAGAGTGAGATCTGTGTGTATCTGTTCAGCAACAAACCCAAACGACACAGGGAAACCGTACGGTTGTTTAGTGAGCGCATTAGCCAGGCTGTTAGCCGGGGTTCAGTCGGCGATATTCTTGATGTACTGCATCACACCATACTGACGTGCCCCCCCATGAAGTCGCCAACTTCACCTCTTACCAAAAATTTACGATGGTTTATAAGATTTTGGAGACACCACCTCAAACATGTTCTGCCATTTAAAGACACAGAACGTCCCCTATAAGGTCCATTAGCACGTGCGGTTGAGGAGATGCTGTCAGAAACCACATGTCCTCTGCAGTGGACAGAATGAACTGCTGGGTCTCCAGAGGAAGTCAGATCTCCGACCGATCAGCAGCCAGTATAAAATCTCTCTGAATCTCTCTCTACTGCAACGCAAGCCTTAAATAAACCGGCACAGTCTGCATTTGTTTGTTTTCTTTGTTAAGTTAAAAATTTATTTTGAATATTTTATCCGCCGCCATGTGGCTGTGAAGTGCCACAGTTCCATTTCGCACATTTCCAGCAGCTCCCGGCAGAGGTGTCGGTGTCTGCCAGGGTCCCGCCGTGTCGCCGCAGGGAGCTGGTGCTGCACGTGGGGCAAGATCACATGGACGCCTGGAGAAGGACCATTACATCCACTGCAGATGGGCTTTGAGGCAAACAGTGTCCACAGGTTGAGAAGCAGCTCCCTGGAGGATTTAAACAATACATTTAAATTATTGCCTCTTTCACACCTGGACTGTCGGGTGAGACCGACGTGTTATTAAGTTAATTATATCTACAATATTAGGAGCTGAGGTGGGAAAAGACCAGCAGAACCTGCAGACTCTGAGCGCTGGAGCTGTTGAGCTGTGGTGTGGAGCTTCATGGGGCTGAAACTAGTCAAACCCTCCTAAACCTTCATTTTGTGGCCGGCAGTTCAGTCACACCCCATAACCCCCGACACCCCAATCTTGGCGGTTGTGTTTCGACATTAACGTCTGAACTGCTTGTAACCTTGAAGATGTTCACAGTAGGATGCAGGGTTATCTGGCTTTTTTGGCTCCGTGTTGTTTTCTGCATGACCCATGGCCACCACACCCTGATAGAGACCCTCATCCTTTGCAGATCTACCTCCGCTTCCTTGAGTACCAGATGGAGCACTCCAACGAGTGCAAGAGGAACTTTGTGGCTGTGTACGACGGCAGCAGCGCCATCGAGAACCTCAAGTCCAAGTTCTGCAGCACGGTGGCCAGCGACGTCATGCTGGACAACGGCGTGGGAGTGGTCCGCATGTGGGCCGACGAGAACAGCAGGCTCAGTCGCTTCCGGATGCTCTTCACCTCATTCGTGGACCGTAAGAACCGTGGCGGCAGATCGGATTTGAGTTCCCTGCCTCTCCGCCTCTGTACTGTTACAACCAGAGCTTGAACCGGGTCGGTACTCAGTGGTACGCGGTGGTACTCAGTAGCTACTCTCACTTCTACATTTTGCTCTTTGTAGTACTGGATCTTTTTTGTGTCCTGGCACTTCCCATAACCCCTCAGTGGTCTTTTCTGCCCCCCGTTGACCAGGTTCTCAGGCTGAGCTGCCCTCCCAGCCCTGGACTGTCACTGTAGCACATGGTTATTATTTATAACAGCTTCACAGCCACGTTTCATTACTGAAGGTGCTCTAGGTTATACTGAAAGTTGACTTGTGCTGTTGACTTGTCCTACTGTTTGTTTGAATTTTTTTTTTTTTAACGAAATACGGGGAACTTCAGCAACATTTCCTAGTATTGTTTATGCACTCCAGAAATTCAGAATTTAAGGCTTAATAGTTTTCTGATGGGTGCTGCAGGCTCACAGCACCTGTGTTGTTAGGTGTGGGTTTGAATCTGGCTCAGCCTGTGTGGAGTTTGCACCTTCTCCCTGTATCTGCGTGGGCTTCGGCCGGATGCTCTGGTTTCCTCCCAACATTCCAGAGAAGTGTGGTTCAGGTTATTTGGTCACTTTGAATTGTCCGTAGCTTCTGACAGTGTGTGGCCGCCCTGTGGTGGACCAGCCTCCCACCAGGGTGTTTTTTCATAGCCTGGTGCTTGGTGATTCCAGGATAGACTCTGAATCACCATGACCCTGACAAGAATGAAGCAGCTAATGATAATGGAGTGATGGATGGATGGACAGTTTCCAGATACCAAGAAGCAGCCAGTGGAGTGAGGAAAAAGCCCTGATTTTTCTCCAGTTCAAGCTCTGGTTGTAGCAGAGGTGCAGCTACTTACATTATACATTGACCTACATCTGTATGCATAGTAATACAGCCACATGGAGCTCATACGACATGTAATCCAACTCAAACATTAAATCATTTGGTTGACGCTTTTATCCGCAACGATTTGCAGTTCACTGCTTTACTCGCATAAATGAATGTTGCTAAAGGAAGTCGGGATAACAGGTACAACGGGAACCCCCCTGGCCTCAACCTGCGCCATTTCTGTCCATCTCACCACCTGCAGCCCAGCAAGGTGTAGCAGCGTGGCATTTAGAGAGCGCATGTTGATTTATTTCTAGCTGAAAGTGTGCTGCTCTTTGCATATTTTACAGCGGGAAGGTAAACTAGGCCACTCCAGCTCGGAGTTGGCGGCAAGTCGGCGTTCGTTTCTCCAGCAAGTGGGTCACACACACCGGGGACAACTCAGCTCCCACATCTGTTGTTCTCGTCTTTCCGGTGTCGTCGGCACTCCGGGATGGAACGGGTCCCCCTGTCCTGCACCAAACATGAGAAAAAGGGCCATTTATTCTTCCCGCAGTTGGCCGCAGTACCGCTCAGGGTTAACCTGCTTTGTCAAAGCGAGTTATTCACAACTAACCAGCTAACCAGATCCGGTTACTCCTTTGTCCCACTGAGTTGTGATCGGGAGCAGAACATGGGGGAGCCCTCAAGAGGGCAACACAGGCGCCATAACAACGGGCAAACACACTCAGATGGAGAGTGGTCACCTGGTAAGGTGGCAGAGATACCAGGGCTTCCGAGTGGTTTATTGACAGACAAGTGCTGATAATTCAAAGTGGACTGTGAATCAGGGGCAGGTTGTCGCACAGGGAACAAATGCTGCTCAGCTGCAGTGTGACATTTTTATTAAATGGCTGAATAGTGGGAAAAATTAAATTAGTATGCGCTCTATTTTTTTTTTCAAAATTATAAAATGAGCTCTTTATACCTTTAAGGCAATAACATGAATATGCTGGGAAAAGGGGGGCTCGTGGGGGCGTGCAGGAGCACGGGGGGTGGGGGGACAGCCCTGTAGGAGAGCCTGACAGGGGGTCGCCGGTTGCGCTGCAGCAGCCGCAGCCCGACTGAAATTGTTCTCCTCGCAGTGAAGGCAGACGCTCTGGGCCCCCGGTCCGTTCGCAGGGGCCGCTCTCCTCGACGAGCCCGTCCTGCTGTCACGCGCACTTAACCGGGCTCGCGGGGGGTAGGGTACCATGCGGCACCTGGCTAATGATGATGGCACCAGCAGGAGGGCGGTAGTGAGAGCAGGAGGCGGAGCCTCTGGGAACAGCTGCTGAGCGCCAGGTTGACGCCGCTGGCAGAGTTTGTGCCGCAGCATGCTGGGAGTTCAGCCTCTGAGTGGCATCACGCGTGTCAGATTCACCACTTTCCCCGACGTCTGGCATCGCTGGTGCGGGTGAAGGGCTCCCTCGCCGTTCTCCGCGAGGCCCCCCTGGGCTCAGCCTGTTGTCTGATTGGCTGTTACATTAAGATACAGACTTATCTGTGTAAATTATTCAACAAAAAGCACGTTGTGGCTCCACATCTTACAACTAGGACTTGGAGTCTGTTCGACGTCACCTTTATCACTCAGCTGCGATAGTAAATTCTTGATCATATAAATATCCCTCCACTTATCTGCAGGTTCTTTCTGTTCAAATTGTGGGGACAGTTATTGTGAGGAAAGAACCGGAGGAGAGAAGCTGTAGGTTTGGGAACCGAGTGCAGAGGTCACATGACCCAAGATCTCGATTCTCACAAAAATATTAAACGCAAAAGCAACCAAAAAGACAAAAGTAGGGAAACTAAGGGAACGAAAGACTGGGAGAAACTGTCTAAGTCAGCAGAACATTTGCAGCGGTCTAGGGTTGACACTTGGGGTGATGTGTCACCGGAGAGGGCAGCTGTGACCGAAGGATTCCTCGACTAACCGCCGCTGTCTTGGCTGTAGCTCCCCACACCTCACAGACCCCCTGTCTGTGCTGCACCTTCCCTCAGGGTCCAGGTGTGACTCCAGACAGCTCCTGGTGCTGAAGCTGGCTGCCAGGGGGCTGTCCAGGGTGCTGAAGCAACATCAGCCCCTCTCGGCGTCACACAAACGCGTTTTCCTTTTTATTCTGTCTTAATACTTTGTGGAGCTTGCATTGTGTCCCACGTGTCTGTATGGGTTTCATCTGGGTGCTCTGGTTCCCCCGCAGTCCAAACACATGTGTTTCAGGTTAATTGGTCACTCTAAACTGCCCACAGTCTGTGTACTAATTTAAAAGGACTGAAAAAACGTCGCCTCCACAACCTGGCTCCTGACAAACCTGACAAATCGCGCCGCTCTTATTTACCCCTTCAGAAGGTGACACTCGTCTTTGCACTACGAGGCGGTGACAGCTGGCACAGGAGCTGGCTCTCTGTTCCGTCTGCACAGACACCAGAGCAGCCTTTCCCTTCCAGAGACTATGACGTAATGGAGTCGCTTGACCACCTCTGCAACTGTCACTTTTTACCCAGCTTTCTTTCAGGCTGTAGGGCCTTGATGGCAGTACTTACCCTGAACCGCTCTGTTAGTGGATAAATCAGTGTGAGGAGGTCAACGCTGCAAGTCACTTTGGAGAAAAGCGTCAACTAAATGAATGAATGTGAAGGCAGACGCTAGCGAGATAGACACAGAGGGTCAAACACACTGTGTGTGCGTGTGTGTGTGTGTGTGTGTTCACTGCAGCTCCCTGCTCGGGCAACACCTTCTTCTGCCACAGCAACATGTGCATCAACAACTCGCTGGTCTGCAACGGCATCCAGAACTGCGTTTACCCCTGGGACGAGAACCACTGCAAGGGTGAGTGACCTCTGACCTGCAGCCACACACACACACACACACACACACACACACAGAGAGAGCTTGGCTTGTGGGCGCTCAGATTTACTGTCAGTATTTGTGCTCCTCTGTGGTGCTGAGCCTCATGGGAACTGACTACATTTTAGTTTGTATGTTGCTGGTTGAGCTGTGAATTTAGTTTTTTTTTCCCTAGGGTTAAAAGTCAAATTAACCTGAATAGTTCACAAAGCTACATGCCTCCCAGTTTTTTATATTTGTAGTGTTTTGTTCAATATTCCTTCCTTTCTCTTCACCATACATGCAGCACATCCATGGATGTACATATATACAGTACTGTGTTACGCTATTTGTCATTGTTCATGGTGGTGATGGTAGTAATTTTACTCTATAATGAAATTTATGATTTTTGGGGGATTTTTGGCTGTTCTTATGTCCAGCTTGTGGCATTTTCCCCCCCCATAAGAAATAATGGTATTTGTTCCCTTTGATTAACAGATTTGTGTATTTTGAATGTTCACATTTTTGCGTTTTGTCCAGATTCAAAAACTGGATTTTTTAAAATTTTATCAAACTGATTCCCAGGTTGATAAACCGAGGAGTGGGCACCGGGCCCTCCAGGTTTATCATTTATGAAACAAATGTTCATTTCAGCTCAACATAGCCGCCGCACATGCATGCAAATTGAGTCGCCTGAAAGAAAATTGTATGTAAAATTAATGAACAGAAATGCTTCTGTGTCTCACATGAAGACGTGGAAGTGGCGTCCTGCCGTGAACCGAGGCTGATCTGTCGTTCTGCCCCCACAGAGAAGAAGGGCAAAGGCTTGTTCCACCAGATCACCAAGACGCACAGCACCGTCATCGGCGTGTCCACCGGCGTCGTCCTCGTCCTCCTCATCGTCTCCATCCTGGTCCAGATGAAGCAGCCGCGCAAGAAGGTGGTGGCGCGCAAGTCCGTCTTCAACAAGGGGGGCTTCCAGGAGGCCTTCGACCCACCGCACTACGAGCTCTTCTCCCTGCGCGACAAGGAGATCTCCTCAGACCTGGCCGAGCTGTCGGAGGAGCTGGAGAGCTACCACAAGCTGCGGCGCTCCTCATCTACAGTGGCGGCGGCGTCGCGCTGCGTCCACGAGCACCACTGCGGCTCCCAGGTCCCCGTTCCCAAGCCAAGCCGCCCGACCCTGGGCGCCGCCTCCGAGCTGCCCTATCGCAACGACTTCCCGCAGCCGCCGCCCATGAAGACCTTCAACAGCAGCTACAAGAAGAGCTGCTACGGCTACAAGCAGGGCCACGACTGCGCCGAGCAGGTCATCGAGGACCGCGTCATGGAGGAGATCCCCTGCGAGATCTACGTGCGCAGCGGTGCCACCTCCGCCGCCCTCCGCAACAGCAGCGACTCGGCTCAGCCGCGCTCGCTCTCCATGGACTTCTGAGCACCAAAACGTTGGTGGACTTGCACCCGTTTCCAGACAGAGACTTTTAACCGCACCAAACCACGTGTCTTTTTAACTCCTTTCATCTGAAAACCCTGTTTGTGCGCAATGGAATTAATCTCATCATAGGTTTATGTGTGTGGGTTTATATTTCTCTTCTGTAAGCACATTATTAGGAAAGACCCCCCCCCCACGTTCCTGGGCGGCTTCGCAATGTAAATAAGACTACCTACGGGAGCAGCTCCCTTCCAGACCTCAAATGGAGTCAAGCACAGGACCCTTCTGGCTGCCTGGCACCGCCAAACGCCTCCGGCCGCTTCTTATTATTTGGTTCTTAACATGTTATGTTTGGGTTGGATTAAAAAAACGTATATTAACGAACAACGGTGACCTGCGTATGCTTGTCGAGTTCATAACTGTGGCGTTGCCATGGGGACGGTGCTGCGGCACAGCATCACGGTATATAGAGTGTAGCGACGGGGCTCTAGGCCCAGTGGGTGAGTCTCAGGAAAAGCAGCACAGGAACCCAGAGCTCTTCCCATCTGATCTGCGCCAATATGTTACATTAAAAATTAGCTACATTTTTAGCAAACGTCAGTCAGCATAGGTGTGTTTAACACCGTGTCATCCAGCCTTTGGAGAGTTTTGGGGGGGGGCACATTTTCACACACTTAATTGAATTTGCTCACAGATTAATAAAGAGCACGTGATGTCCGTGAGGAGGTGATCAAAGGTGACCACAGTGCAGTGGTGCAGTAAGACGCTGCAGAGGTCATGTGACCTGAGGAGAGTATTAATTTCTCATTGATTTGTTACCAAAGTTGCCGGCGTCGCATTTCCCACAGTGACGGGTGAGGTTCGGCTGCTGGTTACGTACACGCTGGAGCTGACGGGGGCGTGGTGGTGACAGCAGACACCGGAAGCACGAGGGTCGGTGGCGGCCGTTGCCGTGGAGCCGGAAAATCCCGTCATTCCCTTTCCTTGCTGCGTAAATCAGTGTAAACTGTTTAACACCGAAAGTCACAGGCTGCAGAAAAGTGTCAGATAAACTTTGCGTATTTTTGCCTGTAAGGGTAACATTTAGTCAACGTTTTCACCAAACTCATTCACAGTAAATGGATATAATGAGAGGAAAGGTGCGCCGGCGTCCCTGTTGAGCTGATCTGAGTCAGACCCCGTCGTCTGCGGCCACTCCTCCTCTGTCAGCTGCGGTTAAACACCGTTCCCCTCTAATGACACTGTCATCTGTGGAAATCGGTACATGAAAATGGAGGCAGAGGACCCCCGCTGACTCCCATCGCCTCGCTGGGCTGTCATGTTTTATTAGACTTTGAGAGGACTCTTCTGGACCCGGGGGGGTTGATGAAGTGACAGGGAGCACATGGCTGCAGATGGAGTCGCGGGGTCCCGTGAGAGAAGACGCCATATCCCGAATCCCCACAGCCCCACAGCTGTTTCCTCATCCCAGAACCCCTTTGTATATCCAGGCCCGTGACTCGGTTTCTCCCCGCGAGATGTGACGCCTACTTTTCTGGGATGTGACGTGATGTCCTGCAAATACGGTCAACGTTTGCATTTGACAGCCCCCTGGGGTGCAGCCCTTTCTGGGTCAGATAGTGCTGCACTAGCAAGGGAGTCAGAAGCTTTCAAGGTGGGTTCTTGGTTCGAGTTACATGAGCCAGCCAGCAGTCCTGCTTGAAACCCTCTGCATGTTCACAGGGTGAAAGTTCACCTGGAGACCAGCATTTGGAGAAAATAAATCGGCGATCCGACCCCCCGTCCGCATCAAAACTGCTCACAAAACACCTGACGAATTTAAAATATCTCAAATTCTCATTAGTTGCGTCCAAATGTGAACAATTCCATGAGCCACAGGAAACAGATGCGGATAACGTGGCATATTGTGGTTCAACTTAATGGACACTTTTGTGCTTTTTCAGAGAACATTTCTTTAAATTGCAGAAATGGGGACGACCATGAAACTCCATCAGGACGCATCTGGGAAAGAAGAGATTTTAAAAAACGGGGAGTCGGTGATTTCCGGGAACGCTTACATAAACACCCCCTCCTGTCAGATTCGGTTCCAGTGACTTCTCAGCTGCTGGGATGTCAGAGAGGGACACGACAGTCGTGGCCGAGCAGTCTGGAGGTCGTCGCTCGGCCCTCGGCCCGGGAGTAAACACAACCCCCTGCGAACATGACCAGAAAATTAAATTACCTGCAGGCTGAAAGGTGCTTTTGCGGATGTGAACCCGTCGCGAACCAGACTGCGTTCCCACTTGGACGTAAAATTACTGCCTCGCAGAAATTGATGTGAAGAGAATTGAGTCTCCGTTTTCTTTCCTTCTGCCGCTATGTTTATAAACACAACATCAGTTTCTCGTTTTTCTTATTTTTTCCATATCGATCGCGGTCCACTGTTTTCCAGGAGCTGTAATCGATCACTGCTTTTGAAAGCTTCTCATTTTCTCCTGCACTTTCCAGAAGTTTCAGTGTTCTATTTAATTCCCTTTCGCCAACTGTCTTATATTAACAAGCTCTGGTCCTGTAACTTCATATTTGGATAATAGATTCTGACTCTGTTAGGAGATGCTGCCGCTGTTTGTATCATTAAAGGCCTAATTAAGGCTTGTTGTAAAATTCGCCTCGTTGCTCTGTTACAAACACAACACAATTACGGGGGGTCGGCGGAGGAGAAACAAAAACGCGTTTCCATCCTTAAGTCTGAACAGATGCTAAAAGACCACAATAAGACACGAGATACAACCTGGCTCTTTTACAGCAGCAGCATCATCATCATTCTTTATTGTAGTATTTTTTGTTGTGTCATTTGTGGAAAAATTGTAGGTGCTTTACGGTTATTTGGTTAACAGACCTGCATCTTAATAGTGATGTAGGTGAGAAACAGTTGATATTGTTACCCCTGTCCATAGTGTAAAGTGCACGGTAAAATGGTGTAAAAACGGACCTCTCTTTTCTTTCGAAGGCTGCAGTCGACTCCCATTGTCACACACAGGGTGGCCTTTCACTCTGACACGGTGACACGGGCTGGTGTTTTTACAACTGCCCTTTCATGTCGAAGCCTTTAATGCCAATCGGACGTTCAGTCCTTGCTGAGATTTTAAAGATTTTTACGCAGGTGAAACACCAGTCAGCTAGGAGCTATGAAAATGGTAAAAATCTAAGTCTTATGGTGAGGTATAAATGTACTATTATTTTTATAACTGAGATACCACACAGCTAATCGTCTTCTTAGTGGCGTTAAAGTGCTTTACCAGCAGTCCAGCACAGTGCTTTGCCTCTCGAACCTTCAAGCCCATAGCTGCTCTCTCCTTGGAAGCTGACTTTTCACCACGGAAACCCTGCTGATAACTGTTATTAACTGGATGTCAGGGTCGCAGCAGCTGCTTTCTGAGTCTCACTGTGGTTTTTCAAGTGAAGCAAGAAACACTGTCACACGTTGCCTAAGCAAACTCCTTTTCTGTTGTTAGACTGCAAAATTCTGCCCGATTTCTATTCCGCGGTCCCGCATCGTGTCTGACGCCACCTGGTGGATTAACTCGGTTCGTGCAACACTGAGGTTCAGTCTTCCTCGATCGCGGCTCCACATCACTACAGTACATAAACCAACATTTATCACCCCCCCCACACTTTTTAAAATCAATTATTACAATTTGTTGAATCTTCAGACTGAGACACCCCCCCCCGCGAAAGGCTTTTAATTTTGCTGTGTAGGAATTTCTGGCTAATAAATTCAAGCTAAGTGGAATATACACAATTACGTTTTATTTCATTTGAATGCAGAGATATAAGACAAATACACATCGCATCAATAAAACATAACATGGCATGAAAATATGTATGAAGGTCTTAATGCATTAGAAATAAAATCAAATTTTAAAAAACTGCGCGGCTAAGAGGATTATTACAGTCCACGCAAAAAAAAGACGCGCCGCTCATGCCGCGCAGTGGAGGAGCCGAAAACACGGCGGACGCGCTGCGTGTGACGTAAGCGCAGGTTGAAGAGGGCGCGTTTGTGTGACGTAGGCGCACCAGAAAGTGGACGCGTTGCGTGGCGCACAGCGCGCTGACGTAATACGCAGGTTAAAGTGGACGCCGTGCGTGGGACGTTTCCGACCGGCTCCTCTTTCTCTCCTCCGCTGCCCCCCCTCCCCCCCATAAGGTCCTTCTCCGAGCAGCGTCATGGCGAACGTCGCGGACACCAAGCTGTACGACATCCTCGGGGTCTCCCCATCCGCCTCCGAGAACGAGCTGAAGAAGGTGAAGTAGCCCGAGCGCCTGTTTCTCTGTCGGGCTGTGGGACCGGGGATCTCAGGCGTGGTGCCCCGGGCCTCCGGGCAGATGCGGCCTAGCGCTGCGCAGCGCAGCGCTTCCGAGGCCCGGGTGAAAATCGCCGTGAATCGGCGCAAAGGGAGGCCCTTCCTCGGCGTGCCTTAACAGACCACCTCGCGGTCCTCTGTCAGACGGCATGGGCGACCGCACGAGGTTGACTTTACCCCCGAGCCGCGAGTCGGTGGCTCCTGTTAGCTTCTCGCTAGCATAGAGTTAGCATCTAACTAGCCAGCCTTCTGTGAACCAGTCTGTAGCATCTCGCTAGCTTGTTGTTAGCCGATCGCCCGGGCTGTTGGTGCAAACAGACCCGCTGCTCACGTTCGCACTCCCGCCTGCTTCCGCGGCGACCTCGGCGGGAGAAATAGTCCCCGTGTCGTCTCTGTTTCTCCGGCATGGAGCGGCGAGTGGCCGCCCGGCCGCCGCCTGTGGAGCGGCTCGGTGAACAGGGGGCTGTTTACTGTCTTCTTCGGACCTTTTAGGCCAACATTAGAGCGGCTGGTTGCCGGTTTCCGACCTGTTTTTAAGGGCTTTTTGCCGGAATGATGTAAATAAACGTGGTGCTTATTGAAAGCCGGTGTTGTTCACGTATCTTACTGAACTTCCATTAATCTGGAAATATATTCGTGGACAGTGGAGATTAGTGACCTTTGTATTATTTAGCTGGTGCCTGAAGAAACAGGGTTAAGCCTCTTATAAATATTCACCTCTTCATATAGCAGGGAATTTTTTCCTGTGTTAACTGAGGGTAAGAACCCTGCTTAAGGGAACCACAGCAGGAGGTGGCATTTGAAGTCCTGGTGTGGCACCTCTGACCCCCTGCTGTCCCCGGATGAGGGATAAATATCTTAGAATAGATATTTATCACTAATGTACAGGGGGAAATGACTTTAATATGTTAAATGGTTGTGCAATTTTACATGTAATACTTTTTTGTTTTTATTTCAGGCATATCGTAAACTGGCAAAAGAGTACCATCCCGACAAGAACCCCAATGCTGGAGATAAGGTGAGGAGTTCTTCTGTTAGACCACCGCTCTGTTCTCAGGAAGACGTCTAAATGTTTTCATTGAGCTTGAGCCAAAAATGTGGAGTTGGGGACTTTAATCTGCTGTTTCTCCTGAAATCCAGTTCAAAGAGATCAGCTTTGCCTACGAGGTGCTGAGCAACCCGGAAAAGAAGGAGCTGTACGACCGCTACGGCGAGCAGGGCCTGCGGGAAGGTGGCTGCGGGGGTGGCGGCATGGATGACATCTTCTCCCACATCTTTGGCGGCGGTCTTTTTGGGTTCATGGGTGGCCAGGGGCGGAGCCGGAACGGCGGGAGGAGGAGGGGAGAGGACATGGTCCACCCCCTGAAGTGAGCGCCTCTATTTTGTTTCATCCCTGGCAGGGGGTTGGAGAGAGACTTTCTGACGTGGGTTTCCTTCTTGCCCCATGTGCTCCGCTTGTGCATGTGTGTTTGGGTGGAGTGCGGTTCATTCGGGATCAGCTGCTGACGCGCAAATTCCGTGTTTCTCGTCAATTCAGATACTTAAATGTTTTCCTGATCGCTTATGCTGGGCCGAGGTTTTGCGGCGCTCCAATCCCATGGGAGTTTGAAGCTCAGATCACTCTGTTCCTAAATTCTCCCACAACTAGAGTGACGCAAACTTTCCTTTTTGTGCTGCTTTGTGGTTCTTAAACATCTCCTTTGCTCTCCTCAGGGTGTCTCTTGAAGACCTGTACAATGGAAAAACAACCAAACTACAATTAAGCAAGAATGTCCTTTGTAGTGCGTGTAACGGGTAAGTCGGTAGATCTTGTTTTTCCTTTGAGAATTTAGAACACCTGCCCTTGTTGAAGCATTTTGCCACAGGAGCCCAATTCCTCCAACGGTTCCTCCTTCAGGCAAGGTGGAAAGACGGGCGCAGTTCAGAAGTGTGCAGCCTGCAGGGGGCGTGGCATGCGCGTCATGATCCGACAGCTCGCCCCCGGAATGGTGCAACAGATGCAGTCGGTTTGTACCGATTGTAACGGGGAAGGTAAGGCCAGCCTGCTGACCGCTGAGGTCCCTGTCCCAAACCCCTGGGTTCCCGCTGTAACGTTGTCATCGTGCCCGTAGGTGAGGTCATCAACGAGAAAGACCGCTGCAAGAAGTGCGAAGGCAAGAAGGTGGTGAAGGAGGTGAAGATCCTGGAGGTGCACGTAGATAAGGGCATGAAGCACGGGCAGAAGATCACCTTCGGTGGAGAGGCGGACCAGGCACCCGGAGTGGAGCCTGGAGACATCATCCTTGTCCTGCAGGAGAAGGAGCACGAGGTATATGACCCAGAGCTAAAGACAGGACCAGAATTGTCCCCTTCCCCATCCCTCAGGGAGGTCCACCAATTTGTGGTGCCAACTAGATGCCCCTGGGTGGTCTGTTCCTAGAGGTGTGACCTGCAGCACTATAACCTCTGCTGAAATTCCACACAGTTTAGTTACCCCAGTTAATCCTTCTTCTTTCCTTCACTGTTTTGACAGATGTGTAGCAAACTTTACTGTGTTTGTTCATGAACACTCATATTTGAGGATCTGCCCCTGAGGTCCCCAGAACACTGGTTCTTCCCTGATACTTGAGGCTTGTAATGCTGCAGCTGTACAGGTTGCTCAGAGACCTTTTTTCATCATAGGGATATCGTCCCGCTGAGGCGTGTGTGTGTGTGACAACGCGCCTGTTAATTCTGCCATCTTTGGTCCGCAGACGTTCAAAAGGGATGGAAATGATCTCTACATGACCCACAAGATTGGCCTGGTGGAAGCCCTCTGTGGATTCCAGTTCACAATGAAGCATTTGGACAGCAGGCAGATCGTGGTGAAGTACCCTGCTGGAAAGGTCATCGAGCCAGGTACAAACATGGATATTTTTCACCCTGTAGTGTGACACTGAGAGGAGGCAAAGTGCGAATGGGGAAACCTCTCATCTTCCTCAGGCTCCGTCCGGATGGTGCGAGGCGAGGGAATGCCGCAGTACCGCAACCCCTTCGAAAAGGGAGACTTGTACGTTAAGTTTGAAGTGAACTTCCCCGATAACAACTGGATCAGCCCAGAGAAGCTGGCTGTGAGTATAAATACTTTTTATACTTAATACGTGAGCAAAGTGTGTTCTTAATCATTGTCACGTGTAAATGTACTTTCAGGCATTTTAACTTCTGTAAGATTGACGGTTATTTTTTTCCCCTCAATAGTTTAGTGACGTGCCTGTTTGGGTGATTTTTACAGAACAAATTGTCCCTTCTGTGTGTGGCATGTGGAGGTGACAGTTTGACGTGGGTTTAGTGTCGCTGCGTTGAGCTTCTCCAGGCGAGCAGCTGGCGATGACCTGGTGTGGTGTCAGTTGAGGGACACGGGTGTTATGCTGGCTCATTGCAGGAACTGGAGGACCTGCTGCCTGTGCGGGAGGAGGCGCCCCTCATCACGGGCGACGTGGAGGAGGTGGACCTGCTGGATTACAACGTGAGCCAGAGCTCATCTGGGGGCCACCGGCGTGAGGCCTACAACGACAGCTCGGACGAGGAGAGCGGGCACCACGGCCCCGGCGTGCAATGTGCCCACCAGTAGTGGCACCACCACCGCAAACAAGTTGCACAGTGTTTGTATTTGATCTGGTTTGGATTTGCTGTAAAAAGCCCCTCTGACACATTCCCCCGAACGAACCCCGCCTCCCTCCTCCCCAAAGGCCCGGATCAGTTACCCTTGTTCCTCGTGGGGTTGTCAGGTGGAGGGTGCTTCTCATTCACGCAACTGTTTCTCCATTTGGGTTGCCATAGCACTTCGAGACTAAACACGAAGAAGCACCAGCTGGCACCCCAGGCCCCAGGCCCCAGGCCAGCCTCAGCTCGTGCCCCCCCCCCCCGTTCTGCCAACAGAGTTCATCACCATCTAGGTCTCCATGTATCAGCGCTTCATTTTTACCACTTTCGCTGTAGGTTTTTACATTTGCCTTTGTTTTAAAATTCAGGGGGGTGATGTATAAAATAACATTGGTTGCAGTCACAAGCTGTGATTTAAAGTAGAAATATCACAGCCTGTACATGAGCCAGGTGCATGTTAGAAAACTGTGCTTTTGTGCACTGAACTACAAGTCGTTACTGGTTAAAATAAAGTACGGATCATCTGTCGTCTCCTGCCCTCCAGCCGTCACTCACTTCTCCTTGGACGCTTCAGGCAGGCAGAAGGTGAGGCTGCTGAGCAGCTCACTGAATGGAGAGGGTGGGAGGGGTCTGCAGTGATGCAGGGGGGGGGCTGCTGATGGGCTGGGCAATCTTCACCTCCCCCAGCAGACGCAATGTTCCTTATAGCTCAGCTGTAGAAATTACAAGTTAGTCTCCTTAGGAAGCTGTTGTGCCCTTTTCACCAGATGGGTTGTGGTGTGAAGCCAGGAGGTCATGTCACCAAGGCCAACACTGAGGAGGGAACAGCTGTCTTGGTTGTACTGGAAAGCATAAGCTTGATCTGATGCCAACTGAGTGCAGCCAGTTTCCACCAGTCAGGAGGTAAACTTCATAGTTGCATATAAACACAAATTTCATAGTTACCCCTTAAACAGAACATGAGGAAGACAAGTTGAGCAGAATCCCCCCCCCCCCCCCAGACATGCACACCTTCCACTACAGCAAAATACTGACATTGCATTTACCTTTATAGTGAAGGCATCTACTGAACATTTTTACATGTGGAGCAGGAGATGGATCTCCACCAGTCTCCTCCATCATGCGACAGTGGCACATCTGAGCCTTAACTACACACAAACCGTTCTGAGACAGTCTTGTACCAAACGTCTCACTGTCTGGGTTAGTGGACTAACAAGGTTCCTGTCCACTGCATAAGCGATGCAATTGGAACATTCAAGACAAACAGTGGCAGTTGGTCAACTATCATCCAAGCAGTGAGACAAACTGCAATTAATAATTTAAAATTTAAACTTTATTAGAGTTCTTTAACAATGACTAAAACAAAACGGTCACGATTAGACTCGTGGCTGCAGGTGACTACTGACTTTGCCGGACTTTGTTGCATAAGTAATCCATCAGTTTCTGTGAAAGAAGGCGACAGGAACAGTTAGTGAACCTGGGAGGTGGACCTACCACCAGCCCCCAGGTAGTAAGGACACATTTACCCGGAGCTGCTCCATCTGCAGGACAGCCATGTCATCCAACATCTTCACATCAATGTGGTCCTTCAGGTCATCGGTCAGAAACAGGGTCTGCGGGTTTGGACGTCAGCAGTCGATTGGTGTGTAGGAGTTAACTGGGGACCAGGAGGTTGGACTGAAGTTACCTCGCCTTGAGATGTTGACACTGTGGCCGTTGCCATCAAGGGGGAGGTATTTGTCCCATCGGTGTCCGGCAACCTCAGTCCAGAGGACTGAATGCTTCTGAGCCATACAGCAAGAGGGTTAGACAGTTGAGGATCCTGGGAGATAAAAGGAGACAGCTGTGGAGGTCAAACCTCATCTGGCTGGCAGATGCAGTCGTCTCATTGCCAGTTTTGGCAACGCGTGTTTGAGTCCTTTTGGCGGTTGAGGTCACAGCTACCCTGGAAGAAGCAATAATGAGAGAACAAGTAGCAGCCAGTGTGATCACATAAGTACTGATCTTCTCACCACCTGGTGCCCTCAACGCCTCGATCTCGTCACCTGGGAGTTTTCGCAGCATCCAGCACACTCACGAGCGATCTTGACTTGGTTTTCTGCAACAGGTGGGAAGGAGACCCAACACATTTGGTTAGAAACGCCCAGCTGTTACATGCTGGCCAGATGTCCAGCAGCGGCGCTACCTTGGACGCATCTCTCGTGGACTTCTTTCCCGTCGCTGACAGAGTCCTTTGCAACTTGGGAACTGACGTACCGCTGTGGCTCAAGATGGCTGAAGCAGGGGGTGGGAATTCATGCATTTGTTTGTTGAACCAAAGTTCCTCACTTTATTCAAACCGAAGTACCTTTTTTACTCAATTTCCTTGTCAGAGGAATTGCGGTTGATTCCCAGATCTCCGGAGATGCAGCCTGAAAGAGGAGAGGAGAGGGGAACGCAGGAGCAGCAGCAGGTCCCCCTCCCACAACAAAGAATCGTGTGGCAAAATCTCGACGTACCTTGACGGCAATGGTGACCTCCCCAGCCGGAACGTCGTCCTCTGAAAGTACGAGGGTAACGTTGCTCAGCAGGAGATGGAGCCGGATGTGAAAACCATCTCCTAAAGCAACTTTAAGCCTTCAAGTTTTCCCCCCTCAGTTCCTGCCATACATTTATACCATCTAAAACCTCACAATTTTATATTTTTTCTTTTTACTTTGAATCTTTAGGCTTGGACCAATTCAAGTTAATTCATTTTACATAACAGCAAAACAGCAGTGTCTTAAACAGAAGATGGGGGGGGGCATTGATCCAAATCTAAGGGCTGTACAATCAGAACAGAAGGGTTTTGGCTGAAAAGTTCTTACTTTCACCTTTTTTCACTTCTATCGTTTCAGGAACCAGTAAGCAAAAGTGTCCTCTATATATACAGAGAACAATTAGGACAATCTTTTTTCTAAAAAGTTGTTTCCACTGAAATGTTTTTAGTACCTGCCACAAAAACACATCACGTACATGTGAATATAGTCAAAAGTAACAATTCCAGCATCACTGGATTAAACCATCACTTCATCTCCAGACATCACTGACACAGAGGCCACCTTACCACCAAGCAAGTCCTTTATTCTGGTGTTCCGGGTGGCTGGGGGGATCTTCATGAGCTCCACCCGGAACACCCGCTCCAGAGTGGCCAACGTCTGCTCCAGCTTTGCCTCCATCTCACCCATACGCTCCTGCGCTGTTTGAGGAGAGGAAGATCTTCACCCCGGAATCATCACTCATTTCTACCCTCTTCTGGAAGGACAAACACCCAACAGTCCACCTCACCTTCCTTCTCAAATTGCTGCATAAATAGTTTTATTTTTTGGTCCCGCTGCTCTTTGCTCAGCTGACTGTCCTGCTCTCCATCGGAACGCTGGCTGTTTTTCCTGACCTTCGGGGGCATGACTGTCCACACCTGCTCTTCCAGCGACTGGCTTCCACGACGCTGGGCTTCAGCCGGGGTCTCCCCAGGTGTCTGCTGTTAACTGCCATCGTTGCCTGGCATCATTAGGGAAATTGGACTGTCGGCGTGTGACCGGGTTCAGGTGCAATTGGCCCATCGCACTAATTGTAGTTGCCATGGCAACCAAACTCCAGCCTATCTAGTTTGGGGAAACTGGGTTTCCCTGTAAAAGTGTGTTCAGCCCCAACTTTGTCACATTGATCCAATTCAGCTGGTAGTCATTTCTCCACAGCGACTTATAACTACAGCTTCATGTCCAAATATGTTACTATATAAGGAGATGAGATGATGAATTGTTAATTAAATGGGCATTTTTGATTTGTGATATTTGGGGAAATTGGTTAGAATTTGTTTAGGGGGGGGGTGAAACTGATTTTTTCCTCCCCTTTAAAACAATTTGAAACAAAATCCCTGATGACACGTTTCCTGCTTTAAATCAGTGTGTCAGGAACGGATTAAAAACACAAACCTTCACGTGGAACCGGCGTCGAGCTCCTCGCTGGTCAAGTCTTTTGCAAACCTGTTAACTTCCATCAAGATTTTTCTTCCTTCCCAACACTGAGGTGTTTACACTGAACACCCACCTATATAAATGCACAAGTAACGCAAGTTGTGTTTGATAGAAGACCCAGCTGAGGAACAAATGTAATAATAATAATAAAAGGTTTAGGTGGAGACAGCCTACTGACCTCTGGCTCCAGCTACACCGTCCAAGGGTCTCCTGACCAAGCAGCACAGAACAAGAAAAGTACCAGTCCACAACCGAGATAAAAACAATTTTAATGGAAATTTATGCCAAAAATGTAAACATCTACAAAAAAGCGTGACTCTGTAAAGGCAAACTAACAGTTTCTCAACTGATTTTTCCCCAAACAAACTCAAAAAGTGACTCCACGTCAAACGGACATTTTCAGGCAGGTCAACGTTTCACAACTAGCTTTAATAAGACTTGAATAAATCCATTAGTCAGTAAATCCTTACGGAGATTAATGGTTTGTGCTTCAGGTAACGTGAAACACAGACCAGCTGTTCTGATTGGCCACTAACTGAAATAGTCAAGGATTAAAAATAAAATGAGGGGAAAAAAAAACACACAAAATCCTGCCTAAAAAAAAAGTCCTGGTTGACACAGAAGCGATGGCTTCCCTACATTCCACTCCTTTGTCGTACCTCAGCACATGGGTCTTCTGGAAACCTGCTGGCTTTCATCACTTTTCATTTCTCCCAAAGACGGTGACAATGTGACATGCGATTGTGCGCCACTACAACACGGCAGACCTGCGGACACGTGGATCACCAGCTTCACAGGTGTTGGCAAAAACGGCCGAGTCAGTCGGTGTGAAAAGCTGCTCTGCCGCAAAGGCACCGGAATCTAAATGGCAAAATCAAGGTGTGTTTTTGGAAAGTGGCGGGAGTTCTCCAGCCGAGGTGCGTGGTCTTCTCCACCCCACCGAAGCTGTAGAGCGGCGCTCGAGGACACGGCCGAGGCCGTGCCTTACAGCCCGGCGCGTGTCGGCTGCCACTCAATTCTCGTACCGTATCATTAGGTCACAAACACACGGGGGGTAACTGAGGCCTCCGACGAGAGGTGAATCGTCTAAACGGAACCGACGTGGGTGCTGCACGTTCAGCAGAGCTGCGCGGCTCCGGTCACCAGTCAGGAAGCAGCGTTGTGATGTTGCCATGGAAACAGGACTGTGAGGAGGAAAGTGGGTCTCCTTCCCACCTGTCAGCTGGTGGTGCAACAGGTGACAAAGCATGTTCGAAAGACCGGAGGCCCACGAGCAGAAATCTCTGCTGTAACGTTCGGCGACGCGACACGAGTTCTGCCGCTAAACCAGGGGAGGTTTTCTGAACAAAAGTCTGACTAAATTTACATTATCGATATGCCGGTTTTGTTTGATATCCCTGTCAAATGTCAGGTTAAGAATCACAAAATGCAGCAGCTGCACATATTTTAGGTGCCTCAACAATCAGTTACCATGTTTTGCACCTGAATGATAAGATAAAACCCTCTGAATAGATGCGATGCTGCTGTGCAAAAGCGTTAATTTCCCTCTGTTCATAAATCATTTCATCATCGCTTTAATCCCTAATAAACAATCATTTTAAACAAGACCAGTGACTATATTTATTGCTGAGAAGCCCTACATCTTTGAGTTTCTCATCACCAGAGCTGCAGAATTGGTTTACTTGGTAAATGAAACATTTTGCTTCACAAATGATTTTTGGCAAAATTTTAGAAATCCTCACGAGGTATTTTGTGTGTCCCAGTGTGACGTGTCCGTATGACATGGACGACACCTCTTTGTGTCCTTTGATAAATAACAGGCAGAAAAGACTTGAATGACGAATTATGTACAGTTCATTCTGTCGACACGGGGCACAAGGGGGCGCTATAGAACACACTGAAGTGAAAAGATGATTTTCGTTTTTCCTCCCCTGAGGAGCAGTGAGCTTCCTGCACATTAGTGTTCATGCAGAATCTTTATATTTCTTCTCCGTTCCACTGCAGTCGTTAGCCCCCCCCCCCCGAAAAAAATAAATTAAAAAAAGAACCTTAATATTGTTGCCTCAGCAGCTACGGGCGCACAAAGAAATCACTACATCCCTTGGAAAAAGGCGATAAGCTGGGCTCGAACCCCGGCAAGAGTGCTCATCTGGAAGGTTCTTCCAGCGCAGTGTACTCCTCGAGAAACTTGATGTGGAAGGCAGAGAGCTTCTCAAGGAGAATCTTCAGCTTCTCTGTTGAGGGCAGGATGGTCATCCTGGGGGGGGGGGGGTTTGTTTAGTAAAAAGGCTGCCGTGAACCTGGGGGCTGGCCGTCCAGCACATTTGCTTAAAACTTTTTATCTTCCAACAGGTAGAACCGTCCTGCTAGCTGATGGACAGGAGAGCAATAAAGTATAAGATCAGATACAAACTTGTGACCCTCACAAGAAAGCGGCCAAATTTTACCCAAACTAGAACAACTCCCACATCTTACTACCTTTTCATCAGTACGTTTCAATATGCTTTTTCCTCACCAGGAAGTGGTGAAGTGGAGCAGCCCCCCCATGCTGCCATTCTGGACACTTATTTTAAGAAAATGGCATTAACACTACTGTCTAACTTCTGTTTTAGTGCATTTACATGTATATCCAGTCAGTTAAATCTGTTCTCTGTGAAAGCTGGTTTTGGATTAAAAACGGTCGCTGGTCAGCTTGTCCACAGTTGGTTCACGGAGAGCTCCTGCCCAGTTGAAGGAAATTTTAAAACATTTACTTATTCTGGCTTTCCAAAATGCTCCAGAATTGGACAGGTACAGAATTTGATTGTGACATGTAGGATGCAGGAAGCAACCAACCTGCACACAACCAGACAAATTACACACACACACACACACACACACACACACACACACACACACACACACAATTTACACGGAGCCCTGACCTCCAAAAACAGCAAGGTCACATGGAGTGAGCGCACCTGAAGTGGTAGGTCCCCTCCTTCTGCCCGAAGCCGCTGCCCGGCACGATGCAGATGCCCGTTTCTTCCAGGAGGTGCAGGCAGTACAGCATATCCGGGGCCATCCCCAGGGCCTGGAAGAGAGCCGCCTCCTCAGTTAGCATCATCCATCACCATGGTGACACAAGAGAACCACAAACATACTCCTGAACGTAAAAGAGATGTTACGGTTACTGGTGTGCACGTGAGAGTCGAGTCGTGCGGGTTGTGGCGAGTCACACCTTGGCCTCCTCCACGGCGCGAGGCGGAATGAAGATGCGGGGGAAGGCGTACATGGCCCCCTGCACGGGGTTACACTTGATGCCTGGCACCTTATTAAGGATCTCCTCCGTCACCCTGGCCTTCTCAGCCAGGGCGCCCAGCACTGCTGTCTTCTCCTGGAACGGCAGCACAGCGTAGGTTTGACCAGAGGCCGCAAAGTATCCCAGGAGACCAGCACCATCCCACCCGGCTGCATCCATGTTGCTGCCCACAGACCAACCTGGAGGAACTGTGGATAGGAGGGCTCCCCCTGCTGAGGGGGGTTCACCACGACATCCATGGCAGCCTGTCCTGAGACGGGAGGGCAGAGCCGCACCGACAGCAGCTTCACCAGCTGGACTTTCACTTCAGGGGCCATGTTGATGACCTCCATGTAGCCCCCGCGGAAAC
Organism: Arapaima gigas; assembly: GCA_900497675.1. NCBI lineage: Eukaryota > Metazoa > Chordata > Actinopteri > Osteoglossiformes > Osteoglossidae > Arapaima > Arapaima gigas. Next base: position 196,861 of record UFQX01000729.1, on the reverse strand, counting down.
CACACCTGGAGCACAGAACGTGGGAAATCGCAGCTGACTCCTCTCAACTCAGCTGCTCCGTGGGGCCTGTAAAACGCTGCTGGACCTTAAGTGGCCAAAGCCACCAACCATCACCTGCTGATCAGTGGCGATTAGACTGGAAATTTATTTCCGAATTACACAGCTCATTCCAGGCGCTGAAAGCGTGTTTTTCGTGGAAACGAATGAATCCAAGAACACGGCACGTACGGCTGTACTTAAGGACTCGGTCAAGTGACCGGGAGTTAAAGTGTAAAATTCCTTTAAACGAAGACATTAAAATGGTAATCTGTTAATCCAAGGACAAAGAAGCAGGCAATAATGCACGTCAAACATTGACCACCAGGATCAGGTTTGGCACGTCGACCCTCCTAACAGCCCACAACGCCCCGGGTCACTCACTCGCCCGTGTAGCCTTTGGAGGTGGAGTGGAAGGAGGCCAGCTCAACGCCGCCAAAGTACTCGGGCCCCATCTCGTACAGGACCTTCTTGAAGGAGTGGAACTGGCAGTCGGGGGAGTAGATGTTGTCCTGGTACACCTGCCAAAGGTAATAACACGGTAATTAACCCGTGAGATGAAAAACAACCCATGTTTCTCCGTGCTTAACAGAAGCAAACAACGTGTTGAACCAGAAACCCCAAAATACAGATAATCACACACCGCTTTCAGCTGGTCAGCACGTAATGACACAGCTAAAACCAGACTGGCCAACGCAGTGCGACACGTCAGGTTTGGGATATACACTTAAAACCAGGATCCTGCCAGGCTCCTGTATACCCATTCAGTGTTGCCACCTCTGTGCAACCACAGGGTTACCAAGACTGGCGTGACTGAGGTGCTTCTGGGACTGGGTGGTTCAGAGCAGAAAGGCGACATCTGGGAAGAAGTTTGACCCAATAAACATCTCTCTAGTCCTCACATCTCCAGAGCTCCTGTATTCTCCACACCAACACTCGTGGTTACGAGTCCAACAACGTTAAAAACGGCACCATCATTATACAGTTAAACGCCGTGGTTTTCCGAGGAACTTTTTACCTCATCCGACATGACAAAGAGCTTCTCCTCGTAGGCGAAGTGCAGGACGTCTTCGATGCACTTCCTGCTCTGGACCTGACCTGTGGGGTTAACGGAGGGGACAGAGTCAGGGTGAAGGACGTCAATCCCTCACCCTGTGAACCTGAAGGAGACCACAGGTCACAGTGCCAGATCCTCCCCTCTGCTGGCCTGTTTGAAGCTCCAGCCTCAAACCTTTCCAGCTTTTTGACAGTCAGGGCTGTTTATTTGATATCTACACGTTCTGGTTTCTGGGATACTTAAATTTGATCGCCACTAAAGGCTATCAAAGCTGTACTGAGGAACACAACAGTGCCCCCCCCCCCAGGCCGGCGCCTTCTCCCTCCCACACGGCGCGGAAGGTGTGCCCAGCTTGGGGTGTGAGGCCACATCTCCCTGCTGATTGGAGGAGGCCAGGGGCAAGATCTCAACTGCCACCTACACCCAGGACAAGCGAGGACACGAGTTGGTTTGAAAAGAATTTGCGAAATTTCAGCACTGACGGCCGGAGGGTGTGAAGACCTCACCACACAAAAGAAGCCATTTCTCCAGGAGCCACAAACAAACCCACAGACCTGAACATGTTGAAACAGTGACTGCAGGTTCTTTGTGTGACACTCTGGTTCTCAGATAAACAATCAAGTTACTCTTCACTAACAGATATTTATTCACTTTACAACATGTTCTTATTTTATCATTTTTTCCCCATTGCAGAGCGAATGCCACCTGTCTACCCCCCATGTCAACAGATGGCAGTAAGAAGCACAAAAAAAACAAAGGGATTCGCGTCGAGCTGCTTTTAATTGAGTTCCCACCCACAGTGCTTTCTGCTCCTGTGTGCTGGTGGTCAATAAGATGATCGGAGGTGAGAGGGATTCAAACTAAATGAGTCAGAAGCTTGTGGTCCTAACTGCTTGTATGTCGACCGGCCAGCGTGCAATGAGATGATATAGATTTAAGGTCTCTTAGGTTACTGAGCTGCTGCTTCAAGCCCCAGAAGGGGACCTGCTGCAGGACCTCAGCGCAAAGTTTGAAACCCGAATTGTTCAAGTAAAATATCCAGCTATATGAACCAGTAAACCTGTACTTTAAATACCAGCACCGGAAAAGCAAAGAACCAAAAAAGGGCAACAGTAAATCAGGGACTTTGGGACTGTCAGCACGTACCGGTGGGGTTCCCCGGGTTGATGATGCAAAGCACTTTGGGATTGCAGTAGCGCTTGGCCTCCTGGTAAGCCCTGTGCAGCTCATTGACGTCCAGCGCCCAGCAGTGCTCCTCGTCCAGGTAGTAGTTCACCTGCACGGCCTCCAGCTCAGAGATGGCCGCAGAGTAGAGGGGGTACTGGGGAATGGGGATCATGACCCCAGTCCGGGACGAGCCCTGGCCTGAAACCAGCAGCTTCAGGATGCTCTGTACAAACAGTCACTCGTGTGAATGACCCAGTCCAGCACCATCTCCACGACACACCCCTTAAAACCCATCGTAATTCAATCACATTTAAAGAAAAAAAATGAAAGCATAAACTATGTCCGTGGCATGGACGTACCATGATGCCATCGCTGGCTCCAGTCGTGAGGTAAATATCCTCCCAGCTGGCAGGCACGCCCTGGTCCCGGCGCTCCAGGTAAGCTGCAATATCCTGGCGGATGCAGCCCACACCCTGGCTGTCGCTGTATGAGCCTAAAAGTCAACACAGGTCAACAGGGCACAGGTGAAAAGAAGTACCGCACTGCATGCTAGACATCACGCATGTAACCATTTACAGCAGGTAGCAGCACTGCTGCTGAGCAGGGAGCTGCAGCAGGTTAAGTGTTGGTAAAATATACAGTTCTGCATGGAGGAGTGTGTGTCAACAGCTGCAGGTTGTTCAGCTAAAACTGACGAAAAACAGTCCCTGACTGGAGAGGCAGCTGCTTTTCTACACCTGTTTGTACGTTTCATCACTTTTATATCAAGAAAATTAAAAAAAAAAAAACTGGTTCCATCACTTTCTCTCATTCAGTCTTCATTCATGCACTTCAAGTAACAAAAAGATGTCCACATTTTACCTGCGAATATATAGAGGGAAAAAATGGAAAGGGTGAAAATAATTTCTCAACACTGTGGGTGTCAGTAAACACACACACACACACACACACACACACACACACCTAGGCTCTTTCCCCCACAGCCCTGCAAGATGCGCCGGGCTCGGGTTTTGGCATCCTCTGGGAAGGCAGGACTCTCCAGCAGTTCTGGACACGTACAGAGGGCCACCACCTGAGCACAGAGGGGAAAGGAACACGCACTGAAACAGGAGCACCGAGTCCCCCCAGGGCCTCCTTCAATCAATCTCATAGCCTGGAGGGGAGGGGCTTAGACAGTTTGAAACGCCCCAGCATTCTGGTGCCCCAGGATGGGCCTTATGATGCCAAGCAACCCGGAACTCCATGGAAACACAAGAAATGAGACACTGAGATGGAAGCCCCTCCTCCAGAGGGGGACAAACTGGGCCCCACCTAACACTCCCAGCATGAGTTGCATTAAAAAGACGGACCGCTTTAGACAGACTTAATCGCTATCTTGTTGCCTGGAAACCAGCGGCCAAAGACAGCCAGATGAGGTTTGGCCTCAGTCCTTCACGCAGGAGAAACAGAGACCAGCCAGCCAGTCAGATCGAGAGGCGGTCAGAACTTGGCAAGTTAATCGAGATGTTTATCTGCTAAAAATAGCAGAGCAAGCAACCTGCCTGTGTCTTACATCAAACTTGTTTTTCTAACTTCACACACAAACGTGTGTGAAAGTTGTCTGAAAGTGACTTTGGTGTCAGTCACATGGGGAGGAAGCTGGAGAGCCAAGGTCTTCCACTGGACTCCTTCAGTCACAGGGACAGGATCAAGAAAGAAAGACTGACGCGAGCAAGACCTAGTGACCTTGCAAAGCTGGCGCCTACCTGGCGGAGGAAGGTGATTGGCTGCTGGCCCATGGCGTGAGCGTCCCCGATGTTAGCCTTAATGACCTCCTCGAAGGGCTGCTTCACTCCCTGAAACACAGAGCCACGATGCACTTAAGACATGTTGGGTTACGTTCCACGCGTGTGACCTTCACTTACGTGTCCAGTTTTCACCCCGGGACAAAGGGATAGAGAAAGACAGACATTCACAAGCACCCAAGGCAACTTTACATAGCCTCCACTGAGGGGTACAGAGGGTCTTCAACATGAAGATCGCGGCTGTGAAACACTTGAACTTATGTAGTACACTGTTTTACTCTCTTTCACCCTGCATGGAATTTGCAATGGAAACCTGTGAGCACCTGTCCAACTTTTTCCACCAAAGATACACCTGATTCACAGCTCACGCTTAACAGGCATGTGGGACACCATGGTGGCCCCTCAGTCATAAAAATGCCACCATGTTTTCATTTGTCACCAAGGAGACACTGAGGACCTCATCAACTCTGCCACCATGCAGGAAAACATTCACTTGGGCATGGAATGGACACCCGCCCGAGGGCAGCGTGTCCCGTCTAGCTGGGATTGGAGGGGGGGGTTCTGCACCTGTTTCAGGGTTATTTACAGAAACAACCGGACTGCAGCACTGCAGTTCTGCTACACGAGAAACTACAGCGCCAGTGTGGGTGGAGCCTCGAATACAACACCATTTCTTCCCTTTTCTTGTCACGGCACAATAAGAACCAAGTGATTTACCCCCCCCTGTCACCAGTGACCGCGGAGTCACCCTGGCCAAGTGATCCCCCCCCTTCTTCGCTGCAGCACCTTCCAGATTTACTGCGGGAGTAAAACAATAAATTCACCCTTTGCTAAGAGTGACAAACGTCACACACTGACCATGATAGGCTACTTAAGGCTACTTACTGCCACTTCACCCATTTTATTGAGTCTTAACTGACAAGTTACATCGTTGTGTATGAAACTGACTAAAGTTTATTTTGTACAGACTCGCCCAGCCACCCTGGAGGGAAACGCTGTACAACAGAAACACAACACGGGTGCAAATCCCAGTGAAAAACCGCGTCTGCAGGTGTAGCCAAGACCCACGTGACGGGGGGGCAACACTCTCCGATGGACCAATCAGCGGCCAGGAGACGGCGGCGTCAGTTCCTGCGCTGGCTGCCGGCAGCTGATGCAACATCAAAGGAGAAATACACTTGATGGCACGCGGCGAGTCACCGAAAACACCACACGCGGGTGGGTTTAGTGTGTGTGACACACTGTATCACACAGCGGTCCACTAAACACACACTGTGTCAACAAACACACCGGACACAAACTGATCATCACACACGCTGTATTCACCGACACACACAAGGTATCTAGTGAAAGGGCAGCGGATCTACATCACAGACAGCGCGTCTCACACCTGCCAGGTGATCTGTGAGGGAACACCTTGCTGTACGTCACTTTGCTCAGGCAGGAATACAGGTCAAGCAACCAGCAAGAGCCGGGTGAATAAGGTAAAGCGGCCCAGTCACCTGCTGTAAGCCCTTCTCGATCTCCACGGCTTTGAGGACGATGGGGCCCCGCACCGCGTACTCCACCGCCTTCACGTTGGGGTTCAGGGTCTCCATGGTGAGGCTGCGCTCCCGCGCCGCGCTCGCGCGCCTCAGCGTGCTCCCGTTGCCGTTTTCCGCGGGCTCCGCCGTGGCCTCGGCGGTGCTGAACCGCTTGGAGCCGGGCTGCTGCACCGAGCCCTGCGTTTTAAACCTCACCGTCTGAACGGCCGGGCGGCCCTGCGCCAGAACTCGCCCCGCCAGAACCCGCAGCGGATGCATCCTCTTCTTCAGCTGCAGCGCACGAGGACACCCGAAAGGACGCTGATGTCACCGCACGCACAACGAGCCTGAAGCGCAGCGCAACGAGAGGCACCGTCAGGTTATTTCAGAGGCATAATGCCAGCGGCGAGGTGTTTTATTGCCACCGAAAGCACAGCCCTCCCCGACACCCCGCCACCGCCGCCCCTCTCCATTCCAAAAGTGACAGGCACGGAACCGCGCACCGCCCGCCTTGCTGCTGCCGATCTTTTCCCACAGAATGCTGGGAGTTGCAGTTTTTCTTCATAGCGTTACCGTTGCCGCGACGGCACAAAGAACTTCAACTCCCACGTTTACGTCGGCTTTGAGGTAGGTGTTTTTTTGGCGCTTGTTCGATTGGAATGTAAAGTTTTATACAGCCACGACCTGGTTTTTGGCTAATAAACTTAGATTGCAACAGTAATGACGGAAGAAAGTTATTTAAAAACACGTTAATGCAGCTTTTTACTTTGTTCATTACACCATGGACAGTTATCATTACAGCAATTTACGGTTGACAGGATACGTGTCATGTGGAAAAATAAACATCATGGCCCCTGATGTCACGGCTCAGTAAGTCTTATTCATGGCTGGAACAGTGTGTGTCACTCAGCCAAGGATCTGCGGTGTCCGGTCCCAGCAGGACCCAAAGACTCCCGGTGCAAACACAAACCCTCAATGGCTCATGTGCTTCTTTAAATGTAAAGGAGAAAGAACAACGTGTCTGACCTAGGAACACCTGAAGACCCCCCAGGAGGGACTGGAGACCGTCGCTATGGGAACTGAAGGATGGTCCACCCTGGGCGGCCTGTTACCACCTCTACCCCCAGCAGGATAAGTGCTTGGAGAGGGAAGGACGAAGGGACGATGTGTTTTATGATGTACTATTCATTGACAAATGCTACAAGTCTATTACATTCTGTAAATTATATTTCATTTTCCTGGAAGGCGGAACACGGGTTCTCAAAATGTTTTGCTTCAGTGCTATACTTTCTGGTTGTTCTGAGGTTATTTTTGCCACATGTTCAGGTATTTTCAATTCTTGCCCGAGTTCTCCTGATGCCCCTTCATGCACATGGTTTGAACAAACTGAGAAGCCATAAAGGTTTATTACTGGGAATACAATTTATTGTCCAATTAAACTGTGAAATTGTTGCAGTGAAGATTACAGAAGCACATTAACATTTAAACATTAACTGAGTCAGCTGTGGTGCCAAGGTCAGAAACTGGAAAAGTGGAAAAGAAAAATGTAACAACTTGCATGCTTCCTTGCCTTATTTCAGTGATCAAAATAGAAATTTTCTAAGCAAGCTTAGCAAGCAGACAAAAGTGGACAAGACAAAAACCTCACTTGGGCTGAAAAGTATCGCTGTGCCAAATTTCAAATCTGTGGCTTGAAAAACAATGTGGTCCATAGAGAACAGAGAGAAACTGAGCTTTATATAGATAACATTTTATATCTATACCACATACTGATATGTTACTACATACTGTAAAAATATTTACAAATATTGAAAGCTTTTATTTTTGTGTGTAGTGTGTGTAGATGTTTGATATCTGCTGTGTATGGCTACAGCCAGATTTAGTGGTAATAGATAAGGAGGAGAAAACAGCAGTGACAGATGCGATTATTCTGTTTGATAGAAACATCAAGAAGGAATGTGAGAAGCTGGAGAAATACCAGGAACTGGTATGTGGAATGTGGTCCCACTCGTGATAGGAGCACTTGGGGCTGTGACCCCTTAAGGTGAAGGAGACGTGCCAAAACACCTCCCAGGTACAACAACACAGGTCTCAGTCCAGAACGCAACCCCATGCAAACTCCACACAGATTGAGCCAGATTCAAACCTATGTCCAAACCCACAGACTGCTACCCTCTGCACCACTGTCTTTAAATTCAGCCCACATTTAAATTAAATACAAACAGTAAGTCCTCCAGCAAAGCTGTGTATTTTGGGTGCTGTGGTAGATGGCGCCATCTGCTGGAAAATAATTTCTATTGCATCGGTGCTAAATTCCTTCTACAGGAGCATTGTTTCTAACAATTTTTATTCTCTTTGAAACTCCAGAATATTTCAAATCCATTTTATGGAATTGTGCAATTTTACTTATCTCATGAGACATGGTTATAAAGAGATTACTACCATGTATTTGCATTTCTTCACCAGCAAAAGCAGTTATTGTTGGTTTACAGGCTGTGATAAAAATAATATTATTTTCAACAGAACAGTGAGTTTGTTGATCTTGGCTCTCACGCGCACACACACACACACACACACACACACAGGCGGATGCTCCATCCAGTGTGTACTCTGTGGGTGTGTGGCCTGAAAATACAAGCACTCTCTAAACCACAATCAGCCATTAAAATATTAAATTATTATAAATTTGAATTCCAGGATTGCAACTAAAAACCCACCCTGAATGATGGTTTCAAATAACCCTACACACGCTTGCAGCAATTGTAGGTACGGCAGAGGGAAGCAGGGGGTCCAGTAGCGGTCGAGGAAGCTGCTCACACAGCCCATCAAGCTCCAGCAGAAGCCATGACAGGTCCTTGCAATAACATTTTCATTTCCCAGACTCCCTTGTTCTGCACAATAATCTTAGCTTTCATTATGTAAAACACAGGGGCGCAAACTGCAAGGACACTTAAAATGTTATACAGCATTTGCAGTGCTTCCACACACAGCCTTGTTCGGTGTTCTATATATTTTCCAAAAACAAACTGTCCTTTCAAATATACCGCACACTGGTGGGAACACAGACACATGAACATCGTACAGTTTTTCACAGAGATGAGCTCATCAATATTTATGGTCTTCTCTCTGGTCTGAGAAGGAGCTAGAAAATTCACTGTTGCAGCACAAAGGAATAGAGCAGAAGGAAATGAGCCGAATGTGTGTCGGCGACATGAGGAAATATTGATGTACCAGGAAGAACATACTGGGAAAATTGAACAAGAAGATGTTTCTCAGTGACAAAGACCAGCTCTAGCTGTATTTTTAAGTTGTTCCTTTTTATTTTTCTAGGGCTGCAGTGGTCAAGAGTTTATTCGGGAAGAAAAGAGCGTGAGACAGGGCAGCAGGCCATCACAGGTTGATGACTCACACACACACACACACACTTTGGACAGTGGGAGGGGAATCTGGAGCACCTGGAGGAGACCCACACAACCTCGGGGAGAACATGCGAACTCCACACATACTGAGTCGGATTCGACCCCACAGCCCAATAGCTGTGAGGTGCCAGCACTACCTGCTGTGGCACCGTGTGGCCCTATATTTAAACTAATAATGGAAAATGTAAAAAAAACACACACATTTCAGCCTTTCCCGTGGAATTCCCTATAATGATGAATCTATAACTTATAATAAGGTGGGGGGCGTCTCCCTATTTTTCGTAAACACTCCCCAAAATCTTCACATTCATATACGATCGCAGCAAGAGGGTCTCATAACTGCTCGAAAAACCCTCTCACTGTGAAAAAATGCATCATTATGGAGAAAGATCTAGATCTTTAGATCTATCATCTAAAGCCCACTGTGCCCATTCTGTTGTTTTTGTTTGTTTATTTTAGAGGCTCTTAATGTCCGCTGTGTGTTTACTGTAAAATAACTGTAAAGTTTGGTTTGTCACTGTTATGAATCTACTAGAGTAAAACAAAAAATGAGCAGGTTGAAGAAGAGTGTGTGTGTGTGTGTGTGTGTGTGTGTGTGGTGTGGGGGGGCTCTGGCCTGACGGGACGGAGGGCTTCGCTGCCTCATTCGTCAGTGATGTAATAATAACAGTCAAACTTTGTGAAACTATTCGATTGTTTTTAAAAATAATTTCAATCGATATAAAAATAACCTGTTTGTTTTTTTTTTACTAGAAATCAAGCGCTTTGTCTGTCATGATTTTGCCCATTGCACGTCTGCGACGGGAAATTCTCATTTTAAAACGTTTTAAATATAACGCCGCTTTTTTTGCGTCCGGTTCCATACGAGTCCAAGTCACGTGAGGTTGCGCGGAGGGGCGCATGCGCAGAGACGGGCAACACTGAGGCGCGAGATGAATAGGGAGCCCCGGTTCGCGCCAGCGAGCCACTGCGCATGTGCGCTGGCCCAGCGTGGAGGAGACCGTGTCGGGATTCGAGCGCGCGCGACCAGCTTTCCGCGGGGGGGTGGACGGGGGGGTTGTCAATGTCCGTATGAGTGTGTGAGTGTGTGTGAGTGTGTGTGTGAGTGAGTGAGTGACAGAAACACCGGCGAGACCCTCAGCTTCGGGCGAACGTTCAGGAGAGACCACCGCGCGACTGCAGAACAACTAAAGAAACCAAAGATCAAAAATTATTAATAATAACATTCATCATAAATAGGATGTCTACAAATAGAGCCAAAAAAGTGAAGATGGCCACCAAATCGTGCCCGGAATGCGATCAACAGGTGAGACATTGTGTGTGTGTGTAGCTGTGTGTGTAGAATAAGTATACACTGCATGTGTGTACAGTGTGTGTGTGTGTGTTTGTATTTTGGGGTCGAGGTGTTTGCTGCCCCACAATGGGTCACAATGAGACGATGGAGATGAAGCTCCGCGAGATCCAGACCAACACACAGGCTGGCTGTCACGTTGATATTTCAGACAGGATTCTGTACTGATCCAGAGGGGTCCGGCTGGTGTTGGACCACCTTCTGAAAACGCACGCGTTCACACACCTGGTTCAGTGTCACAGCAGAAGTGATCCTGTTACACTAACTCTACAATTTCAGTGGCACCTTTGCAACAACGTCAGTGTTTAATCCAGATAAAAGCCACACAGCAGAATTTCAACATCTGCAACAACAGTGCGTCGCACTTTCAGTGTAACACAGCAACAGAGTTTCCGTGTTTAAATGTCAAGTGTGACAACAGTGTGTCGGTGTTCCAGAGTGACATCTGCGGTGTCGTGCGAGTGTTTAAACGTAGCCGCTGTGACGGGTCACTAATGACGTGTGACATTGTTTGTTCGTGTTTGGCAGCAGGCGCACGAATAATAAGAGCCATTGTGTCCAGGAAATCCTTTTGTGATACAGATTTTTTCATCTGTTACCACACAGCAACGCTGCACGCTGTCTCCAGATGTCAGTTGCCTGTGTTTGGCTGTTTCAGCGTCAAATTGTTGCTCTAAATAATGTTACCTCAAAAACTCCTGGGCGCTACGTAAGGACGTCTTCGCAGGGAATCTGCACTTTTTGTGGCCTTTAAACGGCCTGGGTTACAGTAGGTGGTTTCACTGCAGGGACTCCCGCGGCCACATGCGACGGTGTAAAATTTGAAGGATACGATCGGCGGCCTCGTAGCCAATTGGGGGTTAAGTGCACAACCGGCACGAGAGACGAAATGTAAAATTCTGCAGCAGACTTCACCTTGACCAGTGATCTCTGTTGTTCTGGTGTTACAGAGAGAAAGCTTTGCTGTACAGTAGCGCTTTTACCCTCTTTTGTTCCTTTTTTCCCTTAGATTCCAGTAGCTTGCAAGTCGTGTCCCTGTGGCTTCGTGTTCATTAGCAGAAAACTTCTGAATGCTAAACTGCCCGAGGGACCTTCTCCAGTAATAGGTAAGAATAAACACTGTCTTCTGCTCTCAGCACCACTAATATTTCACGTCTGAAGGTCTCGGATTTACTTACAGAGTGTGTGGGAGTTGTGATATGCTGTTATAAGTTCCAATTTTGTTTGTTTTCAAATTAAACTGTGTTAAGATTGCTAATGGAATACACACGGGCCCTCTGTGAGGCATCTTCTACGTGGTCTCACAGATGCGATGCCTTTGTTCCTTAAATAAACCAAGTAATGATTTAAACACTTTTATGTGTTTACTCAGGTTCCCCTTGTCTAATATTGCATTTTGTTCAAACGTCTAAAACCACTCAGTGTGACAAATATACAAGAAAGGGGAAATGAGGTGGGGAAAATAGTGCTTCACGGCACTGTGCATTCCTCCTTTTTTGTGTCCTCATCTCCACCGAATGCCTGTCGACCCGCATTTTGACACAAAATTGAACATTTGCCTTTTACAGTTATAACTTTTTAAAGAACATTCTTCACCAGAATACAAACTGAGACATTATTCACGCCCACTAAGTGAGAGAGCGTTACTCACTTAAAGGGACAGTACACCATTCCAGATGGCGAAGGCGAAGGGGAAGAGTGAAGCATTTCATCCCGAGCCCATCGGTTTATCTACTAGCGTCACAGCACATGGATTCATACAGTACAACCTCAGTTTCGATATTTCTTTTCTTCATTCATCTCAGATGTCTTCAAGATTGACCACATTAATGCTGCTTTTCATTGTTCTGCTTGGGGGTAAAATCCCCGCTATACTTTGTTTTTGCTGCCCATAGCAGGTTTTAGACCATATTACCATGGTATATCGTGTACCTTTGACGTTTTCCACAGATCATAAGAATATTTTTCACGTCGATGGTAGTGTAAATGCCCATATTATTTTCCCTGCCGATGCAGACGTGTAGGAGAAAATGGCTTCAGCTCACACGCTGGATTTTCAGCGTGTAGCAAAATGCTTTTTCGATGTAGGATTCCGGTTTTCGGGGCGAGTTTCTCGTCTCGTTTCTCTGGTTTATAGTTTTCAGTTCTTCACCGGCGGCAGTCGACTCTCCTTGTTTGCGCAAACGGGAGGAGGGAGGGATGTAACCGATCATTTTGCAGCCAAAAGGTTATTTTTCCATGATGCCAGTTTAATAATATGAAACCCCACCCTCACCAAGGACAGGAATTATTTTAGGAGATCTTCTCAAGTCTGGTTGGTGGTCTTCTGAACAGCGTTTAAAAGCACTTTTATTCGCGTTTTTTGATGTTTGCCATGTCATCGGGTGCTTGGATTTAGACCGATCCCGCGCATTTTGAAATTACTCTGTAAACCGTGTGAAACTGTGTTAAACGCGGATTAGATTTGTATGTCAGCTTTCGTGTTTGCGGTTTCAGCAGAACACGAAAGCATTAATAACTGATGTAACATCTGTTTTTGTCCGGTTTTCACCGATCCCCGTTGCCTCGGACAAAGACACCGGCTAAATTTGACAATAATAATAATCCATCTCCTGAGCCGTACACCTGAAGCACAGCTGTGCTGGAGCCAGTCTGGAATCCCTAAAACATTTGTCTTTTGTCCACCGTATTCCTAAGATGCCGCCGCCCATCCTCCCCCATGTACTTCCACTGTTATTCCTTTTCCGAAGCTACGTGCGGAATGTTAAACACCACCTTTCCTTTCAGGATTTGTGGGTTTACTTTTCATATGTGTCAGTCTTTGGTCCAATATCCTCTAATTTTTGTTCATCATTAACATGCAAATCTGTCTCAATTATTTTAAATTCCTTCCTGGACAGAAACCGATACGGCTGATGTGTCACCAAGTCAGACGTCTTAAATTTAGCTGCTCCCTTTCATAAATATTTGATTTCACTTCTGCTTCCAGACCCACGTTTGAAGTTATTAATGTTTCCATTTTAGTTATGAATGTTTCCCTCGTATGACCGATTGCTGTAATCCATTATGTTTGATTTAGTCATAACTGTCAGTTATTCAAAGGTTGAACGCAGTATCACAGTCAGATATGTGACCTTATATGTGTTTCTGTTTTATTTTCATTCATTTTTTCTTTTTCCCTCCGTACACCTTCAAGAGGAATTTCCAGATGGCAGTTTAACAGCCACATTTGCAACACTTTCTGCAATCTGCCCTTACATTTTTGTAGCCTGTCTCTCCTTCAGACTTAAAACATAAATATTTAGTAGTTCTGGAATATATTCTGCTTAGTGTCCTGCAGTGGCGTATTTTAGGTATTTGGCACCCAGGGCAGCTCCTTTGTTTGGCAACCCCCACCCAACACACTGAACTGCTAAATTATTTATAGTAATAACCATATGTGCCATCTAATCCAGTAAATGTTATGGAAACAAGAAATGCAGCCAGTGAAGAAATAACGTGAAGATTTTCTTTTATTGTATTTCTTTTATTGAAACTCACAAAAAACTGAAACGATTGCCTTGGTATTTTGTTTCTGTTTTATTTTTATTAGCTATTTTTCTTTTTCTTCTTCTTCTTCTTCTTCTTCTTATTATTGTTTAATTCTATCAATGTCATTTATTTAAAAAAGAAAAATAAATGGTAGTTGAGTCTCCCAGTGCACACATTAAAAAAAAGTCCAGCAGTACAAGTGGGAGCAAAAGACAGTCATTTAGCGGTGTGTTAAATTTTTTTTAGTTCCCCGCAAAGAGTCATTTCTTTACAGTCCTGTCACCCCCCTTTCCGCCTGGCACCCCAGGGGGGCAACCCCCCTCGCCCCCTCCGGTCTGCCGCCGGTGTTCCGGTGTACTGTATGGATGGCGGTTTGATGTATTGAAGTACTTATTAGTAGAGGAAAGATGGGGGAGACTTGCTGTTTCGGACCCAGCCTTGAACAAACAAAGTTTGTCATTTCTCTCCTCTCTGCAAGGCGTCGTCGCGGACAAGGTTAACACAGCGTCTTACGGAGAAGAAATGATTTCTAATCAGATGTCCTCAAAGCTAAACAACGTCTGTGTTTGGAAGATTTACACAACAAACAACCTGACGTCTTTTACAACTGAATCAAAATATTTTAGACTGAAAGAGGACAGATTGTGTCTGGTGAATGTGTAATATAAATGTTTGCTAGAAAAAGAACATGAACAATGACTGCAATGTAACAAAAAAAAAGAAAAAGTGGAAATTACGCAAGAAGGTCCGGCCCCAGTTTAGTCTGCTCTGGTTCTGTGATGTTCGTCCGTCCACGCTGCTAACCCCTCGAGGAAGAAGAAAACACGGCTTTGGGGAAGTTTGGCGTGAACTTGGTGAAGGTGAAGGGTTCAAACACGACGCGCTGTTCCAGATGAAGCCTTCTGTCTCAATGTGGTTGAACAAACAGGCGTGAAGAACCGCTCGGAAAGACCCGTACGGTGTTATAGAGATGTTTTACAGCACTGAGGTGTTTTTATAGATATTTTTCTCTGCCTAATGGCCTTTTTTAAAATAACAATGATCGTGTGAGAGATGCAGGACCCCTCCCGAGTGTGGTGGGATGTGAACAGTAATAAATGTGTGCAATAGTGAACATCTGTGTTATGGATGGTTGAGTTATGAATTTTTAAAGCTGTGAATTTTCTTTATTGATTTAATTTTCATAGCATTTTCTTGATCCGTTTTCTGTAATTTTTCTCTGTGGAGGAGACGGATATGACCTGCGTTTATCTCCCGAGTCGATAAATGGCAGCAAAGAGCCCCCAAACAAAATAGGAGTGAGGACCACTTTAATTCACCCCAACTCCTCATTGTTTACAGCTCCGGTGGTCCCGAGTGAAGGTTTCGACAACAACAATGTTGCGTGTTTGAGGGAAGAATTTGTCAAAAACCGACACTGAATAGGAAACCGTAGCCAATGTTTACTTCCAGTCACTTTAAGTTAGTTTTAACTTTCATGTCCAAAATTAATTTAAAAAAATACAGTGTGTATATTTTATAAAGCTACATCTGAGATTTAAACCAAATCTAACCTCTGAGGCCCCAAGGTACGTCTGAATTATTGATTGTGAGTTGGGTTTCTGAAGAAAACCAGTCATGAACGGACGTCCTGTCCTAGTTGTGTTGTTGACTTGAGGAGCTGCTGTATTTGTTGAAATACTTTTGATGTTTGGAGGAGCTGAAGGATGTTGGGTCGATGTGCAAAACAAACCCACGGGTCTCACTAGCGGAAAGACCCCATAACCGCTCGGCAACTGACGTTGCTCTTGTGATTCTAGGTGCCCTGAGATGATGCCGTGGCTCCTTCAGGGTCGGTGGGGGGGGCAGAAGGAACACCTCAGTCGGACGTGTCGGTCACGTCTCTCCTCTTCACAGATAAGTTTGAGGCGAAGAGGCGAAGAACGGAAAGGGTCCGCCGGGAGAAGATCAACTCCCCGTCTAACAATGACATGGAGAACCGGAGACGGTCCCGCTCCAACAGCCAGTCGGAGCAGATCCGCAGGGGGCGGGGCCGCCCCAAAACGGCCGCGCTGAAGAAGCAGGACGAGGAGAAAGGTGAAGCTGCATGTGCAGCCAGCGGTTACAGTTTAAAAGTTACGATTTAATTATACAGGCAAATCTCATATGCTTGGTTTGTAAAGCTCTAGGATACATTTCTGCTTATTTTTTGAGGTTGTTTTTCCGTCACTGTTTAAGGGACATTTTGCTAAAGATGTACAGTTGATCAGAAAGCTCCCTTAGCCAGTGAATGCCATTTATTTTCCCCCTGTGTGTGGGTTTCCTCCCACAGTCCAAAGATGTGTGTTTTACATTAATTGGTCACTGTGAATTCTGTAGTGCGTGTGTGTGTGTGTGTGTGTGGCCCCTGATCCAGGGTGTAGCTTCACAGCAGGGTAAGTGCCAGACCTCTGTGGCTCGGACCTGGATAAAGCAGTTAAGGAATATGGACGAATGGGTGGAATGATTACACACACGCCGTCCCTCCATGAGCCTCCGAGAGGCTGCGGAGCCACATACGACACGTCCAGTTCCTCAGTTGTTTGCCTCGCTTTTACCTTGTTTTACTTGTGCCCCCCATACAGAGAAAGTGGAGAAGGAGGTGGACATTTACGCCAACCTGTCAGACGAGAAGGCCTTTGTGTTCTCTGTGGCCCTGGCCGAGATCAACAGGAAGATCCTGGGCCAGAGGCTGATCTTATGAGCGGAGGCGGGGGTCCGCTCGGGGGCCAAATGAGGAGCAGCGCCGTGGAGACCCGGGGACGACCGCGCTGGACTCGCCGAGCTTCTTCACAGCGATCCGGAGCGGTCGGTCTGATCGAGGCCGTCGGCGCATTGGACTAGAGCCCGGTCTTTGACCCCCAGCTGGCCTGCATGTCTGGACGCCTCAAGTTAATCCTCTCGAAACACTTGCAGACTCTCCTAATGAACATATAATACACCCAGAGTGTGGAAATCCTGAATGTTTTGGTTTAATCGCATTAAATGTGGAGAAAATTCTGAATTCCTTTTCATCACTGCAAACCGAGGCTTCGGAAATGGCAGAAAAATTATTTTCAAATGCAGCTGTTTTTGTCCTGGGAGGTCGGGGAATGGAGCTCTCGTAGAGGAACAGATGGGAATGTGGTGGGAATGAACCGGAATGGTGGGATGCTGCTCTTGTTCTGTTGAGGAATGAATGATGTTGTCCAGCTGTTGGTCCTGCAGGGGGATGCATGATGAATGAAAGGGAGCGAATTGTTGACACGGACGGTATCACAGGGGTGACCGCAGCATCTCAGCCACTTGTGGACAAACCCGTCCGTGAATCCAGACGTGACGCTTGTCCCGACTCTCGAGAGACCTCCTCAGACACCGTATTTATTTCCACTGTATCCTCCTTAATTCAAACGCACATTTTTATTTACTTGTCCCAGGTGTTTAATCTGCAACCAAACATTTGTTGAATATTTCATCTGTACTTCCAATAAACCAAACACCATATGATCCGTTATTATTATTTCTCCCTGCTGATGCTTTTATCCGGAGCAGCTCTGAATTTCAATCTAACTCAACAGAATATTTTTACTTTCGTTGCAGGGTATCGACCTCGGCCCGGCACTAAGGCGCATTCTTTGGAGCGAAGCCTTCTGGGTAAAAAAAATGGCACTAAGTGCTGCCCTCATTATAGCTGTTCGTAAGGAAACGGTCCGTTTGGGTTCTGAAGAAGTTAAACCTGGGCTTCACTGTTTTAATCTCGTGGAAACAGCTGCTGTCGCCGTCCTGGAACGATAATGTATTAATACATATTTGAACAGAGAATTAACATATTTATAAATATTTATAGAGCTGCTTACTTTGAAGATGTCCTTTTACATTTACTGACATTTACTGAGCAGAAATGCAGAAGTAATTCATGGTGAATTTCTATTTGTCCCCAGTTAAATACCGCATACGTGGTTCCTAAAGCCTCGTGTGACCCAATACTTTATCGTCTTTTTTAAAAGACGTTGTTTTATTCTTACGTTGTAACATTAAATGTGTGAGTTTGTCAGAGGTCAGAAGTGACACTCAGGGAGGGGGTTTCCAATGTGACACAGATGCGCACACACACACACACACTCTCTCAGTAGCGTGTAGAACTGCTTCAGGAATGATGTGGTTATTAAAGTACATTTGAAGGTTAAGATTTATTCAGAATTGTTTCTCAAACTCGAGGTTCATGTGGGCCAAACCCTCCTGGCTGCAGTTCAGAGGGGGTGGTCACTACCTTCAGCCCCTCATCTAGACCCCCATTAACCAGGCAGGCCGCGGTCGCCTTGTGCCCCTTGGCAGCTGCTTCTTAGCTGTCTTCTGCCTCGAAAAACACCTCCTGCTTAGTCTCCAAGCAACTCCGTTTCCATGGTGCCCTGCGGTTCCAGAACTTGGGTCTGGGCCCGAATGCAGAGAGGCTGCTGGGCCGCCGCCGACCCAAGCGACGTGACGCCTCCGATTTCAGAAGTTTGACCTCCTGCTGTGACATGCAAAACCAGGCCTTCTGATTGGTCGGCAGTTGAAGCTCCCGACTGCCGGGGGGGTCCTCTTCTCTACACCCACCTCACACCACGCACGGAAAGGGGGTAAAAGGCACCGTGTAAAAATAATCAGTAAATACGAGACGTTAAGAAGCGGTGGGTCGCAATGCAGACGAGTCCAGACATCCCCTGCAGAGGGCAGCACTCCTCTCCGTCTACAAAAGCCCCCTCGGGGGTGAAGGCTTCTGCCTGAGGCCTGTTGGTTGCCATGGTGATCAGTCCCGCAGCTTCTATGTGGGTCTGTCTGGGTTGCTAGCTCTTCGCTTATCACTTGTCACTCCTGGAGATGCGGCTCAAACTTTCGGGCCGTTGGACAGGTCCCCCCCTCCCCCCAGTGGATCAAGGGCCAGCTGGTTTTGTGGGTTTGGCCGCAAGAAGGAGGAACAGAAACAAAGCCACCCCCCCAGGCTGCACTAAATAAATAATTGAAAAAAGAACAAGTTGAATGTGACAAAATTTCCTTTAACTGAATTTGCATTGTGCAGAGCTGGCATCCAGACCCGGTCGTGTAAATCTGTACGCACCCCCCCCACAGAGCTCACGTTCCTCCTCTTTTTCAAAATGACCTCCCACTCTCTTCTTTATACAAAAAAATCAATCCCGACGTATTTACTACATAACCACCCTGCTATTGCTGTTACCTTAGCAACCGAGAAGGGGAGCCCAATCGGACCGTTTTTGTGTGAATCGCGCGGTTTTGTGTAGCTGGGTTTGCAGCCAAGGATACGTGAGAAGGTGTGGATCACGTTTCATTTGTGCTTAATCTACAACCTGGAACTGATCCGTTTGTTTTTGTCCTTATAGTACAATAAGCGATATAAATACACTATGTACTGTATTTACTCCAGAGACACTGCAGTGCAGGTACACACAGATGGCTGCCGGGGGCGCGGTGGTTACAGCTGCCACCTTGCAAGCAAAGGTCGTGAGTTTAACTCTGCACCGCTGAGTGTAAAACATACAGCGAGTCACTTAGCACAGTAAAACACTTTAGAGAGAAGCCTCCGCAGGACATGGTGATGCTGCGGTAAAACTACAGTACGAGTCAAAAGTCTGAGCACACCTGGACAGGAGACCCGTCCGGCAGTGTCCAATCGTCGCTGGGAGCGACAGGGGAGACGCAGAGCCTCATTTCCCCATCTGATTTGTCCCCAACGTGGCAAATGAGGACAGACTAGTCTGTAGCAAGTGGGCTCACTGTGGCCTCAGCGTGGCAGAACCCCACTGGGACCTGGATGCCCTCTGGTGCTGAAGCGTCTTCATATTTTAACACAGCAGAGCTTTGCTGTCAGAACTTGAAACATGAATAATATTTGCATGAATAATCGTACAGTCTGTACAAAATCTTGCACACATCACACAAACGTCTGCATTGCCCCGGACGATCACAGTCCTCATCTGTGCGTCCGTATGGACGCCTTCCGAGGCGGACGGGGGTGGGGCGGCCTGCAGACGCGCTTGGCACTGTGCTGTGTGTGTACAATATCTACAACAGTGCTTGTTTGCGTATCTGCATGTTCCTGCAATTCCAGGATCCTCACTGTCCGTCTGGTGTCGAGTGGGATCCTGTAAAAGGCCAGTTAAGTGCCTCAAAGCTGGGTTAATATAATGGAAATCTCTGCTAAAACGAAAAAACTTTTTTAAGTTAAACGGTAGAAGAGTGTTTCTCTCAGCTGTTTATCTTTCACTTACAAATAAATTACATTTTGTTTTTCCATTATCAAACAGTTATGCATTTAATGGGGATGTAATTATATCTGCAGATATAAACAGCTGTAACGTTGGGGTCAAAGTCTGAATCGAAACAATATATTAGAGACATGAGAGACAGAGTGGGCAGAGACTGACTGGGACTGACTGGGACTGACTGGGACAGACTGGGACATGGCTGTCAGGGTTCAGGACCTGTTGCTGCGCTCGGTGGACAGACTGTGCGACACAGTAAAACACTGGCATTTAGGTTCTAAAGTATTTTGATGTGATTTTGACTTCAGATTTCTTGCTGCGCTAAAGGAAAACATTTCATCCGTCGTCCGTCACCCATCATTCTTAACCTCGGTCTCCATGATGCCCCCGCTGCCGACCACCAGGTGGCACCAGAGCAACACAAAGCAACCAAACGGCTCAGACGCCTCCAACACAGCGACCTGTTTCAAAGTTCCTCTGCTGAGGGTAGTTTATATTCACTAGAATTTTTATGACTCTTTATTTTAATGGAATATTGATACACATCAATTTCCATGTACATTTTGATCAGACAATAAAGTGAAATAGATTTTCCTTGAGGAAAACAGCAAAAGCCCGACATGCTGCGATACGGGAGAATGAAGCAGTGGAGAAATGCAGCTTTACATTTATGATGTATTTCTCCTGAGGGGGGTTGAACCCCCCCCAAACACTGGACCTGCTGGAAATGCCCCGCTGTGCCACCCAGCTTTTCCCCTGCGTCAGGCCCCACGCTTAGATTTCCCCCGAAACACCCGGCTTGCCCCCCGTCTTCTCCGTCGCCCAGGGAAACGGATGCGAACGGCAGGATAACAATGGCATTTGTAATAACGCGCTTTGCCGCAGAGCGTTGGCTCTGATCAGAGCCCTCCAATACAGATTTCCTTTCTTACGCCACCAGTGGGGCTTTGTCGTCCACCGCAGGTCCCAGAGGCGGAACTTGACCCCTTTCTGAGCTCCAGGAGCTTGGATCTCATGACCGCCTGTGCCTGGGGGGGGATGGTCACTACATCACTTCTTCCTGTTGTTTTTGGGCTTGTTCTCAGCCATATGAGGATGGACAGGTGGAGTGGCAAACAGGTGACCAGCGGTGATAGCAGGTGTATCACACCCCCCATGTTGTGTATCAGCAGGGGGCATAGTGGTTAGAACTACTGCCTTTGACCTGAAAGGAACCAGGTTCAAATCCCTGAATTAACACCGTAAAAACCTACCCGAGTGTAT
This sequence comes from Arapaima gigas, assembly GCA_900497675.1. Taxonomy (NCBI): domain Eukaryota; kingdom Metazoa; phylum Chordata; class Actinopteri; order Osteoglossiformes; family Osteoglossidae; genus Arapaima; species Arapaima gigas. The sequence goes on along the minus strand of UFQX01000729.1, from coordinate 175,473 downwards.
AAGCAGGTAAATCGGTGTAAATAGCTTACCAGTGTAAAAGTAAAGCATGAGCTCAGTGAATAAAGTGACCCAGTGGTGGCTGAGTTTGCACGTCGTTTTATTTTTCTCATAATAATGAAATAAACACTAAAAGTGAGGAAAAAAACCGGGGTGAAAAACCCTGGTTTCTCTTCGAAAGCCTGAACGCTCCCAGTTGGCCACACCTGGTACCTGTCCCCTCATCCCCTGGACGAAGGATCCAGCTTCGTGAAGAAATAACTGCTGCATTTCTACTTCTGTCAAATTTTGCGAAGAGAGGGGGGCTTCAAAACCAAGTTTTGTTTTCTCAGGCCCACAGGAAGCTCCGGTGGGGCGGGTGGGTGGACGGGGGGGTGGTGGTTCCGAAGGGTTCTTTTTTTTGCTGAATTTCCACGTCCCTCAGCAAGGTTATTGCGTGATAGACAGTTAATGACTTTTGTAATATCATTTATTATATAAAAGGTAATCAGAGGACATTTTTAGGTGAAACTGAGGCCTGGTGTCGCTCCAGCGGTCCTCCAGCCCGGCAGAGCCGCCCTCATCCGGGGACGGGGGCTCCGGTCTGCGGTCGAGGAGGTGGCAGCCAGCCTGCGTGTCGGAGGACCGCTGAGCCGTGGGGGGGGCAGCGCTTCTGATTCCCGACCAGCCTCGCAAAAACCCGTCGTCTCGCCGTCTTAAAATACCTGCATAGGAATCGCTCTGTTCCTGTCATAATCATCATCGTAATCATCATCTCCACCGTCACGATCAAAGTCGGGCGAGATGACCAGACGAAGGACCGTATAACCCTGTGTCCCGGGGGGGCCGGACGTCAGGCTCACACGTCCCTTCCAGACAGCGAGCAGGGCCAGGATTACCCATGCTGCTTAGCATGGTGGCCTGACAGGGGAGAGCAGCTCCGGGAGGTTTGCCACCGATGCGCTGGATGAGACCCCGTGGCCGCGGCCCCCCATCTGGCTCCTTCCCCTCGGAATGTGACAAACGGCTCCCAGCCTAGGGTTCGTGGGCTGCGGCCGTGCCGACGGGGAGAACCGACCCAAAACGAGGCTTTGACCCTTTTTCACCCAATCGCGCCAAACGGGACCACGATGCTGGGAGGGATGGGGGGGCGGAGCTTAGGCCGGGGTTTTGCAGGTTGCCCTGCAGGATAGACGGCGTGTTCACCACGTCACAGCAGTCATCCCAAACAAAAGCACATCCCGCCGCTATTAATACGCTCCACACTCATATTTCCGACATACTTGGCCTAATCTGGAGCAGCTGTTATCCTCCCACAGGAAGTGGTCCATTGTGGGGGGGGGGCGTGGCGGGACGGGCTGTCAGAGCAGGATGGCACAAAATCCCCAACGGAGAGCCTGATAAGATAGCCCAGGTCTTTGTCAGTGACTTTTCCAGTCTTTTCCGGAATGTCTCGCCGCTCCCCGCCGCCCTGCCCCTCGGAGGCCCCGCCTCCGTCCTCGGGAATGGCAGATGTGAGAGCGTGAGATGGGCTGGCCAGAGATGGGGACCTCGCTGTACCGCTCCCTCCTGCTCAGCACCGGTGGCTTCACCGTGTCGGACTACATACGCAAATTCACGGTAAGGACCCGCAACCGCGCCGGGCCGAGCCGAGCCGAGCAGGGATCGCCGAGGTCGGCTCGGGTTCGCCCGGATCTCAAATCCGGGTGCGCAACGAGGAAGAACTCGCTAGAATATTCAAGCGACAGTGAGAAATTCCCTCGCAGTTACCGTCTCTTGCTACCTGAGGCCTGCGTCACAGCGGCAGAGTTTGCTGCTGCCGCTGCTGGGCTGCAGGCAGGTTTACGTGACTCACGCGTTTAATCCGACGGCTCTTCACGCGGCTGGTTTTCGCACCTTTTCCGCCTGCGTTCGCAGGTCTTAATTCCATCCCCTCTGGCCGCTGGCGCTTGATAAGACGCCTGGGGGCAGAATGTCATCCATTTACCCCCGTTTGTCGGTCTTCTGATCATTTTAACACCTCTAGGGTGAGATGCAACAGCGGAGAAACGAAATAAACACCTTTTTGTCCGCGGAACCGGGTTGCTGACCCGACCGAACGACTTTGCTCTTATGCCCGTGTTCACGCTTCTCCGCAAAGAGGTCCGGCTCCGTTTTCCCTCACCGCGTGACCGACGCGTTCGTCCGTCTTGTCTTCTGTAACCGAGGAACTAACCAAGCGGGTAAATACCGGACGACAGCGGGTAAATACCGGTGTAAACTTCCCCGGATCAGTGTGGAGGACAAAAGTGCGGCGCGGTTTACCTGTGAGGACACATTTGGGAGGATTGTTAAATTCACCCTACTGACAGTTGCCCAGTTCAAGAGAAATGGGCTCGGCGAGGGAGCGGGAACAAGCTGTCAGCAGGAGGCCGACAGGAATAGACTCGGAGCCGAGAGCGGCGTCTGGGCCGCTAAAGAGAACGTTGTCTCCCAGAAGGCGGCCGGAGGTCCGTCCGCATCGCGCTCGCGTTTCCCCCCGCCTCGCGTCGCAAACTTTTAGCCGTCGGCTCGCGTCGCCGCGGAGACAGAAGCGATTTGTTCCGTGAAGTCGCCGTAAGGGTAGCGAGTCCTCCGGATCGGCGTGACTCATACGGGGGCTTGAAAGAGAAAAGTACAAAGCGCCCATTACCTTCGCCGTGTCTCCCCGCCGCTCTCTACTTCTCCGAATCAAGATGCACTCAACAGGGATCAAACATAAACAGTCCCTTTGAGGGGGGCGGCCGCTTTTACAGCCACTTACTCGCGTGCGTCTCGCTGCCCTTTTGCAAACGTCGTTTTTTATTCAAAAAGTCAGCATTTTGGCTTTTGTCTCTCACGTTCATTGTTTGGCAAGGGACGCGCCGGGAATATATTAGCCCACCGCGTTGCCCGTCCAATTCCCCCCCCGGGAAACATCCCCCCGTTTTCCAGCAGGGTGAATATGTGCCTTGATGCTCACAAATAAGTGGGCGGGTAAAACCGGTCGACGGAGGGCTTTGGCCCAGGTGCCGTCGGTAGAAAAGTGACCTGTAAACAACGCTTAATGGGTTCGGATTCCAGGAGTACAGCCACCGTGGTGCAAAAGCCGCTGCTTCGGGGTACTTGAACCAAAGTGCACCCTGCTGTTTAAGGGTCTAAAAATGGTAAGCAGGGTAAGTGGTTCTGAGGGAAACTGCCCACTACGCCAGTGAATTGGTAAAAAAATAAATAAACAGTGACCAGTCATGAAAAGGTCTTTAAGAGCCACGTGACTCCTGTGCCAGCAAGGACGGCAAGGGGCCATATAACAGAACATTCAATCCTGTTATGCAATGACAGCCTTTTAAAATGGTGCGTATGTTTTTCATGCCCCCCCCCCCCCCCACGGTGATTTTTTTATGTAACTCGTGGCTGTGTTCAGTACGGAGAGGCTGGAACTGTTGAAAAGAGGAGCTTGGAGGTACACGAGGCGGTGATAGATGGGTTCTTCTCCTGTCTCGGTCTCTTCCGATTCTCACAGGGTTTGGCCCCTCGGGGGGGGTCTTTCCGAACACCAGGGGGAAAAGAAGTCAAACTTGAGCTGTTGCAAAGTGAAGGCGGCAGCAGAGAGAAAGAGTCAAAGGTGGGGGTAGATCAAGTCAGTGCAGCTGTATGGAAAAAACACGTTTGGAGAGCAGCAAAGAGCTGGAGAAGCTGCACGGAAAGACCAAGCAGCTGTATGGAAACAAGCTGCGGCTTCCCAGGAGGCACAAGGGTCGACTCTCACCGGCTGGGGGCAAAAATAGAAGCAGAGGGTAAAATTTACCCCGGGAGCCTTGTCACATGTAAACACGCAAAGAGGGCCCTGCGGCCTCGCGCCGGGTGTGGACCCCCGCGAGTGACACACCTCCCACCTTTTGACTCCAGGCCTTTTGTGCTGCAGGGCTTTTTCGTTTAGAGCCGTTTTTACACCCGGGAAAACGGCACAAACAAACAAGCCATTTCCCTCTAATTCTGCTGCAGCTCCGCTCCGTCTTTAACATCAAAACACTGGACTGAAGCGACAAAGCTGCAGACACAAATGCTTGTTGGTGAACGGCACGCATTTCAGCTCTGCTTGTTTTTTTCTTTCCCCGCTGTGATTCATTTTAAAAGCCGAGCGGCATCGCCGTGTTTCCGTTCCTCCTCGCTAATAATTGCATTTGCGCTCGTGCTTTCGCAGGGTGACAATGTCCTGGGCAAAACCTGCCCCTCGCTGTGAGGCTGTTGTGTGGGAGGGAATTGCTGTGTTGTGTCACTCGCCGTCCCCCCAGCTGATTTAATGACGCCCCCCTCGGACCAGTTTGAGCACCTCGATGACAGATGCCTGCTGGACAAACAGTCAGTGGAAACCACATGGCATGTCGGACAGCCTCCAGAGATTTATTGTGAATTCCGCTGTGTTGCACAACACGGTTGTGTTCCACCTGTGTGTTTTGTTGGGCCCGTGGTCCGCGCAGCTGTCCCAGCTCAGGTTCTGGAGGGTGGTGGGGTGACAAACATTCCCAGTGGGGAAGGTGCGATGGAAACGTGGCGCTCGTCCTCTCGGTGCTTCTAACAGAGCCCCCTCTCTGCAAAACATGGGACAAACCAGCAGGTTTCGGGGGCAACCAGGGGACAAATTGGCCTCCGGGTCAAATGCTCCGGTTTGAACCGTTCTAACCCAGGTGGACGTCGCTTTGTGTGACAAAGCCGCGTGTTGAGATAATTCTGGGGAGGGGACTAGGCACAGACTTTTGGAACATACCGGTGGATGTGTGGGAGGCCGACAGGGGTGGCGCGGCAGATGTATGTAATGCCACCGTCACCCACATCGCTTTGTCTCCCGCCCCGCCCACCGCCAAAGCGCCTCACGCCTGCCGGAGTGCGGAAGAAAGAGACAAAAGACAAGCACAAACGGAACAATAACCTTTCCGGTGTCCTGAACATCCTTCTCCGCCCTGGCAGACGGTGGTAGTTTTCCAAAAGATCATGCCTGGCATACTGGCCTATCAACAGCACTGTCGGAACAGAAGCGAAGCACGCCGGTGACGTCAATGAGGCGCTAGAACTTGGCTGGTGCGGCGCGTGTGGGGGAGGGGTGCCGGAGGCAAAAAGCAACAAGTGGGCCTGATAACGTGTCCCGGGAGAGGTGTTTCTTTAAGTGGTGTCATGCCTCTGGCAACCACAGGCAGCGGGACCCGGCGAGCGCTCTGCAAAAGCCGCGCGTGAGAAAAACGGACCTGCGGCTAAAATAGCAAGCGATTTGCCGTGCGGGACAAAGGGAGAGGAGGTTAGCGTCAGTCGCACCCCCGGCCCACCCCCCGATACCCGCTGTGTTTCTCGCTTCCTTGTCCGTCCAACAATGAGCAGACCGGCGACTCTGGCCTCTTGCATCGCCAAGATGTACGAGGCGGGGCGGCCGGAGGACGGCAGGTCTTCGGCACCGAGCCCCGCGGTCAAGAAACAAGCAGGAAACTTGCTCAGCAGTTTAGGCGGTTTGGAAGTGAAGCTGGGCGCCCTGGAGGCCAGGGTGGAGCAGATCGCCAGCGGCCAGGCGGACGTGATGACGAGGCTGGACTCGGTGTGGAGGAGCGTGGGGGGTCTGGAGCGGGACGTGGCCAGAATAGGCCAGGAGGTTGACGCTCAGAGAGGGGCCGAGGCCGTGCTGGCTGAGGTCAGGGCCCTTTGCGTGGAGATGCTGCCTCTGCTCCGCCACCTCCGGCAGGAGGACCGCTGGCACCGCGAGAAGATGGAGGCCGCAGACAAAGCGCTGACGTTTGTGGTCGACGTCTTTCGGGGCTCGCACATCGCCGAGTTCTTCGCGAGGGGCCCAGACCCCTGGTCAGGAGGCGGTCTGCTGCCCGGCAAGGATGAGGTCAGTAGGTCGTGTCGGTGGGGGGGTGCAGAAGTCTACGATGAGGAGCTGTCCGCTGTGCGCGGCGCCATTTATTCCGTTGTGTCACCTGCGTGCTGATCCCCATTTCCTGGGGTCACGCGCCCAACAGCCGCGCCGATTGCCTGGGGTTCGGCTCCCAGTGAGTCACCAGCGAGGTCCGGCTGGGCTTCGCGTTGACGCGACAAAGCGTGTGAACAGCTACTGGATGGTGACGGTCAGAGACCGTGGGCTGTTAGTGAGGTGCTAATGTCATTTCGTCGGATCTGACGTGAGCCAGTCTGTTTCTCCCCCGGCTGTTTTTAGGCAGATTATAGTTCAGTTCGAATCCTTTCTAAAGAACGTGCAAGTCATTATTACAGCCCATTGAAACAGAGGCCTTCGGGTGAAGCGGAAGAAGGCCAAAGCAGAACTTCTCACCCCTCTACTTTCTTTCACTCACGTTCAGTGAGGTGTCCTTTAATGACGGATGATCTTTGCATACGAGACAAGGGGCCAAAAGCGAGGCGGAACTAATGACAGTGTTGAGGCTGGACGCCCGCCACCGCCGTCGAGGTCTTTTCACCGTCGCCTATTTAGAGCGTCCTGAAAATAAACAGAATCGAGACGCAGTGGAGTCACAGATCTCCGAGAAGATGAGCAGACATCAGCTGTGTGCGGCGCGACTGTGCAGCCGTGACGTTTTTACCGCGAGTTTTACTCTTTGTACAAATTATCAATAGAAAGCAGCGTCACGGTTAGTTGTGTCACGGTCCCCTGTAAAGGGACCCGGGTTCAGATCTCTGCTCCTGCAGTGGGACCACTAAGCAAGGTGCTTGTCCTGAATTACCGCAGTAAAATTCACCCTGCTGCAGGAACGGGCGAGTCAGCGCCAGGAGCTGGAGCACAAACCTCACATCGTAACCCACTTGAGAGGGAACCTGGAAGCTATTTTTCCACAACTCTGTTTATGTGTATTATTTATTTAATGAATAATGGACAAGAGGGAACAGCTCATTTCTCCACACGTCGGCATTTTGACAGAGAAAGATGTTTTATTCACTTCTTATAACTTCTCCATCCAACTCGGCCACGTGGCGATTAGCACGTGACTCTCGGGAAGCGACCGTGTGGACGTGGGGACTGGTCCCTGAGGCCACCTTCATACAGCAACGGTTATTAAATATGAAGATGGGTGGGGGGAGGAAATAGGGTTAAAACTCCCCACCCCACACAGTCCCGACTTTTTGCGTGAAGGACCATTTTTAAGGGATCAGCTGAAAGTAATAAAAGGGAAAACTGCAGGAGGGGGGGATTCGAACCCCAAGAGCTCTGCCAACAGCTCCTTCAGCTTGAAGGTAAGAGCTCTAGTGGTGAAGTAAAGAAAAAGCAGTGAGTGAGGACCAGTAACCCGAATGGGATGAAGAAAACAACAACAACAACAACAACAACAACAGCAATAATAATAATAATAATAATAACAATAATAATAATAATAACAATAATAATAATAATAATAATAATACATATTAGCAATCATCATTTTGATCTGGTCACCTGGCCACTAACACTCCACCTGCCGCTTGCAGATTTCCCACCTGTTCCAGCCGGACTCCTGTGAGTCACTCCGCAGGAATTTGTGCTCGGTGACCTGCAAGCTTTCTTAGACAGTGATGCTTTGGCCGTGAAGGTCAATCCTTGGTCTGATAGCTGGAAATTGTGCCTCCGTTTATTCTAACCAGATAAGAGCAGAACACGAGTCTCTTTGTCTCCCACAGAAAAAGGACAAACCCGAGGACAAGCCGGCAAAGCCAAGAGCCGCCGTCTGCGATCGGGAGACCCAAGTGGAGGCTGACGATGGCAGAGCCTGCGAAGGTGAGTTTGCACCTTGTCTGCAGAAGAACATGGAGAAGGTATTTGCAATTCTGTGGGCACCACTGGTCTGTGGAGAACAGATGGTAGAAGCATGTCAGATTATTTAACCACATAAGATACATACAGGAGTGGCTGGAATACAGCTCTGGGACGTCAGAGGCAGATAGATAGATAGATAGATAGATAGATAGATAGATGGATGGATGGATGGATGGAGATCTCTGATGTGCAGGCAGTGCTGTTACACTGACAACAGTGCAAACCACTGTGGATGTTGTTTCTCCAGGATCTAAAAGTGAAACACAACCTCTCCGTGTTTCTCCAGAAGACCCTCAGGCACCCAATGCCACAGAGAAGAGCAAAGTCTCTCCTCCAGACAACCCCACCCCTGGGAAACTCCAGCCCCTCCGGCCAGCACAGGGCGGGGATGGGGGGGCCAAGGCTCCACGAAGGCCCAAGGGGGTGACCCTCAGGAGCAGAGAGCCCACGCGATCCCAGACCTTTGCTAAGGGCAGCCAGGATGGAGCAGATGAAGGCCAGCAGGCGGATGAGGAGCCCAGGCCAGAAGCTGCGCCGGCTCTACCTGAGCGGTTTGTCTCCGCCGCCATATTCCCACTCGTCCACATACACACTTTGTCCATAGTAAGTCGTGGCTCGGTGGTCCACTGTGGCTGTCAGGAGACGGTCTGGCTGGTGTGTAGCTGTGGCTCAGACCAGGTTGCCAGACCAGCTGGCGTGAGGCTGTGAGGGGCCAGATTGCTCTGGGGAGGGGGGGGGGGNGGGGGGGGGGGGGGGGGGGGGGGGGGGGGGGGGGGGGGGGGGGGGGGGGGGGGGGGGGGGGGGGGGGGGGGGGGGGGGGGGGGGTGGGGGGGGGGGGGGGGGGGGGGTCTAGATGGAGAAGGTGGCTTCTCAAGAGCTAAATGAACGGTTTTAGGGTTGAACCGCCCAAGGGCGGGGGGGGTCACCGGGGGGCTGAGGCTATGGGCTGATCCACAGGCTGTGGGATTATGCAGGACTGACTTTGGTTTGGCACTCGAGAATCACAGCTTCACAGACGTAACCCAACTTTTTAGCACCCAGGGTGGATTTTTCCACCATCGCCCGACGCACCCGCCCCTCTAACTGTTAAACACGTCAAACAGGAACCCCCTGGGGGGTCCCATTATGCACTGCTGCTACGTGGGTGTGAACAGTTAGGTGTTTTAACACCTTGGGGGTTAGGGAGGGTCGTGAGCCTCTTTGCGTCCGCTGTGTTGAGGAGGACAGGGGCGCTGCCATCTTGAAGAGGTCCGGCGTCTCGAGTCTTTCAAGACGTGTCGTTGAAGCCGGAAGTCACCTTCCTGGCGGGGATGTTGTCTTTTTATTGCGTATTTAACAATGGGACGCAGCTTCCACCCACACGACCTCTACGCACAAACACTAGTCAGCTAAAACACACATGACGGGGCAACAGGCTACACGGCCGATTGGGAGAAGGGAGATGATCGAGGTCCAGACAAGGGTTTCAACCCCAAATCCTGCTGTTCAGCCTCTGATCCAGATTCTCCCCCTGTATTAACAGGACGAACGAGTGTTTTTCAATTTTTACATTAATTTATCATTTATCAATTATCATTTATTTAACATTTTCCAATTTACTTTTCTGTTCTCTGTGTGATGATCGACGGATGACGCGTTTGCTGTCTGCGTGACGCCCCCCCCGTCCTCTGCAGATTCTGTGCTGTGTCACTCGGTGCTGAGGTCCGTTTGAAATACGTCCTGAAATCTTAAATGATTTAAATGTTTGTCTCCGTGTCGGACCGACTCTAGTTGGTCTTTAACGCTGTTTTATCCTACATGGTCATCGTCCGGTTTTCCTGCAGTTATGATAAATGTGTAATGATAACCCTCCCCTGTAGGCCGTGGGGACGAACAAACAATTAAATACGCGGATAAAGAAATACACGTCTCACTGGACTGGAGCAGCTGCTAGAAAAGCGGAACGGCGTTTTTCTTATTCTTTAATATTCTTCAAATACAGGACATGCGTAAGCTTTGCAGGGGGGAGAAGGAATGCAATAAAATGAGAAACAAACACCATTCTGATGAAAAAAATGGTTAATTTTTAATAAAACAGAATATTAATACTAGCAGTAACACTTTTAATAAAGGAAACCCTCTGTGTTGAATCCCTTTTAAAAACAAAGACTGGAAAAGCTTTAAAAATGTAAATAATAATTTGTGTGTGTGTGTGTGTGTGTGTGTGTGTGTGTTTACAGTATTAGGGGTGAGCAGGTGCAGGAGTCCACTGTTGAAGGGTCTGGGCCACAAGGGGTACCGTTGATGGCTCCCTCACAGACACCACCCTCGGCTCCAGGCGAGGAGCAACCCGAACCCCCCCAAAGTGCCGTGTCCTGTCCTGCAGACCCCGCGAATTCGAAAAGGCCCTTTACCATGGTAACACTCTCACCCAGTGGGGATAGCACCAGACCTGCCGACACGCCGGACCCGAGTCATGAGGCTGAAACCACTCTGCAGGGGTCTACGGGCGCAGGGCCACCCCCAACGGAGGTATCCAGAGGGGGAGCTTCCACCTCCAGGCAGCATAGCTTGGGATCACAGCCCGCCGCAACGTCTCCACAGCTGCCAGTCATCGGTGAGCTCCAGTCCCTGTCCTCAGCGGCTGGCTTTCTTTTCAACTTTGTCAAACCCTCCTGTCCGGCCCAGAGCTCGTTTCCGTAGCAACGGACCTAAGCTGTCACCTTCTGCCTCCAGACGACTGCCCCCCCAAGCCAGCCCCTTTCGAGCACCGCATCGTCTGCGCCAAGCAGGTTCCCATGGGCTCCTACTATGCTGTTAAGACCAGTGAAGTGCTGGGAGGGTAAGTGTGCACCAGCCTGGGGGGGGGCACAACACCTCCCTCACATTAACATCCAGGTAGTCCAAACCGGGTTAGAAACCGTAACGGCAGGGTGATGACACCCCTCAAGGTGGCCGCTCTGACACAATCCCCCCTGCGGAACAAGTGAATATGTAGACATGGAAATATTCAGAGTAATTTTTGTGCAGCAACATCGACTGCGGCTCTTCCTGCTCCACAGCTTCCCGGACACAGAACACACCTGGACTTCGACCTGGAACACGCACTGCGTGTGAAACAGCTGCATGCGACATTTTATATCGAGCTCATCTTTCCGAAACATGTAGTTATATAATTATTTACTTGTGTATCTCATGCTTTCCTCCAAAGCCGCACCCAGCCTTCTGCTCCTCGCAGTGATTTAGCCATTTATAGGGCAGGGGTATTTTTAAAAAATTTACTCCATTTTTTTTCCCCTTTAAATTTTTATTGGCCTTTAAGGAAGACGGACACCAAGAACATGAGTTACTTCCAGAAACTACCGCAAGTGATCAAGCACCATAGTCCGGGTCCCCTGTCCTGAAGAATGTGCCGAGTTGTGCCATATTGGGATTAAATAATAAGTACATCTGACAAAAATAATTCGTCGTCTGGGTCAAACTTTTTATTTGACTTGGCATCACAATTGATAATTTTATCTGGAAACTCAGTTTTACTGGGAAGCGAACCTGAACCCGTCGTGCAGTTGCTGGTTTTGTCAGAAAGCGGGAGCTGGATGGTAGAAAACAGGGAAACGGAGAGACGTTGAGGGAGAAGGAGGAAGAAACGGAGGGCAAGATGGAGGAAAGAGGAGAGAAAGCAGAACCCAAAAGCGGAATGCAGACAAGACCCCCCGGACCACTGCCGGTCAGATGCCAACCGTCTTTATGGGTGACGATTCTGCAGCAAACTGTCTGGTAAATAACACAACTGTTGCCCCCACAGAAATCACTTTCACTCTGTAAACACAAGTGAATAACTGGGAAATGAAATATTAAGTGTTAACTGGACCTGTTTGTATCGTCACTCAGTATTAGCAGAGAACCGACATCAAGTCCCATCAAGGTTTGCCAAAAATTTTCATTTAATTCAGTTTTCTTTGGTTCACCGACCCGTTTTGGCGTCAGTTCCATCAACAGGAGTAAGTGATGCTGCTGCTGATGTCCACCTGTGTGTTGGGGGGGGGGGGTTCTACTCTCTGTTGCTCTAAGCAGGAGTATAATGGCTAAAAGCAGAAAGGCCAGACCCCCAAGGCCGCCGCCACTCTCTCTCCCCTGTCTGGTGGGGTCCAAAAGAGCTCCTGGTATTTTTAGCTGGCTGCCATTGACCCCCCCCCCAATCCCCCCACCCACTATCGACACCATTTGGGCTGCAGATAAAAACCGTTCTCAGATGGGCGAACAGCGGCGGAAAGAGGGGCGGCCCCTCTGTGCTGATGCTCTGTGTTCCAGGGCCATGTGTCACCGTGGCCCCCCAGTGACCTGCTCTGGAAACAGAAACAGCTAATCCTGGCATGGAGGGGCCCAGTCTGCTCCCCTGGGGGGGCCGTGTTTATTTTTACAGGGCGCTAAGATGGCCTCTTCACTCGCGGGACTGTTTTGGGTGACCTGTGGTGCTGCGACCAGCTTTGCTGAATGAAGCTGGACGGTGACAGAAGTGGGGGGAGGTGGGGTGGCTGTGGAACAGTCCTGGAGAAGAAGCTGCAGGTTCGAGGAATCCTCACAGTGCGGAGTATTCACTTCATTTCTGCTCTACTTTAGCCGCTGCTTCCAGAACTGGTGCAGAGGTGATGGTTTTTGCGGCTGTCAGGAGATCAGGAGAGAAATGGCTCTGGATGAGATGGGTTTGAGAGCCTGTTTGAATGCCGGGAGGGATTCAGCAGCTCTGAGGGACACGGGGAGATTGTTTGTCCACTATGGGAACAAAACTGATAACTGATGACCTCAGAGTTGGGACACCCACTGTGGCAGAGGTGGGTTGAACCAGGGGGTTGAACAGTGTACGCTTATGCAAGGCAGGGTACACGTTGTGTGTGTGTGTTCACCTTTGGCCTCTCTGCTCTACTCACGCTGTCTCTCTGTCCTCAGGGGCCGCTTCGGCCAGGTCCACAAGTGCGCGGAACTCTCATCAGGTCTGACGCTGGCTGCCAAGATCATAAAAGTGAAGGGCATGAAGGACAGGGTGAGCGAGCATCTGCTCCGTTGTCCTCGTCTCCGTGCGGTGATCTACTACCCCCCACACATTCGAACAGTCGTCCGCCTCTCGTGTGACATTTCTCCTCGGCGTGCCACCGACAGGAGGTCAGACGCCCTCGGCTTGAAAGTCCCTCTAACAACCGGCAGCTGGTCTTTGTTAGATTAAATTGGCAGGGGGAGGAGCTGTGCAACTGTCTGTCAAATTTAGCCCCACCCTATTCTGCAGCCCAAAATACAATAATAATAAGCAAATCCACCCAGCGCATCACAGCACCAAAATCTTCACCTTAAATCACCCAGCGTGGCGCTGCTGTGGTTTCAAGCCATCAGTACAGGGTGCACAACAGCGCCACAGGTGGCCAGTGCCAGAACTTACTGACTGCACCTAAATTATGTAAGACCTCCTTTACTAGCACCTCTCTCTGCCTACAGGGTCTCCGTGGTCCGGAGTGTATCTTGGGGCATAGGGAGCACAGCGGGGTTACACCCTGCAGGGGGCGCCAGCCCATTTCAGGCCATATAACTAACATAACAAGTGAGGAAGACACTCAACATGTCGCACGTCTTGCGTCGCTGTACTTTACTCTCCTAGATTGAAAGCATCAATAAGCTTGACTGAATGGACAGATGAGCTCCGACGCCAATCGGAGGCCATGACAATATCGCCACGATAGTCGTAAACAGGGAAAGGGGTTTTTGTTGCCTGTTGTGCAAGTAGATTTATTATTTGTGCAAACGTCTTTTTTATTATCTGCCGACGGAGCGTTTTGTACCTCTTCAAGTGTCATTGCTGCGCATGCGCTATAAGAGGCCGGTTCATCTCACCTATTCGTGTTGCACGTCGGGAGGGAAGACGGCCTCGGTGCGAGATGTTACTGAAACGGTGGCACCGGCGGTTTCGCAAAGTCGAGCGAGGCCGGCGATGCCGTTTCCAACGTGCGACCTGTTCCGACGCAGGACGAGGTGAAGAACGAGATCGGCGTGATGAACCAGCTGAACCACGTCAACCTGATCCAGCTGTACGACGCCTTCGAGACGCGAACCAACCTGACCCTCATCATGGAGTAGTGAGTACGGCCCGGACCCCTGCGGGTCGCAGTACTGTATTCTATATATTTTATTGATTGATTTATACGTGAGCTTGTGTATTTATACACACTTCACAATCCCGTACAGAAAACAAAAGTGCGCCAAATACTTCACATAACTTACTATTGTTAGAATGAACCACTAAATCAAGACATATTAATATTAAGTCTAAAGGAATACAAACAAAACTGTGTAAAACAAACCTGGCTCTGATTTTAAATTAGTTTTTATATGCAGTTAGTAAAAATATTACAGTAAAAAAATCTTACTAAACACTTTCCATTTATTGTAGGCATGTCAGAGAGTTTTACTGAAAAATATCACAAATTAAAACCTTCTTAAGCTGTGCCGACTGTAACGTAGGGCTAGATGGGACTTGGGCTTTACAGACAAATGGAGCTACAGACAGATCTGTAGGTCGAGGTGCGGAAGTGACAGAATCTCTCCAGCCGGCAGAGCGACGCGGTCGCGTGACCCCGTGACGCATCTGTCCCTCAGGGGGCGCCACTTGCCACGGCCCACCCTCCCGCTAAGGCAGGTCCTCCGGCTTGAGGGTGTGACGGGCAGCAGCTCCGCTTGAGGTTCCAAAAAGCATCAGCTGCAGAAGAGCAGAAGTGTACAGACGTGCGACGTCCGATCGCGATTTTCCTCCTAGGAACGATCGTCTCACGAGGATTTTTGTCTGTCGGGAAACCGCGCAGCACATTGTTCCGCATCCTCATTGGGCGGATGCTGCCTGCCTGAACCCCCCCCCCCCCCCCCCCCCNGAGGATTTTTGTCTGTCGGGAAACCGCGCAGCACATTTTTCCCCATCCCCATTGGGCGGATGCTGCCTCCCTGAACCCCCCCCCCCCCCCCGGCCGCCGCCACCACACACGCCGAGCGCTTCGCCAGCTGCGCTTTTAGCCGAGCGACGGCGCCCTCCTTTGTCATGCAAAATGCGAAATACGTGGGACGCGCTGCAATTACAGCCCCGACGGCGGCACAAAAGAAACGCCTCTTCGCAAAATTGCCACTCGAGCCGCACTTGTCACCGGCCTCGCCGCTTCTGCCGGGCGTGCGACCGTTTTGCAGGATGCTGTGATCGTATCTGTCCGTCACCTACTGGCGGCAGGTGGTGCGGTGGTTAAGGAGCTCAGCAGCGAACGAGTAAAATGTGCAGCTATCGTTGTAAAGACGAGACCGCGGGGCATTTCGTTGCGGCTCTACGACGGTCGCGTTTCAAACCCCGCGGCGGGATTTCCTTCGGCACGCGACGAGCAGTCACAGTGCCCCCTGGTGGTGGGAGGATCACGTGGGTCCTTGTGTATGATTGGCAGTTGAGCGGTCGGTACCTCTCTCTGACGGTGCGGTGTCTGCTGTGGGGTCGCGTTTCGGCAGCGTGGAGGGCGGCGAGCTCTTCGACCGAATCGT
The DNA here is from genome assembly GCA_900497675.1 of Arapaima gigas. Lineage (NCBI taxonomy): Eukaryota > Metazoa > Chordata > Actinopteri > Osteoglossiformes > Osteoglossidae > Arapaima > Arapaima gigas. Next base: position 160,175 of record UFQX01000729.1, on the reverse strand, counting down.
GGACGAGAACTACCAGCTGACGGAGCTGGACGCCATCGTGTTCGTGCGGCAGATCTGCGAGGGCGTGCAGTACCTGCACCAGCAGTACATCCTTCACCTGGATCTCAAGGTACGGTTGCCTCCTTCCCACACGTACGTCTGAGTGGCAGCTGCCGTCATTGTGTTTCCTCAACGCCCTGGAGTCATCCAGGTGGTTTTTTTCGGCTCATTCCTCACCCCAGGTTTGCTTGTTTTCTTCCTCCGCAGCCAGAGAACATCTTGTGCGTGAGCACCACGGGAAATCAGATCAAGATCATCGACTTTGGACTGGCCAGAAAGTAAGTCTGCGGCCACAGCTGCGTGCAGGTTCCAGAGGCGAACCCCTTGTCACAATGGCTCTAGCGCCCCCTAGGCCGGAACCCCGCCGTAGCGGGAGCCCTTCTCTGCAGCCTTAGAAGTTCCATCCGACTTGGCAGAAGAAATTAATGGGGGGTTTTAGCAACAAAACACACAAACAGGAAGTGTTTTTCAACCAGAAAACATAAAAGTCTTTCATAACACTGAAGACCTTTTACATAATACTAATAATAACAAACTTACATCATGAATTATAAAGGAAAATTACATACATTTATAATTTCTGTAATTTTCTGTTATGTAATAACTCTGTTATATTCCTTTTTATATAACCTCCAACTTTGGTGTAGTAACTGCCGCATTTCTGGTGACCGAAGGCTGCCGACCGCCGACTTGCCTCTTTATGAAACGTTTTTTTTCCACGTAAAGATGGCAGCTGCATTAGACATCAGAGCGACTGCAACTGCCTTCTGCTGACCTTTACAGCCGCCCTTTACAGCCGCCCCAGAATGCCGCGCTCCACGTGCTCTGCTGTCCGAAGTCCAGCAGGATTTTTCAATTTTCCATTCGGCCGTTCATCTAATGCACTTTGCGAGCACATCTTCCGTGGGCCCCGCGACCAAAGAACGGCAGGTTGTTAGTGGGGATTTTCACCGGTGCCTGAAGACAGACGTGGAGACAGTGAGCAAAGAACCAGATCCGCACCGCACCCAAAGCCGGCCGCGACCCTAAAACACACCGAAAAGCTAGAAACCGCAAAAGAAGAGGGAGAAAAACAATACAGCGCAATATATATGAAATGTGCGTAAAATTCAGTGTATAAAATGTCGAGCTGTAAATTAATAAGATATGAAAAAGTGAGTGATGCTGAAGAACTATAACTGAAGAGCGGAGATAAAACCCGGTCGGACTGAGGAAGCAGCAGGGAGGAGCAGGCGATAAAAAAGAGAAGAATCGCAGCAGAAATGAAGAGATAGCAGTGATGATAATAGAAGATGTACATGAAGGTACCTATGCTGGTCTCCTCATCTCCGGGGGAGAGATGGCTGAGACACTTTGGAGAAAAGCATCTGCGAAATAAATGAATGTGTCATACGATCATAATTTGTTTTACCCGTGTGACAAAAGTGACGAATGTGTCCCTGTATTTGTTTATATCTGCACTGCATCCATACTTCTGGTGTGTCTGCTGAAGCCAGACTGGCTCCGCCACGAATCAGGAGACTCTTCAGGGCGGTTGCCTTCACCACCACACGCGGACATTTGGTCTCCCGTCGCTCACCTCCGTCTCCGTCTGTGTCTCAGGTACAGGCCGCGGGAGAAGCTCAAGGTGAACTTTGGCACACCTGAGTTCCTGGCCCCCGAGGTGGTCAACTACGACTTTGTGTCCTTCCCCACGGACATGTGGAGCGTGGGAGTCATAACGTACATGCTGTGAGTGACGGGAGCCGCGGCGCGACGCCAACATGTCCCTCACGTTTACTGTCACAAGTCTGGATGGCCGTCGTGCAAAAACTAAACTGTTATTAGTCGCGGCTTCTTCCAGAGACGCAGGAGACGCAGTGATTGGGATCGTTTTTGTATTCGGTTAAATTTGCTTCTCATGCTGCATTTCACACATTTGCTGTAAACGGCCAGTGATTATATAAGTACATTACATGAGTAATATATCTCTAATTTGCCCAAGAAGAAACCAGAGTGTTTGTAATAACAGTGGTTTACTTCATGCAAGTATATTGTGCAACACTGTACTGTAATATAATAATACAGTCATCCCTCGATATCCAATATCCATATCTCAAAATCAACATTTTTTGCTATAACGGCTTTTAAAAAAATGCATATTTATATTTCGGTATCTTAGTGGAAACTTTTGCTATAACGAATTTTTCTTTGAAGCTGATCCATAATGAAGAAATCAAAATGCAGATAAAATTCTAAATAAATGTAATGTGTCCGAACACTTTTGCACCGCGTCGCCACATTTATTGCACATTTAATTTTTTCAAAAAATAATAAACCTGTTTATTTAAATGCCGGTGGCTTACTGCGCAAACGTAATATTTACTGTGCAGCTCCACTAACCGAGGCTCCCTTTTCAGTTGTCTGCCCCAAATTTACAACAAACCAAAGTGCGTTAAAACCTCACAAGAATCGGACATCAGAGGAGAAACAGGTCGGCCGCATCACACCTTCCCCACCACCGCCTCCTTCGTCTCTTTCACTCTCGTGGAGTTCGTCCTTAAGTTGCCTTGATGCTGGGTCTGTGCTCACGATGGAACACTACGCCTGTGTCCCCCCCTCCCAGCCTCAGCGGCCTGTCACCGTTCCTCGGGGACAACGACACAGAGACCATGAACAACATCCTGCACTCAAACTGGGACTTTGACGCAGAAGCCTTTGAGAACGTCTCGGAGGAGGCCAAGGACTTCATCTCCAGACTCCTGATCCCCGAGAAATGGTACTCCGCCGCTCTCCCGCTCTCCTCTCGCTCCTGTATGCAAATTCAATCCTCACGTGGCTTCACAACTCCGCAGAAACACTGTCAGACCTTCTTATTTTAGAACCTTTCCCCTAGTATTTATACTGACATAGGCCTTCGGCATCAGGCGTGTCTGATAATAGCAACATTGATAAATTCGCTTTACAAAATACATGTCAAAAGTCATTAAAATAAGAGCCAGGGGTGGATTTGACACTACAGGGTCTTTGCAAGGGACCACTTAAGTGCGTCAAGTGAAGCCTGCTTGGAGCCGCTGTCTCGCTTATCCGAGACGCTTCTGCTAGGGATCCCCGGAGGCCTTGAATCCAGCGGAAGGATCTCAGTGGAACATCTTTCGCAGCAGCACTGGTTTCCTCTGGGGTCTCTTACAAAACACCTTTGCGGAGGAGGAAGGGGAAGCTGGAGCCTGTTCTGTTAGCGGAGGGGGGTGTCAAGGCAGTCAGGACATGAGTGGGGTCTCCGGGGAGGGGAAGGTGGGGTCCCAGTAAAGCACGGGTCTGTCTGGTGCAGAAACCAGAAGCGACAGGTTCTGTTCCACAGGGGAGAGACGGCCCGGGGTGGGAGAATGACGGAGAGGTTCTGTGGATTTTGCACATTGTGAGAAAGTGAACGATCAAAAATTGAAAGACAAAATTACCGTTAGCTTTAATGGTCAAATTTTTATACATTGCCGAGCCATAAAACTGACACCCATTTGTTCTGAAATATCTCAAAATAAAACGGCTGCAATTTATTTCATTTGTGAACATTAGTTATCGAAACACAACGAAACAGGTAGTTTCCTTTCATTAGCAGCTGTGTAAAGCTGCAGGGCTCCACCTGCGATCGTGTGCCGCACACGTATTAATTCCTCCTTTATTGCGAAAAAAGGGCCACAAGGACAAAAGGAAAACAGTCCAAATGAATTCACGTTCCCAAAGCAGGCAGGAGGTGAAACCGGCAAACAAGGGGTGATGGAGGCTTACAGCTTAGCACAGCACTCGGTGCTGCTGGAGTCTCTTCTGTTAAAGTCAGATTGTCGCAGCCCAAGGGGGCAAATCCCAGAGGCTGGTGAGAAACCCAAAACTTTGCCGAAACGACACAGCTTTTTTACCAAAACCTCTTGCACAGTGAAAAGCATGGTGGACCCCCAACAACCTACTGCCATTTCTTACTCCTGGGTTTAAATCACTTCCTTCCCTGGTACAAATTTGAGCAATTTTAAAAGACGACGCAAATTTGGCGGAATAATGATGAAGTGAACGCGAAGAGTGTGGGTTGCTTTCGACGACGTGTCACGGCGGTGATGCAGGATGAAACCTGGAGAACTTTGCTCTGGCGTCACCTTCCTTGTTTACCTGGTCCCTCATATTTGTTTATATGGGCTGGAATTGAGGCCATGGAACAAGTGACAGGACAGATTAGTGTGAAATTGGATGGTGACAACAAAAGGCTGTTGACGCGTGTCGGTCCCAGCCGGGTGTCGCTCCAGGGCTGCGCTGAGCCGTCTTGCACGGAACTTTGTGGAAATATCTTCAAGTTTAAGGACATCTGCTTGTTCCCTGTCTTCTCATGTTTAATATTCATTCTACTATGTACTGCGCAGCTTCGTTTCTCTGAAATTTATTTTAACGCGCATCCCCACTATAGGGCAGTGAGAACCACAGCACCGGGTTCCTTAACCACTTTTCTCACACACCGTGGGTTTACTGCTGGATTCTGCAATGTACCTGCATGAAAACGTACAGTTCAGCTTTCAAACACAATATATAATTCCAATTGTAGTGGGGAGAAGATTATTCTTTTGTTTTGTGTGGAACACTACAGTAGGAGGCATTTGCTTGAACAATAAACAATACTGATACAAATATAAATATAAAAATGGGTTAGAGGGAAATCCTGAATAAAAATATTTAGTAAAACACAGTAAAATGCGACTGTTGGCTCACAGGAGGTAATATTAAAGGATTGTATAAAGCAGTTCATTTTAATTTCCATCATTATTTCTCTTTCAAATGTAAACTTTTCTCCGCGGTTCAGAGAGCGATATGAATGTAATTTGTGCCGCGTTGCCGTAAAGAAGCGGTGAAAACAGTGTGAAGGCACCTGTGTTATTCATGTGGCAGGATGGTGCAAAACATCTATAAGCGGTGAGAATCTCATTTTGTTGCAGAGGACAGCAGAGCAAATAGTAGAAAAATCACTTATTGCTGATGATAATTTCAAAGTTTTCAAAAAGTTAAATGTAATCTAATGCCTCACTCTGTGTGTGTGTGTGTGTGTGTGTGCTGTCCACTACAGCAGTCGTCTCAGTGCCTCGGGGTGTGTGAAGCACAGCTGGCTGAACAACCTGGAGGAGAAGGCCAAGATGCACCGGGTTCGACTCAAGTCGCAGCTCCACCTGCAGCGCTACCTGGCTGCCCACCGCCAGTGGAAGGTAAGGATGAGGGTGGCAGGAGGGAGATGCTCCTCAGGCTGTAGGGTGTTTTGCTCAGCTTTTCATAGAATACGCTACTGGTTTAAATCCCAGCTGCTGAACCCTTAAGGAAAGTTCTCCGTGTTGCCAGCAGGGGGCGCACTGGTTAGCGCCGCCTCCTTACACCTGCAAGGAACTGACTTGAACATTTCGTAAGGTGTGAAAGTGAGCTGTCAGGTGGCCGTGTGTATTTTGAAACTTCTGTTTGGGAAATAATGTGTTGTATGTGGGGCAGGGATTCAGGACAGTGTTTATCCTTTATATAAACCAGCTTAATATAGTTGATGACAGCAGTGGCCCCCCGGAGAGGCGTGAAATCGATGTTTTGGGCAGGATGAGCAGGCCTGCGCTCTTGCCTTTCTGCAGAAACACTTCCATGTGGTCGCCGCCGCCAACCGGCTTAAGAGGCTGTGTGGCGTCCCGTCCAGCAACCCGGCGTAGCGACGGGGAAGACGAGCGGCCTTGGCACGCCCCGCCGCAGCGCCACCGCGTGGCCAGACAGCAAACCGCACAGGGTTTAACACACACACACACACACACACACACACAGACCACGCATTCTGGTGTTTAAAAATGGCAAAGAAAGGTGACAGCAGGTTAGGCATAACTCACTACTGACTGCACAGTGTAGCTGAGCACACCTGTGTTTATCTGTCCCATATGTGAGGTGTTTCTCTGTAATGACATTCAGTGTAAACTTTTGTATTTATTTTACATTTTAAGTTAAAATCTTAAAAACAGCACAGGCTGGAGTATTTTTTTTTAAACATACGTACTTTGATATATTTAAGTATGTGTGTGCAGGCAGGCCGATACACACTTGATCCTCAACTTACAAACACAGCTGGGACCGGAAGTCTGTTTGTAACTCGATTTTGTTCGCAAAAACATCTCAGTCAATAAAAGCTCAACAGTGCACAGGTCCCTCGATTTGTTCATTGGCCGGGTTCTGCGAAAACAGCGCGTAAATCTGCGACAAAATTGACTTGTGTACAGTTCCTGTGTGTAGCTGTGATAAAGTCACCACACTTGACTTTTATTCGTTTCTAGCCACGTTTGAAATTTAAAACCACTGCATATTAAAAGGCTCCGTCTTCACAAATTCATTTTTGAGACCGATTCGGTTCCAGTTCCTCCTGTTGCTATTGACCAGGAACGATAGACACGCGCTGTAAACACCGTGGAAGTGAGTTGAACTGATCCTGTTTTGTTTTGCCGATCAGGAGAAATTTGGCTCACGACAAAAAAGATGCAAAGTGAAAACAAAGAAAACGCAGATGTTCGTCTGTTCGAAAATCCGTAACTCAGAGGTTTGTAACACGAGGACCCAGTGTAGCGGTGTATCGCGACCGCTTCGGGCGGCGACACGCACTCCAGGCCTGTTCTCTTCCTTCTGTGAAGGTTGCCTTAATGTTTCCGTCTCACTTTGTCAAACCTGCACGTCTAACACTGGATTATAGCGCCTACTTTTCGCAGATTTACGTGGGACAATGTGTTGCATGTGGGATGATCTGAACAGAGTGAACACTGTTCCCAGGACGCGCTTCTGCAGCAACTGGTCGTGTGAGCAAAATAGCATTAAACCTGTAACACAACCTCCTTCTCCCCACGTGCAGCAATGCAGACGGGTGAAAAGATGAAATCCGGGTGCAAACGGTTTGTCATCGGAAGCATGTGCTTGTTAGCTTAGAGCAGCGAACATCAGGATTTTGCTCGATGTGATGGCAGTTCCATTTTGAGGATGACTGTAATGAAGAGCAGGATTTAAAAATAACAGTAAAATAATGCCGTAACCTTCCGGTTTACAGTGGATGATTCCCCGAAATATAATTCCTGTCCTGCAGCTCCCACCTCAGCCATTCAACCATTGACAGGCTAATTGTGCTAAGCTAACATAGGTCATCCTTACACATCTTTACTTAACCTGACAACTACTGCGTGGCCCTAAAATTCAAAACGGTTCTTTGTAGTAGGAGTTATGGTTATGGCTGTTGGGTTGTAACCTGAAGGTTTCAGGTTCTATTCCCCCTCCTGCTGTAGAAGCCTTGAGTAAAACTTACCCACCCGTATGAACGGGAAAATCAGGGTAAAGCTGGTTAGAATCGTTGATGTGCTGAACCCGTACAGATCTGCGCCACGAAACCTGCCTGGCTCCACCAGTCACAGCTGCTGGGGGTCTTGACAGGAACTCTCTGTCTGTCATCGATTTACACCTTTTAATCGGAAATGGCGCTTTAATCCAGTTTAACGCCATTAGCACTTCGCTGTGAGGCCGTCAGGTATGTGAACCCACGTTTAATGTATGCATAATAAGACGTCCGTCACAAGCGGTGGCGTTTTAGCAAGCGGTGCCTACAGCCAGAAAAATCCGGAAAATGCCACGTACACATTAGCAAGGAGCAAATCCAGTTGGTTTGGGAGCAGAACTGAGACTCTGGAAGGGTTGAGAGAATCCAGGAAATTATTTTTTTTAAATCAACAAAGCTTTGTTGTAGGTGGGATTTTGTGGAAGTGGAATTAATGCAATGCCCTCTACCTGGGCAACAGGTGCCGTAGCGGTCACAGATGCTATCTTAAATTCAAAGGTCCTGGGTTTCAATCTCAACTCCTGCTGGCATCCTCGATCGAGGCATTACCCTGACTGACTGCGGTACAAGTTACCCTGCTGTATAAATAGCTAAACCTGTATATGTAGCTCAGTATGCAAACCTCACATTTTATCATTTGTTGAAAAGTGAGAAATAAATAAATCCAAACACTCAGCAAACCAGAAAACTTTGTAAGTCCTTCCTCATATTTCCTCCTCTGCGTCACGACTATTGTTTTCATTAATTAGGTTTTCCATCGAGTACAATTGTGGATTCCACTGTTTGTGTGTGTTTACACTCAAAACGCACGTGCGCAACGGCGTTCGCATCAAGCGCAATTTAGAACAAGAATCTCTCTCACATACAAAGCACAAACCTTCACTGTTAATTAAAAATAAATATTTTATTCAGTTAAACATGCTTTGAAGGTCTATTAGCAGATTCCTGTATTAACAAAATTGGGGGAAAAAAAAGGATAAAAGCCTCAAAGACCTACAAATATCTCTGTGTAATGAGTAGCAACCGAGTCATTTCATACAAATCGCCAACTTGAGCTGCTCGGATGAGTCACACGTGTATCAAAGGGCCAAAAAGTAATACCGCGTCAATGACCCCACAGTCTCTCCATGGGGGTGGCTGCAAATCACAGCCAAATACGATTGGGATGCTACACTTGCTAAAAGTCGAGTTCCGCACGAGGCCCTGCAAACAGGCCAGAGCCAGTCCGACCTGCCCTACGAGGCTGCCTGCGTGGCCTTCAGCGCGTTCTCCAAGATCCTCCTCTTCCACTCCTCGTAGCTGCACTCGGTGCCCCCCTCTGGCTCTCGCTTCCTCTGCTTGGGGGGAGGGTTCACTGGCTCTTCATCTGAGGGGAAAAGGTGCGAGTCAGAGCCGACGGGGGTGGGTACTGCTCGGCGATTCCTCGAGTCAAACCGAAGATCGAAAGGTGGTGGCGATGCTGTGGAGCACCGACACCCCCTGCAGCTACAGTCCACCCGACTTCTTCCGACTTCCAAAGTGAAACTATTTCTGCTCTACTTGATCAAAATGTCCCTCAAATGAGAATAAAATTAAGTTCCCTGGGAAGTCCAGAGAACTTCTGAACATCATCTACTGGCCTAATACGAGACACCAGGGGGCACAGTAGTTAGAGTGGTTACTGATTGGTACTGTCTTTGGATGTAGGTTTGAATCCGACATCCTGCTGCAGAGCCCTCGATCAAGGTATTGATTCTAAGTTAATACAGTAAGAACTACCACGCTGTGAAAATGGGTAAATCAGTGTAAGGAGCTCAGTGTACAACCCTCACACCCCAGATCAACTTGAAGAAAAGTATATAATAAATCCTCTGTTTTTAGCGACCCGATGGATGTACGAGAAAAACTTGCCTAAATGTGTGAAGGAGGTTTTACTACGGTATGAAAGGGTCCAGCTCTCTCACCTTGCTCCTTCTGGAGGAGGCTCTCCAGCAGTGTTTTCCTTTTCTCTGCCACTTTGTGCGTCTCCTTCAGTGTTGTGGGTTCGCCTGGAAGGGGGAGGGTTCACAGTCGCACCAAAATTCTCAGAACCAAACTTAAAACAGAACGCAGGAGACTTGCACATCCATCACCATGGCAACCAGAGGGTTTAAGCTAAAAGTGACCTTCCTGTTTTTATTTTAATTATCCCGAAATGTAATGTTTGTACAAAAGCGACTGAAGCGCCGCTGATTACAGCTTACGGCTCTTTTGAAAACAGCATCTCGAAGAACACAAAGGAATATTTAGACCAGTTCCGAGTTAAAAATGACAGTGTGAATCACTGAAGTATGATATCATTCCTGCTAAGTAGAAAAATAAGAGCTGCGCCTCCTTCCAGACTGGATAAGAGTGTCTGATGTGTGCGTGGTGAGAAGGGATCGGCGCCCCCCCACGGCAGGCTTACTGCAGATCTCCTGTCCGAATTTCTGCAGCTGGGCGCACAGTCGGTCCACCATGGCCTTCTTGGCACCAGACGCTGCTGCCAACTTCCTGTCCACTTTGATCTTCATGCACCTGTGGGAGCAAATCGGTGGTCAATATCAAGAGACTATGCTTTCAAAGCATTTTTCGGCACGCCTTGGACGGGACCGGGCGTCACGCTGAGGCTGCAGGGAAACATCTTTGGAAGAATAATTTTTAGAGCCCACGTGAATTAGGACTGACTCACTTGCAGGCGGTTAGCAGAGCGGCTGTGGTGAACAGCGGCTTGGACAGATCCAGGTCCTCCTGCTGGACTTGGGGGAGGCTCGCCTCGTACCTGCAACACAGGGAGATGCTGTGCGTTGGAGCTTTGAAGAAGTTATCAATCACAGTCCTGGCCACTCGCTACAGCCCAGCAAGAATGCCGTGCTCCTTGGTGCTCCCACAAACAGGGGGTCCAAAAATGTAGCATCTGTAGGGCCTCAGTTTAGACCCTCATGTGACAGAATGAGCTCCGTGTCCCTCGACGCTGCTCAGTCCTTCCCAGCATCTAAGAAGGATCTCAAACACATCTGAGAGCCACTTCTCCCCTGATAGAAATGAGTCTGACACCATCTGCTATGATTATCTATGCATTTGAGGTTTGAATTTCACTTCTGTAGGCAGCTACTTGAGGGATGTGAACCTGCTACATGGTGGTATCAGAGTACAGCTTGTCTGTACCTGCAATAGAACAACTGAGACAGACATTTAGCTGGCCCCGACCCACCTCTGCAGGATCTTGGCTGCCGGCCCGACGGCCTGAAGACACCCGTACTGGACGGCCAGGTCCCTGAGGCCCAGGCGGGACTCCAGGCCCAGCATACACTCCATGGATCTCAGGTTGCTCTGATACACCTTCTTGTTGAGGCCTGACAGAGTAACAGCATACTCCTGGCAACACACAGACATACACCTTACAAAACCAGCACTGGCCCAGAGCGAATGCCTCTGATACCTGTCCAGTGAACGGATGGTGAATAAATGAAAGCAAGACATTAAGATACAGTATTCAATGCAAAACAATGGGCCATAATAAAAGAACCTTTGTGACATCACTACTTGAGTAGTCTGCATTTCTGTTTTAAAATATTTTTCTTGCTAAAGAAATGAATTCAGAATTGTCAAAAATGAAGCGAAACAGCTGCTCCGTCTTGCTGTTTTGGCCGACTTCTTTTCAGGAGACGCCGTGAGCAGCGCGACGCGTTCAAAACGTCATGCAAATTGGTTGGCGACGTCTTCGTAGCTGGGGGTCTGATCCCGACAAAAAAATTAAAAACGTGTGTCCATTTGCGTGGACTGGTAGTCAAAGATATAGAAGGTCAGTCATCCAGGGGCCAGCTGGTGCGGAACTGGATGAGCATGATGAGACCAACTAAAGTGTATAAAGTTTTTTTTTAATGCAGCTAACTTTCTATTTTAGCATTTCATTCAAACTTATATTCAGTCAGTTATAATTTTGTTCTCTGTGAAATATACGTCTGAACTAAAACTTACAAACAAAAATACAACTGTTAAACTTCCACGACCAGTACACGTTCGTGCTGTGTTCCTGTCTGTTAATAAAGACGTTAAACAGAGGTTCAATTATTTTTTGGCTTTCTGACGTGTTCCTAAGGCACAAAATTTGGCAGGACCGGTGAAGCATAAAACAAAACTGTCCTGTGGACAAGCAAACACTGCACTTGAGAGCAGGTCCTCGGTGGACGTACTTTGTCCATGGGATGACCAGTGACCATGGCAGCCAGATCGAGGCAGAGGACGGCCCTGCTGATGGCTGTGATGTTCCGCAGCCCCGTGCACCTGATGTGGGACAGTCGCGAATACTCCTCCGCTTGGCTGCAACACACACACACACACAACATTCAAATATGACAACAACTCTTACTGGAATAACACACTCAATACAGCACATGAAGTGGGGGGGGGGGGCACAGAAAAATGTGTTTTTCAGGTTTATTAGTCAACATAAATCCCCTATAGTGTGTGTGGCTGCCCTGTGAAATACTGGCATCCAATCTAGGGGGTAGTTTCACAACCTGGCAACTAGTGTTTGCAGAAGAGGCTCCAGACTGTCACAACCGTCACCACGATTATGTATTTAATGATCACGGATGGATGGATTTCTCGAGAAACGTCTTTATTCCACATTGCGGAACTGCTGCGCTGAGCCTATAAAAGCCACAATTTAGCATAAACCAGGTAGGTCAAAAAATGTGGAATAGTTAGGGAAAACGATGCAAACACTCAAATAAAATGGACAAACTGCCTAAATTGGGGAAACTTGCAAATATACCAATTATTTATTGAGCAGAGGAGTCCGAGACAGCAGCAGGACCTCTGTGGCCGTGGGGCATCATTATCCGTGACACAGCCGGAACGATTTTCTCATGGTTTTGGGGAAGAAATAATTAACCAGAGACACACCTTTCAGTGACCTCCACATCACCTGCATTGCCAGCAGATACCTGCTGAGGAATTATTGGATCAAGTCCCCAGACCAGCTTTTCTGAACTGCCATTAAAGTAGATAAATTAACCCAAAGACACAAACCTCTGTACAGAAGTAATGAAGGTGAAGTAAAACACTGGTGTCACCATCAGCATCATAAGAAAATGTATCTTTGATCCGTGTACACTTCAGAAATTTTCATAAAGCGTAAAACTTTCCAAAGTAAAACGCTGTTTCACACAGATGGTGTGGACTTAAAGTTTAATGAGATCCCTGATAGGAATTTAACTTGAAGTGGAAATGGGAAATAAACTGATACTGAATTTAAAATTGAAGGTGCTTTTGGTGGGACAGCACCAATGATCGAGGTACTGTACTCAGCCCGACCTGACACCCTAGCAACTGCCCTGCTGTGCAAATGGGTAAAACACCGCAAGATCTGGAGAAGAGCACCAGATCAAATAAAAAAATCGATAAAATAAAAAAATGTTCTCACGAAACCACGTATCAGCAATAGCAGTCGGGTGGGCGGGGCAGGTGACGTATCAACTTGACCCCACCCCCTTGCATAAGCTCATTTAAAAAAGGACTTCCTTTGTTTCAGTACTAAAGTTCCGAGATTTGAAACAAAAATGTATTTTAATCACAATAAGTCGTCGATATACATGTATAAATTAGAGCCGTTTTTACATATCGGCTTGAGGGTTTCGGTTTAAACAAACATAAATAATAAAGCTTGAATAAAGCTTCTAGGAAACAGGGACGGTTTAAACCCCTTTTTTTAACTTTACTTTGACTTTACAATTTCTAACACGAAACTAATGCAAATTCTTAAACTGCCATTAACGTAGAATAATAAAACATAAAGATGCAAGGAAAGTGATGTAAAACACTGGTGGCACAATTTTGTGGGGAAAAAAACGATTTTGTGGCTCAGTATTTAATACCAACAGCAGCAAACACGGCTAATGCGAAATATAAAGCAGGGTCAGTTTACAAGGTAGTTGCTGCTATTTCTGTAATCTTCTGACCTCTTATGGTTTAAGTTGATGAAGTTACACTCTAACTTCTCGAAAATACAAATACTTTTAACACTTAACACAATTTAAGCATTTTACACATCGTAACACTTATTTACCACGAGACATACTGGGGGAAGGGCAGCAAACAGCACAAAAATGTTAATCGCGGCCTCAATCCTGAAACCCACAATTAAACTGAACCAACTTACCTCAGCACTTTTGCCGAAATTATGCCCATTTTGAACGCGAGTTTTTTGAATAACTCTTTGTCCATTTTCGTCGTGAATCCGCCGTATGAAACGAATGGTGGCAAAACTCTCAATGCCCCCGAAGCCAGCAGAACTTCGCGGGAAATTTTGTAAACCCCGCCTATGGCTTCATTGATTTGTCAGCGACAAGTCGTTCTGCACCCCGTCATTGGCACACGCTCAGTGATTGGTCAGAACATACATTACGACACGAGGACCGCCATCCTCTCCGGTATTTGTCCGGGTGATCTTGGTCACGTGGTATCCATCGCGTAACTTTAACCAATGTTTTTTACAGTAATTATTACTGTACCTTAAAAAAGAAAAAAAAATTAGTACGGCACCTTCAAATAGTCAACACGCAATATACTTTGTTTTCTTAGCCGCTTAACGCTTTGGATTCATATAGAGCAATTAAAATTTAAAGATTAAATTTTGATACTAATCCAGTCCCTTTCACTGAGATCAGTATAAAATAAACATGTTACTGGCTGCTAAGCAGTGTAAAAATATGAACATTGCATTGTCCAGTGCTTTAGTCTTTCCTTTACCTTTATTTGTTAGATGATAAGATAGAATGACTCAGTTATGAATGGAAAAACAGCACGAAGCACTTCGTAAGCCACTGTGGCGAAAAGCGTAGGCTAAAAAAAATCTGGTAATTGGAATAAACACAAATAAATACATAAATACTACTTTAAAAGGAAAATTACTTTAATACTTCAGTAATCTAAATAGTAAGATGGTAATGTGTGTTTTGAGTTTAAGAAGAACAGCTATCCCTAGCGTACTGGAGTCAAACGTCGGTGTTGAGAGTTTATTACTATGAAGACACGTGATCTAACCTTGCAAGTGGGGTTCGTCAGGTGTCCCAAAATTGACAAAAACTGGAAAACTGAACTTATGACAGCAAAAACTCGGTTTGATGTTTAAATAGCCTCTGAGGATAACCTTGTGGGAAGTTCAGTTAATGAAAAACAAAAGAACACTGGAACCCCACTGTACATGTTTAGAACACCGCACCCCGGGTTTATTCTGAACTATCAGGAAGTGCTATCCGCCGTCCCTCTTATTGGACATTTTTAATGTCGATCAAACGGTGCTACCAAATGAGCAAGAGTCTCCTATTCGTCCTCATCTTCTTTTAGCCAATGAAAGCTTTCCTGCGGAAGAGGCGTTGCCGCTGGAGCACGCATCGGTCACATGACCAAGAGCGCTCGATCGGTGGCTATACCGTGTTTACCGAAAGCTAACCAATTACCATGGTAAGGGTTTCTCCGTTTTATGTCGCCGTTGTCGTGCTTAGATTAACCAGCGACAGCGTTTGGGGAAGAGGGGTCAATTTCCGCTAAGGTCTGGGCTACTGATGCGGGTTGGTGCCGCGGTGGTGCAGTGAAGGGGCTGCGGAGGAGCGAAGGAGAGAAGGCCTGGCGCGAGCTTGCAGCTTCTGACACCCATAGTAAAGCGGTATTATGGTAGTAAGACAGCCGTAGTGTAATGTTACTATAGTAGTAGTACAGTGACATTATTATATTGTCGATATAGTGGTCATAAAGTGGTGCTGTAGGTGGTAATACAGCCGTACTGTGGTGTTACTGTAGGGGTAAAACAGTGATGCTATGGTGGAAATTTAGCATCGCCTCAGCAGTAATACAGCGATACTGTACTGTTACTATAGTGATTTTTTTGCTGATGCTATAGTTCTCCTACAGTGGTACTGTAGTAGTAATATAGTGACCCTACAGCATTACCACAGTGCTGCTATAGTGCTAATACAGCGGTACTGTAGTATAGTGGGAAGTAGGGTGGTGCACAGAAAAATCAGTGCTACCCACTCCCCTGGGCAGTGTGAAAGGATGGGGGTTCGAATCCAGCTCAGTCTGTCAGGTTCCACGTTCTCTGTGTCAGTGTGTGTTTGGTCCGCCAGTCTAAATACGTGTTTTAGGTTAATTAGTTGTTTAAGTTGGCGGTTGTGTCTGTGTGTTTTATATCACTCTGGTGTACAAATGTGTGAATGACTGCAGGTAGTGCACTGTAGTGCATCACCACCTTAGGCAAAAATGTTGTCTGCCTCAGATTACTATACTGGTGCTGTGGTGTAACAGTGTTTTCACTGCTCTCTGCTCTCTTTTTGTTGTGTATGTTTGCCACCAGCTGTGACTGTTTAGGCAGGGTGTCAGTTTTTGTCAGTGAGGATGTTGTGGTTCTGCTCACAGGAGGCTCATTTCCTCACAGTCTTTTGGTATATAAAACAGTCTGAGCCCCAGGGGGGCACATGGCACTGCAACACCACACTGCAGTGCAGAAATGATCTACCTGCTGAAAAGCCTACGTTTATGAATATGGAGTTTACCCTGCAGTTAAGGTTAATGTGGCTTTTCTGTGGTGAACGTGGGGTACACAGGTGGGGAGGGGTTCGGGTGTGGGGACTCGGGTGGTGAGTCGGCGCCTGGGTCCAAACTCCAGGATCTGCTCTGTCACTGAGTCACTGGGTAAAAGTGGTCCTGCCTGCCTTGGCGTGCTTATCTGTCCATCTTTTGCAACAAATGGAGGCGCCGGCAGCTCATCTGACTTGACATTGGGAAGCGATGGACATCTGGTTGTGATGGCTCTGTGGGACCGGCGAGGGGTCCCTTTATCCCAGGGCGAGAATGATCTTCTGTTTCTGTTGCCAGTCAGGCCTCACACCATCTGTGGATTTGTGCAGCTGGTAGCAGCACGTTGTGGGTTTTGAGATCCAGCAGCAGGCCCTTCTGACCCTAGCTTCCATCAGCACATGTCCAGCTCTTGTTCATTTGGCTTAATCTAGTAATAGTGCACTGTGGAATGAAATGATGCTGGCCGCTTCTCGTGGTGGTGGGTGAGCTTCCAACCCCTGGTCCTTTCCTCCCCCGATCTGTTCCGCCCCCAACCATGGTCCTACTGAGCTCTTGGCCTGATATCTTTCAGCCCACCACGCAGCCATCTCCACAGGATGAGCAGGAGAAGCTCCTCGATGAGGCCGTCCAGGCTGTCAAGGTCCAGTCCTTCCAGATGAAACGTTGTCTGGTGAGATGCTCGTCTTTCTAATCTAGCTACATTTGGAAAGTTGTCTTTCATAATGAGTTTTAAAACAGCAGGTTATTTAAGCAGCAACGACTGTGGTCTGATGGGCAGTGGGTTGCAGGTTTATATTTGCATCAGGGAAACTGTCTTGTACCCCACAATGTGTGACATTTTTACTGCTTCACAAGTGTCCAGCTTTGTAAATAAGTTCAATCTGATGAGCTGCTAAGTTACAGAGGACATGGAGTACTATGTTAAGAAAGGTGTAATGCAGTAATCATTAAATCCATTAAAGCAAATTGATAAAGAAAAACAGAATTGGATAACAACACATCAGATAAAGTTAATGGAAAAAATGCAGAAAATAATCGGCGTATCTCAGTTCATTACTGTTAACAAGGTACAGTTTCTGCAGGGTTCAACTGGGTGGGTCGTAATGTCTGGTTAATGACTAATTAAAGTGCCATGGAGACAGATCAAAATGTTAGTTACTGACCAAGAAACATTTAAAAAAGTTAATAGCTAGTGAAGATGTAACTTGCACTCATAAGCATGTGCTAACATGAGAAACAAGGCAAAAGTTGAACCAGTAAAGTAAAGAAGGAATCATCAAAATATCTGTAACAACTTGGTAATATGCAAAGTGCTGAACTGAAAAGAAAATTAGTAATCCAAAAATATAGCTTGTAATATGCAAAATGTGAAAGTGGAAAACAAAATACTGAATGGCGAACACAAGTTTTATTTGCATATAGACTTTTCTTCTTACAGGTATTTATGGTTTATAGCACAACTCATTATTTTCTGTATTGTTTCATTGTTTACCCATTTGTTTTCCTATTTATTGTTGTTTTCTCCAATTTAGTTTTTCTTTTTCAGTTTCTTTGAACAGTTAATGGGTTACTTGTTCCTTTTTTGTTTCGCACTCCTCGTCCTCCATACTAAGTATGCTTGTTATTAGTGATGGGGAATAATAAAAATAATGAAATGTGAGGCTAACAATAATGGTCACTGTTTCAGCTTTTTCATATGGTAACTTTTTTCTATCAATGTAGGACAAGAACAAACTCATGGATGCCTTAAAGCATGCGTCTAACATGCTGGGGGAACTGCGAACCTCTATGCTTTCTCCTAAGAGCTACTATGAACTGTGTATCCTTCCAGTGTTCCCTCAACCCCTTTGTGTGTGAGAGAGAGAGAACCCCTGCCCAAGCTATGTTGTTTTCTGGCTTTGGTTACTAAGACTGCTCTAAGTTTAAGATGACACATTTTCGTTGATCTAGATTATGAGGGAAATTCAAAAACTGAAGGCAATTTACTCACCTCAAGCAAAATGGAATATACGTAAGTTATGCTCCCTGCAATTCCACACGCTTTCTGTAGCGATTTGCAAGCTTCCAGATTCCATCAGCGGAGAAGGTTTTAGGTTGTTGAATAATCCACATGTGCACCGCTTCTTTTACCTCTTTATCACTTCCAAGATGCTGACCCCGCAATGCCTTTTTAAGTGGACTCAAGGCATGAAAATCGTGCTTCATCAAAAACACTTGTTCTGGAATTAAACCTTTCCACCCATTCATAAATGCAGGAGTCCTATATTTGCCTCAACCATACTATGCTAACATTCTTCAGTTGATGTCAGAGGGGTTTGACCCCTTCTGACCCACTTTCATTCCTATCCTCACAAGCTACTACAGCTATAGTGAGTATCCTGACCTCTTCCATCTTTTTCTAGTATGGGAACTGCACTGCCTCTGACCAGGGAGCTCTGCAGCAGATAGTGAAGACTGCTCAGTCCATCACCAGGACCTCCACACCCACCATCCAGGCCACTTACAACAAGTGGTGCATCAGGGGAGCTTGTATCATCACCAGGGACCCCTCCCACCCTCTCCACCGTCTGTTTTCACCGCTCCCGTCTGGAAGATGCTGTTGCAGCTTGTGGGCCAACACAGCCAGGTTCAGGAACTGCTTTTAAGGCAGGCTGTGAGGCTGCCGAATTCTGCACAGCATAGGGACTGATCACCACCACTCACTAACCTTCCCACTATACTATCACCACCCTCACTACTGACTGGTTACACAAATCTTCATATCTATTAATTCATCTTCTTTTTGTGTATTTATCTAATATCTATATGTATGCATCTACTTTATCCATCTTTCTGAGTTCATCTGTATTGTCTGCTAAGTGTATCGTGCACAGTTGTGAAGGGGGAATATCGTCATATCGCAGTGTTCAAGGATGGTGCAGTGGGAAAGTGGAGCATCTGTGTTTGCATTGTCACTGCTTCAGACAGACCGGCAATAGAGTGCTGCACGATACAGGTTTGAACCTGCCAGAATCCAGTTTCCACTGGATCTATTCAACTGCTATCACTTTTGCCAAGCACATAATTCAAGAATTGCCTTTACACTCATACAATTCTGCGGCCTTGTTGACTGTCATAAGCATAATATGATTGTTAATATTTCTAGCCAAGTTGGATGAAAAGGTTGCCATTTCTAACGGAGTGACGTTAATGACAAATTAGTTTAAATGACTGCCTGCTCCAAGGCACCAGCGGGGGGTACCTTAATCCAACAACTTCTGGTGACATATAGAGGCCTTGACCTCAAATGCAGACATGGCCATCTCTGACGAGCTGCACTACCTGGAGGTCTACCTGACGGACGAGTTTGCCAAGGGCCGCAAGGTGGCTGACCTGTACGAGCTGGTCCAGTATGCGGGGAACATCATACCCAGGCTGTGAGTAGCTGCTCCACTGTCGGGGGTGAAACCATGGTAACAGTCTGATGTGGTGAGAGGAGCCAAGCGGCAAGTACAAGTCTTAATAGAACACTTTCTGTACGCTTGAGCAGGATGCTTAATGTGTGCTTCTTCAGAAATTGAGCTGTATAAATTGGCCGACCGAGAACTTGTGAGGTGTTTACGTTGCTCCAGGTGAAGGTGTCTGCCAAGCAGAATTACATTAATAATGGGAAAACTGTAAAAGTCCTGGCATTTAATCACCGTTTGAAGTGTCACGTCTCCCTTTCACCCGCGCTGGATGGAGCAAACGAAGCATTCGTTCTGAAAGACCACGCAGGTGGCCGGGCTAATTGGCGAAGCTAAATTAATAGCGAAAAGCGTAGCCCCAGGGGAACTGACTATAAAGGAGTTTGTGGAAACAAACTGCAAATTAGTGCAAAGACGGCCAGTTCCCTGACGAATGGTAATGTTTTGACAGATGAGACACACTGCTGTCATGGCACTGTATGCAACAAACAGGTGATAACGTGATGGTGTTTGTCTGCGTTTGTCATGGCGTGTGATGTTCCATTGATGTCAAGTTTTTCAATCTGGATGTGAGTGTGTGCTAAATAAATAAGACGTGAAATGTAATCTAATATGTGCATTTTGCATCTAGTTTTTGCACAGCTGATCCTCACCAGCTGTGTGTCTCTCTCGCCTTTGTCCAGATATCTGCTGATCACCGTAGGCGTCGTCTACGTCAGGTCGTTCCCCCAGTCGCGGAAGGACATCCTAAAGGACCTGGTGGAGATGTGCCGTGGGGTCCAGCATCCTCTCAGGGGGCTCTTCCTGAGGAACTACCTGCTACAGTGCACTCGAAACATCCTGCCCGACGATGGGGAGCAACTTGAGTAAGACCTGCAGCCCCCCCATGGGGCACAACCATTGTAATCCTACTGTCTAACTGTAGGGCCAAGACAACTGGCCAACGTGTTGGCGTTGTCTTAGTTCAGGCAGCAGGTGCCATAGTGGTTAGTGACAACACTCTTCATTTAAAGGACCCAGCTTCAGAGCCCTACTCCTGCTGTACTACCCTTGATCAATGGACTTACCCTTTTATGATACAGTATACGCTGCCGTTGTAATAGGTAATCTGTCGTAAGCAGCGTAATAAACAAACCTCACATCAATCCTCAGATGAATGAATGAGTGAAAATACCTCAGCAGCATCCACTACTGAGCAGATTTTGGTCTCCTAGACGGTGATAATTGCTTGCTCTCCCCTGCAGAGAGGAGGCCACTGGCGACATCAATGACTCCATCGACTTTGTGCTGCTGAACTTTGCTGAGATGAACAAGCTGTGGGTGCGAATGCAGCACCAGGGACACAGCCGTGACCGCGAGAAGCGGGAGAAGGAGAGGCAGGAGCTGCGCATCCTGGTGGGCACCAACCTAGTGCGGCTCAGCCAGCTGGAGGGCGTCAATGTGGACAAGTACAAGCAGGTGTGTGTGTATGTTTGTGTGTGAGTGAGACACAGACCTGTGATGAATTGGCTTCTGGTCCAGGGCGTATGCTGCCTAGCACCCTGTGCTCTCTGGGATTAGCTCTGATCCACCAGGACCTTGCATTGGACAAAAGGTTATTGATAATGGGTGAATGATGTGCTAAGATTCATTCTCAGAGCAAAGGAAATGGAGGCTGCACATTTCATTGTTGAGAGCAAACAATAAATTGCTCTGGAGTCACAGTGACCTAAAAGCCCAAATGGAGGTCCTTCTCAGTGCTGGTTCTCTTTGTGAATCAAAGAGGTGTTCCTTGTTTTGGAGGAGAGGGAGAAAATAAAGAAATATCCACTTTGATGCATACACCTTGTTAACTCTAATTGAACAAACACCAACTTGAGAAGAAAACGCATTATTTCTACCACGGGAGGTGTCTGAGTGCATCACAGAATTAAATCCATTTGCATTTGTGTTTTAGCTCTCAGTGCGAGTGAAGTGAGTATCAGATGACATCAAACGAATTTTAGGTCTGTTTATAATTATCCTTGTCAGTGGCCTTGGCTCAGTTTACCTCAAGTGTTATGTTTTTACCTTGTGCAGCAGTGAGGGGTGATGAGAGTTATTATGGAGGATGAAGACTGTTTGACTCCAGTACTGCAGATGAATCTCCATTTCCATCAATCCTCTGATGTACTGTGCTCTGTGATCCCTTCAGGTCGTGCTCCCTGGAGTCCTGGAGCAGGTGGTCAACTGTCGGGATTCCTTGGCTCAGGAGTACCTCATGGAGTGCATCATCCAGGTAATCCCTCATGCAGAAGGTCTAAGTTTTGCACATGGTGCCAGATGATGTCGGACTCAGGTGAACTGTGGTGCTTTACGCCCTCTTCCAGGTGTTCCCCGACGAGTTCCACCTGCAGACGCTGAACCCCTTCTTGCGGTCCTGCGCAGAGCTGCACCAGAACGTCAATGTCAAGAACATCATCATCGCTCTTATTGACAGGTGCTGCTGAAAAACATTTTATTAAAACAAAAAAAAAAGTGAAAATGTTTGTGTGTTTTGACATGTGGGCGGCGCTTTGGCAGTGATGAGGGTGATCACCCTACCTCCACTGACTGGCGATGGTGCATGTATTCTACATTAAAAAGACCCCTTTACAGCCCTGCTGGCTGTGCGAGTGATTGATGCTGTGCACTTAGACAGACTGGGATCTTGCTTCTCATTTTCACATCATGTCTTTAAAATCAGTAACCAAAACCCATTCTTTTCTGTCTTCTATGATCTTCTCAGACTGGCTCTGTTTGCACATAGAGAAGATGGTCCTGGAATCCCTGCTGATATCAAATTGTTTGACATTTTCTCACAGCAAGTAGCTACAGTCATCCAAGTAAGTAGCAACTGTGGAATTAAATGTTTTAAATTAAATGCCACTGTAGATACCATCTTTCCTGTCATAAAACGTAACACACTATTATTGTATACAGAGCAAAGTTGTAGCTGCAGGGTTTAGCAGAGATGTGTAGAAAATGTGCTTGTATTTTACTGCTGAGGTATGGACATCTCATGGGTACACAGCACATTTCCATCCCTGAAGGAGATGCTGACGTTCAGTGTTCTTGTCTTGTTGACCTGTATGCTGGACCTTTTCTGTCACCTCTGTTGCATTGGCCAGATTTCACTGAACCACCAGGGTGAATTTTACTGCATCCTTTACACCCAGGTCATCCTTGAGTTGAAAAGGTGCTTATTCAGTAATTTGTAACAAATCAAAAAAAATTTGTTTCTTTATTTTTCCCCAAACAGATTAGGAATGTGGGACCACCTTATTTCAACTCACTTTCACAGTGTTTATGGTTCATGACTCGTGTTCCTGAGTGTCAGTAGCCAAGAATCAGAGTTAAATAGGAGTTTCTGGAGACACGTTTTTATTTTCAGTAATTTTAATGTTTTCGTTTTAATGTACTGTAGTTCAAATTAAAATAAATGAACAAAGGATTTTTTAAATTAAAGTTTCATCTGAGTTTTTTTATCCTCTAAATGAATCCAGAAACATCTGTGTTATTAAGCATTTATCGATTATGACTTAGCATCATAATAAAGTTAAGAACAGACGTCCTGTCCCAGTTCTGTGTGTGTACGTGTGTGCATTGCCGTGTGAGTGCGTGTGCATGTGCTTAAAACTGGTTTGGGATGATGTCCAATACCAGAATGATGCAAGCATTATTTTGTTGGATTGTTACCATTATTTTACATTCTTCGGAGGTGGCACAAAACACATGCATTCTACAGCGTCTTTGCCCTCTCTTCTTCCAGTCCCGCCAGGACATGCCTTCAGAGGACGTGGTGTCTCTGCAGGTGTCCCTCATCAACCTGGCCATGAAATGCTACCCTGACAGGGTGGACTATGTGGACAAAGTCCTGGAGAGCACAGTGGAGATCTTCAACAAGCTCAACCTGGAGCAGTAAGTGTCACCTAGTGGGGTTCTCATTCCCCACCACCAGGAGGCATGACCTAAAGGTTGCAGGTTCAAAGCCCTTAACTCTGAATTGCTTCTGTGTAAATGTGCCCAGCTGTGCGAATGCGTCAGTGTGTTTTGTTGAGGTTGCACTTGGTGAGATCATTTAAGCAGCTAATTAAAAGCTAAATAATAATGACGTGACAGCGGTTATTATGGAATAAGTGTTTATGGAATGCGTCGCATTCTGAATACCCTATTTGGGACCATCCATTGGTTCAGGTTCCCACATGTGCACAATGGAAAGAAATAATTTTTCCTCCAACATTTCTGATCGCAACTGCAATTGGCAACAGTGGACAGTACAGCATCTGCATTTACCTAAAGGAAATGTGCAGTCCTGCCATTATGCACATTTGCAAAGTTAAAATAATTTGAAAGCAGTGAGCACCAGCTCAGTCTAAATGGAGGCAAGT
Organism: Arapaima gigas; assembly: GCA_900497675.1. Taxonomy (NCBI): domain Eukaryota; kingdom Metazoa; phylum Chordata; class Actinopteri; order Osteoglossiformes; family Osteoglossidae; genus Arapaima; species Arapaima gigas. Next base: position 136,380 of record UFQX01000729.1, on the reverse strand, counting down.
TATGGATGAGGTTTTGGGATTTTGCTCTGTTGCAAATGACGACTGCAAATCAAAGCTCCGCTTATTAAGGATGACCTTGACTCAAACTGAGTCATCTTTCTCCTCCCTAATAAATGCTGGGTTCCTGCATAAATGTGCATTTTGCTGTGCCCCCCCTGTCATTTGATCACCAGCACCAAGTGTTATGTGAGCCTGGTGGGGGTCAGAGTTTGGTCTGAAGGGGGTTAACAAAAGAAACATCTTTGATTACAGTGATTTGTACCTCCCTGGGCATCTATTGTCGTAAGGCATTGTTTAACAATCTATGTGCGATTCCTTGTTTGGACGACTGGCTAAAAATAGCCTGCCTAGTATATAGTTTAATGTGTCTTTTTATCTTCCCCGGGTAGGAACTGCACAGTGCTGATGCACCTTATGCTGTTTTTCCATTTTCACTCTCTCGCTTGTTGGCCTGTGTGTCCTTTGTAAAGCTCGGAAACACGTCGTTCGCTTTCAGTTCCATTTAATTTTGTGTAACATCCATCCCAGCAGGCTGCCTCAGAGCACCGAAACAAAAGAGTAAAGCAAATAGTACAGAAAGACGTGCAACAGGTAGGCAAGTATTATCGCAAAAGCCGCAAAAGCAGCAGAGGTGAGGAAGATGAGCTTCTAAAGATGGTGCAGAAGGAAAAGTGCTCTGGTGGTCCAAGGTCTGCTCACTGGCCACTTTCTGCAACAACTTCTTGGCAAGGAGTTCTGTCAGATTTTCCTTTAAAGAGGTTCATGTTCTCCTGCCCCTCTATTCCTGGTGTTTCAACTCTGGTTTTTTCCTGTCTCCTGCCGTAGCATTGCGACCAGCAGCGCTGTCTCCAAGGAGCTGACGCGTCTGCTGAAGATCCCCGTGGACACATACAACAACATCCTGACTGTGCTGCAGCTGAAGCACTTCCCACCGCTGTTTGAGTACTTCGACTACGAGTCGCGCAAGAGCATGAGCTGCTACGTGCTGAGCAACACGCTGGACTACGGCACTGAAATCGTGGCCCAGGAACAGGTGAGTAGCTAACACCCCCAGGCCTGGCTGGCGCTCAGCTCTTCTCCCTTTGGTGGGAGAGCACTGTGAGAACCACACAGATCTCCACGGTAATTGTGATTTCCATGTGAATCACACATTTGGCGTCACCTGTAGAGACTCCTTTGTTAGTGGCTGAGCTGAGCTGGGGTTTGAGATGGCAGATGAATGGGCTTTGATTGTGGGCTGTCTACATCTGCACCTGTTGGACACACTGCCCTGGTGCCCTGAAGTATGTCATCGGGGGTTTCAAACACCTTTTCGTGTTTCTCCAGTCCAACCTCTTCCAAACTTTAAACCAGTGTTCGAGTCTCTCCACCTCAGCAGAGGCTGAATGTTCTAGTCTCCTTCTTCAGTAGCTGAGGTACGAAGACCATGCCTAAACTTATTCGGTAGAAGTTGGAAGTCACCTTGGGTAAAGGTATTGGCTAAATAAGGACTGCTAATTACAATAATTACAATTAGGGATGGTCACGGACATGCCAGGATTTATTTGCGGGCAACAGATTGCAGAAGTGCCTTCCAGATATTGTACTGATTTGTGGAAATGATTTAGAGAGATTTATGCACAGTGGTTTTAAGTTTCCCCAAAAACGCCATTTAAATATTGAGTGTTAATCATCGAGACAACACTAAACATAGCAAGTGATTAAGAGAAGCCTCGGGTCACAATTTTTAGTACCTCCTGTTACGTGCATTCAGGCTTTCTTTTAAGACTGTATAGGCAGACTACTCGTGATGTAAACATTTTGAATTTCAAAGATGCAAATATTTTCCATTTTAAGTTGGAGTTTTATTTTATTTTTTGCATTTTATTTTAGTGATAAGAGCAGGTATGACTCGTATTTACCTTCCGTGTCACTAGATGACAGTAAAGACCACTTAAACATAATAGCAGTCTTGAACTACTTATATTTTTTTGTGTGTGCAGGATTTTTAATAGAACCTAACCCATAAATAAATTGTCAAACATTGGTGGTATTAACTTTTTTTAGATGGGCAATAGTGACTTTGGGGTTATGAACAAAATGACTTAAGAACAGAAGTTCCCGTCCTTGTGTGTATGATGTCACTAACAGGTTTGAGGTGCATCGCAGGTGAGATTCCTTGACACAAAGGGATATGCAGTGAAATTAATTCAAAGTTGCATTTGTATGCATTGATGATTTTTCATTTTAACGCTTTCTGTCAGATTAAGTGTGCGTCATGGCTGGCATTATTAATATCTTCGGGAATGTACACGAGTCCTTTTAACACTCTTATTAACTTCCTATGAGTCGAGTCCCATCTCACAGATAACGTGATTATATACAGACTTTCAGTTTGCTTTTAATGAGATGTGCATTGTGAGGCTCATCGTGCTGATATGGGCTCTGATGCGCAAAGATACGAACATTGATTTTTACTGTGCACTACAGTACAGTCATCCCTTGTTATTCAGTCTCCCGATGTCTGGCTTTTCACATATGTGGTTTGAGATTAATACCACTTATCGCTAATTGGTCTAGGATGTCATTTATTGTTTGCTGCCTCTATATGGGCTGCCACATTCTGTCTGGTGGAGTAAACTATGCTGGGGGCTCAGAGACTTATTTGCGAGGAATTTGGGACGGGTTGGAACCAACAGCAATTTTACCCCCATAGAAAATAAAGCAATAAGTAAGTTCATTATCTGTTTTTTTAAGATTCCAATGATTTTCAGGGACGAACTATGACCGAGGCATAAATGTATTTTGTGATAGAAATCTGAAAGTACTCTGATGCTGTATTAGAGTCCTATCTTAAAAATCATGCGCTACTTGGCCATGAAATACCTATGCTTTAGCACATTATCCTGGCATTTTTCACCCAGCCCTGGTGTGTGTGTGTGTGTACATGTGTACACACACGCGCGTGCATGCGTATGTGCAGTTTTCCCTGACCCTTGACCGTTATTGTCCGCACGGTTTTATTATTGACTCTCAGACTCATTTTCAAGCACAGTGCTTAGTGATTGAAACCCTTCGGGCAACATGCTGTTCAGCTTGAACTGCGGTTTGTTCTACGCAGTCTTTTGTACACGCGTGCACATGTCGACACATATGGTGGCCCTGCGGTACAGCCGGCCAAGGGAGTTTCAGAATCTGCTGGGTCACACGTTACTGTGCTGTACCACACTGTACCTATGTCTTGATGTCCTGTGATGTGACATCACTGCAGTCAACGCATCTGTGAACTTTCACAGCTTTCATTTTTCATATTTTATTTATGTCATTTAGCTGTCGTTCATAGTGACTCAAATGGCCATTATTCCAAAAATACAGCACATCGTGCATGAAGAGAAAATCGGCAGCGTGGCAGTAATCGCAGAAAGCATTACTCAACTGTTTTCCCATTGTCATACGCAAATAAATCCAGTTCACTGGTGGAACTGAGCTGCGGTTTTAATGCAGAAACACAGCAGGTGCAGCCTTGCATCCTTAATAGGTATTGACATTAGCAATTGTTCGACTGTCTGGGACAGGTAATTACCTTAAATTTGCATTGTCAGATAGAATTGTTCTGATATTACCATGGTAATGAAGAAACGGTGTGGCATCCCTGGCTGCATCATCCGCATTTTTGTTTTGAAATTGGGCGCTTTTTAGCAAGAAAAATTTGTTAAAAATGATGTTAAATAGTTTTAGGTGATTTCTTGATTTTGGAGCCTTATTGTAAGAATGTTTCTTTTCATGTGACACCTGAACTGTCTGACTTAGATTACAGTTTACAAGGATATTGTAACCCTGACATCTTCTGACATTGTTCCAAAATTGGAAAGGTGCAAAATTTAGTGAGACCGATAAAATGTACTGGTCCTGTAGGAAAACCCACACACAAAAAATGTCATCCCTAGTTTAATCATTATAAATTTTCCCTTCCATTGAGTTACTCATGAGGTACCTAATACATTCTAAGGTGATGGTGGTGTTGATGATGATGATGATGATGATGATGATAATAATACTAATAATATTAGAGGATCTCATTATTTTAAGTTATTTTTATTTTTTTTAACTTAACTGTCTGATTTGAATGGTTCTGGAAACCAGTCAGAGTTGATCTGATGTTCTTCAACCCTTCAGGGATTGTGTAGTCAGGGACTTTTCAACTCTTATGTGGGAAGGCCGAGTCCTTGGGGTTTCTTGTTTTGAGTGCTGCTGCGTTTACTGAACCATTTAACTCCCATTCCATACTCAGCTCCCCTGCAGTGTTGCTTCAGCCGTGCTCCTCTGTGCTCAGATGTTACGAGTTTTAGTACTGGGAGTTCATTTAAGTTGAATCCCTGTGGAAGTTCTACAGAAAATGAAATGCAACATGTGGTCAGGCAGGAAGTCACTCACCTTGTTCTTTGGTTTGAACTAGCAGAGGTGAAGCCAGGCTGGTGTTGAAGGAGGATCATGCCATGCCATTATGGGTCCAGGATGAAGATTTATGCTCATGACTTCCCCCTTCATTTCCCTGTCCAGGTGGACGCCATCCTCAACTTGGTGTCGACCCTCATCCAGGATCAGCCCGACCAACCCGCTGAGGATCCAGACCCGGAGGACTTTGCTGAGGAGCAGAGTCTAGTGGGCCGTTTCATTCACCTGTTGCGCTCAGAGGACCCGGACCAGCAGTACCTGGTAGGTGGCTTGTATTTGTTTAAGAAGCTTTTCCAGTGGTAACGTTCACTGCAAATAAATATGGGTGTATACATTAGATGTTTATAAATACTATACATTTACTACATGAATGTAGAGAAATGAACAAAAGGTACCTCCCACACTATAACAGCTCCAGTTCTGTGAAGGACAAAGAGGGGAAGAAACAGTTGAATATGTTACAGAGATAATTGAAATGAGTGTTTGAATCTGGCAACGTGGATAGAAAGTTCCTGCAGCACCATTATGGTCTAGTGTGACGTTCATTTGATTTGAGGTTCCTTTGATCACATAATGTTAATTTCTTTTTTCTCCAAATCCTCTTCAGATTTTAAACACAGCCAGAAAGCACTTTGGAGCTGGCGGGAACCAGAGGATTCGATACACACTGCCGCCACTAGTATTTGCTGCTTATCAACTGGCTTTCCGCTACAAAGATAACTCCAAATCGGTATGTGTAACACTCGTGCGTTGTTTTTTCCTGGGGAGGAACAAATTTCTCGAAGTCCGCTCTTCCCAGCATCTGTTGAACTCTGTTTCCTCTTAAATCTTTGCTGGTTGAAAAGAGTGAGAAATAACATTTGTTGCCACTGCTGAGTTATTTCATCAGTGACCTTTTGTGCTTTCTGCCCCTGGCAGTTAAATGAGATTTTTTTATTTAACAAAGGGAGTAATTGTTTTTGGTTTCTCAATTTTGATCTCAGGTGTTTTTGTGGTGTCAGTTTACAAATAAAAACAGACTTCATTTCAGTGTTCCCATAAAATCTCTAAGAATGTAGAAAACATTTCAGAGAGATTCTCACTTTTCTACACTCAGTTTGCTAGTAGTTGTGTTGCAGAATTCCTCACGCTGGTAAGGTAAAGTTGGTGTTGATAAGGCAAATACTAGCATAAGAAGTTAGTTTCTNATATTGGCAATGATGTCATAAAAGTAACATTTTCCTCCTTTGATCTCAAACATTTAAAAGCAAGGTGGCATACGGACACTGGTGTACTTAAGTTTACTTTGTCTTCATGTTTTGTTTTTTTTTTTTTTTTTTTTTTTTTTTTAACCTGAACATCTGTTGCTCAGTCTGATGAGGGTTTACTTTTAGGGCACGTGGTAACCAGGTGGTCTTCATACCAGGTCAGAGACCCAGACAACCCAGTAGCAGCTCTGCTGTTGTCACTGGAGTAATTTGAGATCTTGTTCTTTCAGGATGACAAGTGGGAGAAGAAGTGCCAGAAGATCTTCTCCTTTGCTCACCAGACCATCAGTGCCCTCATCAAAGCTGAACTTGCAGAGCTGCCCCTACGACTTTTCCTGCAGGGGGCCCTGGCTGCAGGGCAGATCGGCTTTGAGAACCACGAGACAGTCGCTTATGAGTTCATGTCACAGGTACTGGGTGTGAGACGCTGGAGAAGGCTGGAGGGTACTGGAAATCTGTGAAGGCCTCCTGTTTATGAGAAGAGTCCAGTGGAGGACATAGGCGTAGTAATGGCAGATACTTCCTGACATTCGGTGACTCGTGTTTGACGATAAGGGAGACGTTGTCAAATATTCCCTCTTCCTGCAGGCATTCTCCCTGTATGAGGATGAGATCAGCGACTCCAAGGCCCAGCTGGCAGCCATCACGCTGATCATCGGCACCTTTGAGCGGACCCGCTGCTTCAGCGAGGAGAACCACGAGCCGCTGAGGACACAGTGCGCGCTGGCTGCCTCCAAGCTGCTGAAGAAGCCTGACCAGTGCCGAGCTGTCAGCACTTGCGCCCACCTCTTCTGGTCCGGTCGCAACACTGACAAAAACGGAGAGGAGGTAGGTGCTGTGCCTCTTGTTGAACCAATGACGTCTGACCCCAGACTGTATTTTGGTCTGTGATTTTGACTAGAACCTCTCTGTTTGTCTGTTATTTATGCACAGCTTTGTTTTTCAAGCCACAGGCTTAAAATTTGGCAAGAGGTACTTCTTACCCTACGTTAGATTTTTTGCAGTTAAGTTCTTTAAACTCAAAAAGGTTACATAGTATTTTGAAATTTTTAAATTTGTACAGGCTCAGGGGCAGGAGTAATGGCAGCGCCTAGTAACGTCACACAGAGTATGTAGCCACGTGGGCAGATTTTCTCGCTGCACATACACACTTTATGAAACACAGAAGGGTGTTCACACTGACATAAGGCATGTTAATGAATTTTCTGATACACACACACACACACACACACACACACACATACACACGTTCTCGCTTTCTTTCTTACACAAACATTGATGAATTTTGTTGCAGCCCCACACACAGGGCAGACGCCAGCATACTACTTACTACACGTGGATTGTTTTCTTCATTATATGTGCACAAATGAAAAATCTGATAGTTCATAAAAATACAAAGGACATACAGTTGGTGCCGATTATATAATGTGCTGCTACACTGTTTAGACCCAGGCAATGCTGGGTAACAGCTAGTCTGAAATTTGTCAGTGAATATATAATTCCTTTCATAGTTCATAATAATTAATTTTTCAAATGGGATTTTTCCATTGATTTGGGGGAAATCCACAGTATATTAGATGTTAATAGATAGTGTTGAGTCCTGTTGGTGTTGCGTCGATGAATGCCACATAGATTGAGTCCAACCAGAACGTTTTGTTGTTACGTGTTGAAAAGGCGGTATGCATCGCTGCTGCGATTGAAAGCAGCCATCTGGTTGTCATCTTTATTTTCCCCAACCTTTCAGCTCATGTGATGAATTCCATATCCCTCGATTACTTGTTCTTCACAGCCCCAGGGAGCAGTCCTTTACCATATATGCTCTTTCCTCTCACGCTCAGATCCGTGATGGGAAACGTGTGATGGAGTGTCTGAAGAAGGCGCTGAAGATCGCCAACCAGTGCATGGACCCTTCATTGCAGGTCCAGCTTTTCATCGAGATCCTCAACAGATACATCTACTTCTATGAGAAGGAGAATGACGCGGTACGAACTGTCTCGGCATTACTGGTCCTCTTTCTGTGCGTTGTTGATGATCTTTTTTGGTGTTGCTGGCTGAGGGGTTGTTGTGATTTGGTATTTCTGTCACCTTTCTTGGCGTTGCTCTTTATTATGTATTTCTGTTTATGGTGGTGGTATTTTTTTCTTTGGTTATGCACACAGAGCTTTTCTTCATTTCTTATCACCATCTGGACCCAAGGACTTGTACAGGCTGCTTAGGCTTTCTGGGAAGTTACCAGATCCAAGCAGTAACTGTTAACTATTCCACATCGTCGCTATTTTCGAGGAAACCGCAGACATGACAAGCTCAAGATGCTGCGTTTGAGCTCTGGGGCACGTTTTCATGTCTCACCTCCATTTGGGGGAATATCAGCCTGTTCACAGAGAGTCACAGTACAACGGAAGCAGATGCCTTTTTTAGGGGTTACAGGGAAAGAAAAACCCAGATCTTGTACTCAACTGGCGCTCGCATGCAGAGAGGTTATTCACAGAATGCTGGGCAGAAAGCTGGACGGGGCTGGGTATCTCCGTACACCCCCTGCTGCTTTCCCTGATGCTGTCATGCGGTCATTTTAAACTGCCAGAATTTCACACATAGTGGCCAGGATGCTAACGCTGCCAATCCCGATGCTTGTTATTATTAATATTTATAAAAACTGCAGTCCTGTGAGTTTTGAGTTGGCTTTGTAAAACTGCATTCCTGGAAATAACAGAAAGAGCCCTTTTCTGGGTTTATCATTAGGAATAATTTAATCATCTTTTTATGCATTTTATACAAGTCCATCTTGTGAATGTCAGTTGTGCTTTCCCTGTGCTTAACACTGTATTTCATCATCATTATGAGTTATTTAGTTGTAGATGTGCTCAACTAGGGTAGCTACAAGGGCTGACTGAATAAACAGTGGAAAATGGGCAGAATATTTAAATTGGTTGAACTGATTAAATTTTGAAATGTTTAACAGCTAGACCGGTGACCTGAAGGTTTCAAGTTGAAAGTGCAGGACTGGGTCAAGATGTTGGTGTATTGATTAGGTTTGAATCCTTGTACTGTTGTAGTACCTGTGTTCGAGGTGTTTGTAAGTCACCTTTGAGGAAAAGTATCATCAAAATGAATGAATATCAATATTTGAAACTCATGTTGTACAGTAGTCAGCTGTGCATGTTAAATCTAAATTGTGTTGGGTGGTAAGAAATAATGTAACATTATTGTTAACATCCCTCCATTCGTACAAGTTTAACAGACTCTAAAGGAGAGAGAACGGGCCATCAAGGATTCTCCTCCATGTTGAGCTGTATGGCATGTAGGAAGATTGGTCTTTCTAGGAAAGCATGTGGAAAGCTTTTATAACCAATCTGGAGCGGTTGAGGGTGTTTGTGCCGTTCTTACAAGTGGGTTTTTTGTTGACTGCAGTAGTGTTACAAACCTTTCCTGAAGGATCCTTGGCAACAAGTGTTCCCTCAAAGGAGTTTCTGCCATGAGCACTGATTAACAAAAGTACTTATGAAAGCATTGTGGACGTCCTCAGATCATCGACATCTCTCTCTATGGTTACAGGTGACAATTCAGGTCCTGAACCAGCTCGTCCAGAAGATCCGGGAGGATGTCCCAAACCTGGAGGCGAGCGAAGAGACAGAGCAGATCAACAAGCACTTCCACAATACACTGGAACACCTGAGGCTGCGGAGAGAGTCCCCCGAGGCTGACGGCCTCAGTTACGAGGGCTTGGTCCTCTAAGGCGCGCCACACCGCCCGCCTTTCCCTTACTCTCAATCGTGTACAGCGACCAGCGGTCCAACACAGGCCCACGGCGCTCTCCAGGGTCCCTCTCTCCTTCTGTTTCTGCTCTGTAATTTCAATCTACCGTTCTTGCTTACAGCATCCTCCGTTCTGTTCTGCTCTCGAGGTTTTTCTTCGGGTTTTCGTTCTTTTGCGTAGAGCCTGATTGTTGCGGGTTTTGAGTTTACGAGGTTCACGCGATCATTCCTTCATCCCAAACTTTGATTGGAGAAGTCAGTTGAAGGCCAAAGTGAGTTGGCAGGTCTCTCCCTGATGGTGGTGTGCATCCTGTCCTCCAGGCTGACCTGGACCAGTGGTTACCACAGGGTGGGCTTCAGTTCTACCACAGTGACCTGCACGCTTCTGTGCTCTTGCTTCTGTGTTCTATGTGCGTTTTGTAGCGTCAGTCTGTGTAGCGGCACAACGCGTCTGTTAAGTGATGACACATTTTTTGTCTGGGTTTTCTTCAGGTGTCACTTCTGCTCACCTGTGGGTTACAGTTTTCCGTGGAAGGAGCCCTTGTTTGCAGTGGCGGTCTTTGTGTGTGTGTGTGTGTGTGTGTGTGTGTGTGTGTGTGTGTGTGTGTGTGTGTGTGTGTGTGTGTGGGATGGATGGGTTGGGGGAAAAATACACTGTTTCTGATGATGTCAAATCCCGTTTGCTCCCACTGTACTGGAGAGAAAAGCTACTGTAGAACACAATTCACAAAAAAACTCATTGATTTTTGCAATGGTAAAAATGTCACTAGTTAATTTCCTATTTTTTGGATGGTTGAGCTGTATTGTAAGCATAATTTAAAGCATTATTGATTTATCTGCATAACTTAAATGTGAATCACTAGCAGCAGATCCAACGCCAATTGCACAAATAAACAGATTGCAGCTAACTGTGTTTCACTGTAAAATACTTAAATCTCTCTGGTGAAAGTGTGTGTTTAAATATACATCCACTTCCTCTCTGGATCTAACACTCTTAATATTATTGCCATCACTGCTGGAATTTAAATATGAATACAGAGCCCTGATCTGAGTTTGCTGGTTTGTTTTTGTTGTGAAGGATGATGCTGAACACTTCTCTCTTTCACCATTGCTCTGGGTAGCAGCCTGAACGTGTTGCTGCATTAAGGATTGTCCTATAAATACCAACCTGCATTTGTAATTTACAAAAAGTGTTAATTGTGGGAACTGAACTACGTTACAGACTTGAGCTCAAAGGCAGCAAACTCAAAATGGAAATGGGCTTTTTTAGCATCAAGAGAATGTACAGAACGCATTATTTCTCCTTCGAGACACATTTAAGATGTTTGTTTCAGATCCTGTCTCTGAGCTGTTCTTTCCACTTGAAAAATAAAGCGGTAAATGCGCGATGACTAATGCTTTATCAGAACGATGCGTTTTCATCTCTCTGTGTGTTTTTGAATCTTTCTTAATTACCGCACTTTAGATTTTTCAAATCCATATCCATCAGATGATGCAGACCAAATGCGGGTGGTGTGACCTGTCCCTGGGGGGTGGCGGTAGGTTCTCTTCAGGATATTATATGATGACCTTGAGTAACAAGCTTCTGATCCAAAAGTACAATGTGAAGGTGTGTGGATGGAGAGAAGATGTGGAACAACAGCTCATTCTTACGTAAATTAAAGTAATATAACGTGATTATTCCCGTTTCTCTTTTCATTGATACCTCTTAGAGTCGATGTTTAATCTCTGGGATGCTGCCTTGAACACGAGGGCTGGATGAGTTTTGTTCCTTAAAAAAAACTTTTGTAAATAGAAATGTATTGAAAAGAAATTCACTTTTTGGTTCAGCTGTTGAGGTAAATGTTAATCTATTAGGGCACTGAAACAGAGAATGAGGGAATTCTGCAATAGAGACTTAGAAGCTCCATTTTTACTGGTTTTCTGTAATGTTTGTTTTTACAGGGACAGCGTAGTGATTAAGGACGTGAGCCGATACCCTGAAGGTTGCAGGTTTGAGCCCCCGTTCATGCCACTGCAGGTTGTGCTAGTAAAATATTGAGCTGTCTAAATGGTTCAAATACTGACAATGCACTGGGGGAAAATACAAAAAAAAAAAAAGTAATTTTTCACACCAGTTGCAGACCCTGCAGATGTTTATTCTTTCATATACAGTAGGTTCTTTTTAATATTGCTCAGAGGTACAAAAACAAACTTCAGACAGTAAATCTGGTTTTATTTCTCATTTATTTGCAGAACACAAGTGTTTGTTTGCATCATGTGTGAAAGAGATGCTTCAAAATGACATGGACAATTGGACACACCTTGTTATAAAGCGCCTTTGTACAGCACTGGGCCGCAAGTCACTCCACACACACACACACACACACACACACACACACAAAGGACTCAGAAGGAGAGTAATGACAGTACATTTTCATACACGTGTGAAACCTGTCAGATCAGCAGATCAACTTCAGGCTCTATTCAAATTTCCTGGCACGTGGTGCTAAAAAAGAGACTATGAAAAAAAGCCTGTTTCTTTTTTGCATTAACATTTTTGTTCCATGTACTGGGGCTGAACTTTGACTTTGTTGGGACACAGCAGTTTGTTGAAGGCCTTGCGGAAATTGGTGTGGCACAGTGGGTACAGCACGGGGTTGATGGAGGAGTTGATCCACAGCAGCCAGAAGGACGTCTCGTAGAGGTAGTGCTGGACGCAGCGGCCGTGGCAGGCCGCCCGGATGATCATCAGCAGCGTGTAGGGCGCCCAGCAGAGGCCGAACACGCACACAATCACGGCCAGTGACTTGGCCACCTTCTTGTCCCTCGAAAGACGGAAGCGGCTGGCCAGGCAGGTGTCGGTGGCAGGGGAGCGGCCCGAGCGGTGCTGGCTGTCCGGAGGCTCGCCGCTGCCGTAGGGGCCGTCCCCGACCCTCTGAGCGAGACCTTCCACCTGCAGCGGCGGCAGATCCAGCAATCTGCTGTCCACTACAGCCACCCTGCCGCCAGGGAACTTGCGGCTCCCCATGCGGCTATCCCTCCTGGCAGTCTCCCTGTCCCCAGGAGCGGGCGCGGGCCTGACGAAGAAAACCTGGCGCTCGTCCCCCCTGCCGACCGCGACCGGGTGGCGCATCTCCATCTCGCAGTCCCGGGGTCCAACGCTGCTGGACTGCCCCGCCCGCATCAGGTTGCGCTTCCTGATGTTGATGTAGATGCTGAGGTTGAAGTAGGTGACGCTGATGAAGGGGGTGAAGAACTCCACAGTGGAGGCGGTCATCAGGAAGTACCAGTTGAAGAAGAACTCGGCGTAGCACTCGTTGGGCGGCACCACGCTGCCCCCGGCGATGAACTCCCAGCTCACGATGGCCGGGCCGTAGAGGAGGAAGGCGGCCAGCCACACGCTGGCCATCTTCAGCACTGCCTGGCGGGTCACACCCTTCTGACACCTGTAGTTCACCTGAGATGCAAGCAGAGCAGCGTCTCTCTTAGGAAGAGTGAGGGAGCATCACTTCGGCTTACGAGGTTCTCTGCATAGTTCTCAGGGGTGGGGGTGGCAAGGGGATGTGGGAGGGCAGAGGGAGCCTTGAGGAAGGCCGAGTTCTTACCGCTCTAGTGACGGAGATGAAGCGGTCGAAGCTGATGAGCACTATGTTGAAGACCGAGGCGGTGCACAGGGTGTAGTCCACCACCAGCCACACTTTGCACAGACCCCTTCCCAGCCTCCACTCCCCTGTCAGCACATATGGAATATAGACGGGGATGCAGAACCCTCCTGGCAGGGGGCAAAGTGCAATGCAAGAACGGCACGTTTCAGTACAGTGCTAAATCATCTTTCCTCCACAGCAGCCGACACAAATGCAAACCGTCACGTTCAGACGCCACTTACCCACTAAAAAGTCGGCAATGGCTAAATTCAAGAAGAAGAAGTTGCCCTGGGTTCGCAAACTTTTCTCGACGACAAAGGCCAGGATGACGAGGGCGTTCCCGAGCACGGTGGCCAGCACCAGCAGCGTCATAAGCACGGCCAGGAACACAGACGTGGACGAGGAGAAGTGTCCGTACTGCAGGGCGCGCCGGTTCTCCCCCACGCCCGTCCCCATCACCCCCATCCCTATGTCCATCCCCGGGTCAAGCTCCGGCTCCAGCGTGCCGTTGGTCCACAGGGCACTCTGCATGGCTGAGGTTCCAGCCTCACTGTGCTGATGTCCCTAAACCATGTGGAGGATGCGGGTGGAACCAGGAGCCACTGCGGCTGGAGCGCCAGACTAGTGAGAGATGCACGGAGAGCAGCTTCTTTTATAGTGCGGAGGAGCAGTACACGGTGGGCGGGTGGGCTTCTCTGGCACCCCTCTCTCTCCCTGTCCCTCTCTCTTCTCTCTCTTTTGTCTCTTTCTTTCTCATCTTCTGTCTTTCTTTCTCTACCTCTCCTCTCCCTTCTGTTTCTTTCTTTCTTTCTTTCTTTCTTTCTTTCTTTCTTTCTTTCCGCTCCCTTTTATCTGTCTCTCCTCAACCTTTTGTCTCTGTCTCTCTCACTGTCTGTCTTCCCCTTTTCTCTCTCACTGCCTGTCTCTCGCTCTCTTTCCCTTTTGTCTGTCTGTCTGTCTCTCTCTCTCTCTCTCTCTCTCATGCTCTCCCTTCTCCTGCTTCCTCACTTTCACACCCACTGTAAACCCTGTGTGTTGTTTCTGAGGGATGATCTGAGAACTTAGTGGGTTTTAGTTGTTCTCCCAAAACAGCCTCAAAAGCACCCAGACTTTCTTAGCACTAGCAGAATCGTAACCAAGCAGTCCAACAAAAAAATCGATTTTATATGTTCCTCTGTTTGTGTCAGAGATACTGCATCACCATATATATTGATATTGTACACAGCAAAACAGATTGCAGATGAACTCGCGCCAAGACTGCAGCCACCTTACAGCAGTTATTACATCAGAGGCCCCTCTGACTCATTTCTCCCCGTCCCGCTGTTTTACCTGCACTTCCCTGTGACAGTTACGACCTACACACAGGTACGGCACTTAAGTCGCACGCGATTTACCACAGCAGTTAGTGATATGAAACACGGTGAGCTTAATGTAGTGCTCACGCTTTCTTTAAGTAACCGTATCAGTAACACAATAACAAACCGTACAGTCACGCTGCAAAGCATGCTGGGAAAGCATCCACCACCTCACACTGGAGTCCCAGCACAACATTGGACCCGATTCACCACATTATAGAGCCTGTGTGTCATACTTTATATAATGGGTTCACATATGGTCAAATATTGCTGCAACATCTGAAAATATAAACCCTTTTTCACACAACAGGTTTATTATTCAGTTTGATGACATTTTTGCCTGTTATCTGGTCATTTTCCTTCTGAGATGAGTGGGTGGGTGATTCTCCTGAATCTCACGTTCTCGGATGGAGATACACATTTGGTGTCTCAAACCCCTATGGATATTTTAGCTGAGTGGTGTCAAGGACTTCCTGGGATGAATGAACCCCCTTATGTGACAGATGGATGTTTCTGCAATATATGTAACTTCCCAGGTGCGACAGTTACATTTTATAAAATTATTAATAACAATCATCGCATCTTGACTCCGGTTACACGTTAATGTCTGAATTGCACAGAAATAAACGGTGATCTGTCTTGAACATCCCCCAGGTCTACATCCATGGACCTCGGTGCTCCGATAGCAAAATCCTCTCCAGGCCCGGTGGGACCAAAGTGGTGTGCTATATTATTATTCACGCAGGATGAGTCTGACGCCAACAGGGGGGCAATTCGCCACAAAGACAGGTCAGTGGCATTAATGCCCAACGCTTTCATGTATTCAAAGAAAGTGTTTGTGCTTCTCGCCTGGCTGGTCATGTGTCACCAGTTAGCAGCGGTTAATGCTCTCGCTGCACTGTCAAGGACGAGCTGCTGCGGAGGAGAACGTGGTGGGGCGCCTCAGCTCCCAGGCGCATTTCTTCCCAAGGAATCGCTCCTTTCATCGTGTTCAGATGGTTCATTCTTTACATGCCTGCTCTTCTCTAGCTCTCACTGGCAAACGTGGCTTTATCTGCGTGTCGTCAGGCGGCCGACAGTGACGGAGAGCGACAGAGGCCCCCCTTTGCGCCTGTCACTCCCCGGCTGATTTCAAAGTCGGACAGTTGCGTTTTGCCAGAAACCGACACGGCCATCTGTCCGTCACCCAGCAAACGCCCGCAGCCGCCATGGACTCCTGTGCATCACTCAGCAGTTGTGTAACTGAAAAAATCGAGGGGAACTAAAGCCAGAACGAGTTGGTGGCTCTATTTCTCCTGCCCTAATCACGCCGAATGCGATCCTTTTCTCCACGTCGAGGTGCTGCGGGATGACGTATCGCTCTGACTAGCTGCCCCCCGGTTCCGAAGGATGGTTCCCTCGCAGCGGCGGGCCGTCCCACGCCGCCGTGCGCGTTGTGCGAAGCCGCCAGGAATTGCGGTGTATTTCATCATGGCGAACGTTCGCTTTCATCTCCGGCTTTCTGGAGGCCCAAGATCCAGCACCTGACGCAATGTCAGTCTTTTTGGACGTCTGATTGACATTCTATTTTAGCTTTACAACTTGTTTCGAATTAGCAGTAGCTGCCGTGGGTCACCACCATTGCTGTGAGCCACTCTGAGGGCCCTGTGGGTAAAAATCACACTAGGTGACACTCTGACATCTGACATCAGCATTATTATGTATAGGGTATATATTAGGTTCTATCACAGGACTTAAAAACTGGTCGGATAATGAAAAATGTCAGATAAAGCAGGATAGAGGGGTGAGGAGAGGGTTTGAGGGTCTGAGCTGGACTTGAACCCCACGCCAGGTGACCAGTCTGGGACCTGTGTGCCGCCACATCCCCTCTGCTTGGCCCACTAGCACTATGCTACTAAAATAATTAATTTAACTTAAGCAAAGTGGGTTACACAACCAAGTCCTGCTTTTTTATGCTGGTCAAAGGCGTGTGTACAGATGGTCGACGACGCAAATCACACACGACTCTTTCTGCGTAGCTGACGTGTCCCTGTTGTCACCTCGGTCCCTACTGTGGATGTGTCTATTGTGAATGGCCCGATTTAGTATGTTGCTTAGGGCAGATTCCTCTACCAACTTGCTATTTGCGTAAAATAAACAATTAAGACCATCATGAAGCCCATACATATATGCTGCATTATGGGTGTTTACATTAAAATCCAAACCTCTAGGCAGACGGGGCCACCAAACATCTTACCTTCCCTCCTCTGGATGCTTCATCAGTGCTTCCTGACATAAAAAGTACCTTTTGAAACAAAAAACCCAGGTAGCCACAGGGGTCCGTCAACCTGAACAGGACCACAAGAATAAAATAAAATAAAATAAATATATAGATAAAGGTGAGCTTAGTTACTGAGCAGTAGGGGGGTGTAGTGGTTAGAGGTGCTGCAAAGGCTGCAGGTTCAAACTGCACTTGTTGCTGTAGTTCCCTTGATCACGGGTACTTACCCCAATACAGGAGAAGTTACCCTGCCGTATAAAAAGGAGCTCATCGTAAGCAGCTTTAGAGAAAAGCACTAGATAAATGAATAAATGCAAATGTGATGTTAATGAAGCCGAGCGCCTTGAGCCATGTTTCAGAAGGGCGCGTGGACATGTTAGGAAGTCAGGCTGCAGCTTGTTCCCTTTCTATAAATCGTCCACTCGGACGGGTTTTAGCTGCGAGGCCTGGTTCCGTCCAGGCGTGTCGAGTGCCTCTGTGAACCGCAGACACCCCCTTTCTGAGCCGCTTTGCAACAGGCGTCTCTGGGGGTTTGAGGGGAAGGAAGTCCAGCAGCGCGGTGCGTCACACAAGGACCAGGTTTGTTTTTGCTAATCCTGCCAGAACCAAAGGGGACAAGGAGGGCGAGAAAGTCCCGAACGGCCCACGGCGGACCAGATTTGTGAGGTGGCTGCTGTGTTGTGCGTTGGACTGTCGACTGGGTACGATGGAGGGCGACTTAAACGAATTGTGAAGTGAGGAGCAGCTGGCTGAGGCGGGAGGTGCGAAGCTCAGTCGCCAGCTCCCACGGAGTGTGTGTTGTGTGTGGTGCGGGTGGGTGTTTGGGGAGGGGGTGTCACCCTTCTGCCAGCCTTGTATCAGCCCTTTTCAAGCTATCGATCGGTACATCAGTGTGTCCCAAAAACAGCACACGATGATTGCATGATGTTCACTACAGGAATGCCGGGTCGCTGTTGTATTTCAAACATAGCATAGCAAGCACCTTGACATTCCTATCTGCCGGGTTCTTTATGTGACCAAGCTGAACGTTCAGGACAGTGACCATCAGAAAGGCCTCCTCTCAGTTTCCTGGTTCTACACCTGCAGCTCCCTGCCCAGCAAGTGAAGTCATGTTTGGAATTTCTAAGGGTGAAAAGCCAAAATTTCACAGTCACCTTTTGTGGAAACTGACACTTAAAAGGGCAGGAGGGGGTGTAGTGGGTTAGTGGTGCTGCCTTTGGGCTCAAAGATTATAGATTCAAGTCCTACCTCTTTAGCAGGCTGGGTTTGGTAGTGATGTTATCCACCTGTGTCAAACAGTAACTGAGTCTAAACAGCTTCACACTGTAAGCTGCTTTAGAGAGAAGTGATGTGAATTAATAAATGTTAATATTATAGGGTAAATTCTTATGTGGAAAAGTAAAACATCTTGAATCAATAACTTTTCAGCAGTAAATTTGTATTTGGAATAAGGAAGAGGTACTTTGTCCAGCTATCTACTTCTACTGTGATGTTCCTGTTTGCACCTCTGTCCCTTCTTTGCACCATTTAAATGAAATGGAAAAAGGAGTGTAATGGATCTTTCTTTGTTAGACTGAGCACTAGACAGTGTGTGTGAGAGTGTGTGTGAGAGTTTGTGTGTATGTGTGTGTGTATACACCCACAAGTTTATAATTGAAAGCTACAGAATCTTTGGATGTGGTAGTTGCCATGACTACTACATGGTATGTTAAAAAAAAAAAAAGAGAGAGTCCACGCTCCTCAGGTTCTCCTCATTGCATCTGCTCCCTAATTGGGTTGTCATTCCTTCGAATGGACCAGGGGAGCAGGACTAATCTAAACGTCAACACACATTAACAAAGTTTTAAATGAACGAGTTGGTAGGTTAATAAAAGAAACCCCAAAATGTCCAGGCACGTCCCTGGCTTTGGCGCAGGACGGCTGCATTTGTCACACTCTTTGACGTGTCTTGGCTGCACAGTGGGTGCGGAGGGAGCTGGTGTGACACTCGCCACACGGGCCGTACGCAGTCTTAAGGTGCTGTTTTGATCCCTGGGAACAGGACCATCCACGTGGGGCAGCTAAGGCCAGAGAACCCGAAAGAGAGGCAGCTTCTCGCCGATCCAGGGATTGTGATTTTTGTTGGTTTCACCGGGGAGACCATGGGCTCAGCACCAGCTCTGTGGGCCTCATGTCTGTGGGCCGCAACAGAGCCCCGAGGCGGGAGAGCTGCTCTGACTCATACGAACGCCTTGCCTCTGTGTCCCGCTACACGGGGGCGAAACGGAACAGGTGCAGTGCAGTCCCTCGGACGACTTGGCACCGGGTGGAGCACGAACGTCCTGAGTCACCGCACCTGCAGAGCTCACCGTATGAACCCAGGACCACTCGGGCACAGAGGGTCTGACCAGTGTCTTAAAAAGCTGCAGCTGTGGCCCAATGGATCCCTGTTATTATGTCTAGTTATTAATTTTCCTGCAGCAGATGGTTTTATTATGTATTGTGGAATTTTACCCGTTTATGTTTGTCACTGAAAAATGCAGAATAAGAGGCTTCTCAAGGGAACATCAGCAGTAGGACCTGGACTGCAGGGTTCAAACTCATTTACAAGCTACAAGTTATCTGTGGAACCAAACAGGTTTTGACTTTGATGAAAAACAATTATCATCCTGCTACTGATGAACTGTAAAGAATCTTTCACACGCTGCTGCAGGTTTCCAGAGGCCTCTCACCCTGTCATTTCCTGCCACCTGCTGGATGACGTTGCTGCGGCTCCTGGTGAAGTGAAGAGGAAAAGTTATGAAGGGCACGTGCACTTTCAATGGGTCCTGAAGGAAACATTTAATTGATTTTGCCTGGAATACATAGTCTTTCTCAGTCTCATTCTTATTCCAAAGGTGTAAAAGTTCAGTTTAGATGGTGAACGTGTTTGGTTTGCTATTTCCAGGCGTGGAGCTTCTGATGTAGTCTTAACCGTTTCTAAACTAGTCAAAGTCTTAAGCAGGAGCATAGAAATATCTGTTAGTCACAGTTTAGTCATGCAGTTCTGGTTTATTTCAGCCAACTAATGGATTCATTTCACACATATTTACTCAACAAAACCAGATTAATTTTGTTAACAGTTTTGTCCTGACATCCTTATCACAAGCGTATTTATAGACGATTCTGGTAAAGACATCTAGAGACATGAGGTTTACCCTCCATAAAACCAGTAACAGTCAAAAAGTGCTATAACCCACTAACACGATCAGTTTTCAGGTTCTCTAATATTCTCACTGTAAGGGATCATGATTCTGGTGTAGAAAAGACTGGAAAATAACGGCGACATTTTAGTCATTTATCAGATTTATTAATTTATCAGACTCTCCTCCAAAGTGATGTAGAGCTGAGAGCAAATAGCACTATGAACACCTGAGGTAGAGATTTAGACACAGGATGATGGGAACACAGCTTTCGCAGCTGATACCAGCTTGTTGTCGGTTCACATCCCTATAGAAGTGACACTCAATCCTCAAATACATAGGTAATCACAGCAGACTTATGTAGTTGTGAGGAAGTCAGGAGAAGAATATCAACCAGTGAGATGGGTTTAAGACTCTGTTTAGATACTGATGGCGAATAACAGACCAAAATCACTGCCATCAGAACAGTGTTCGTTTCACAGTTTTTAAAAATTGTTTGGAACATTTTCGTGTCATCTTTTTGGGCCGAAACAAAAGCAGTTTGCAAATCTTATCAACTATCACGTTCTGTCCGACCCAAGGTGGCCCCAGGAACTATGACAGGGGTATTTTAAATTGTAAATACGGAGTTGTTGAGTCCAATTCAATCATAACGCATCATGTGAATGAGCAGACAAACAACATGTTTAACACTATTATTAGAAGTACATAACGTAAAACGATAAAGTTCGGGGAAGCAGCAAAAAATACTCAAATGTCATTAGCCTTCTTTGTATTAAAGGTCCTCCGATTCGCACAGCAGTAAGATTTGTTTAAATAACAGATAAACGCTAATATCCGCCCTCCATTCTTGTAGTCAAACGTTCGACGGAACCGGAAACGTCGTGGCAGGAGGAGCGAATACTTATTGGTTGAACATTGCACAATCTCTTACAGTGGTATCTTATTGGTCAGACTTGGCGTCATTCATTGGGGTGTTTTCTTATTGGTCGACTGCCTGTTGACCGGGGAAATTTTGAAATTGCACACAGGAGGAGCGGCGCAGTGGCGGCGGCGACGGCGGCGGTTGTTTCCCGTGTCACGGCTGTTATATCGCCGTTTTACCACCGTAACACGCCGTTTGCTGGCTCCTGGATGGCGGACACGATGGCCGAGGACGCGGTGTGCGCGGCTGTGCCGCCGGGACCCGGCGGGGACGATGAGGAAATGAGGGAGACGCCGTCATGGCAGCAGCTGGAAGCGGGGATGGAAACGGAGACCGACGTGGAGATCGAGACACACAGCGCGACAGGGACGGCGACAACGGAGACCAGACTGGACATCCAGCAGGGAAAACCAGGTAGCGCCGCCATACGGACAGGGCATCAGCCAAATAAGCTGGTAAACAACAAAAACAACAACAGCATCAAGTGAGGCACCATGTTTTATATATATAATGCGAGTATAACACACAGAAAGTTACATGACTTAATACTTTCAATCTGTAGAACGATGCATCATAACTTCTGCAGCAGCACTATCTACAGTAACAACATCTCCTACTCCTGTGAGTCAGCAAGATTTAAACAACATTTACAGTATCACAGACCATCTGTAACATCTACTGCCACACATCTGTAGCAATGGCAACATTTAGAGTAACAGCACATCTGGAAAGCAGAGATTCGCCACATAACATTTTCAGCAGCATCTACACACATCTATTTTGACAATAATATCTAACATTTGCAACTAGAGTAACACAACATCTGCAGAAGTGTGTCTGCTGGAAGTTAGATGAGATGCTGTGTGTGTGTGTGTGTGTGTGTGTGTGTGTGTGTGTGTGAGAGAGAGAGAGAGAGAGAGAGAACATGACCAGTCTGTTCACATGGCTGATGTGGTGTATTTAATTGTCGGATTGCACTTGACAGGAGGGGGGAGGTCGACCCCTTGGTGTGAAATGTCTCATTATTCTCTCTAGACAGCAGTGAGATGGTGTAAATGGCTCATGTCTTCCAAAGACTGATCTAGAGGTGACATCATAGTTTGTTTTTGGCCAAACGTCCCATCTTAACCGTTTTGTTTAACATTGGAGGAGGCGACTGTGCCGCGTTGAGGAGAACCAGCCAGCCCACTGGCAGCGCCGCTCTCTTGTTGGGCCAGAGATGCTTCTTCACTGTTGACTTGAATTGTTTCCCAGGCAATGGGCACTGCATTGTTCTCTAATTTTATTCATGTGTTTTCTTTACTGCTGATGATGTAATAAATAATAATCTCTTTATCTTTGTGAAATGTTTACCCCGTTGTGTTTCACTCCCCCCTCTTTTTTTTTTTTTTTTTTTTCCCCCGAAGCCATGGTGCCCTCAAATGTTGTACATTTTACTCTGGCCCACCTCCCAGCTGTAGGCCTTTCCTCAGCAACACTTAACCAGTGCTTTACTACTGAGTAATAAAACAAGCCGCTACGCCTGATACGACTCAAATGAAAACTGATCACGTACTGGAGGGCAGACAGTAGCTATTTTTTTTATTTGTTATTTGCTTAACTTATTCATTTATTATGATATTCATTTATTCACCAGTGTAAAAGAAAGCCCGTCTCTTCAGGGAAATTATTACATCCCTCCTGAAGCTGTGAGAACTGGTGTAGAAAATTTATGATGTTAACTAAGAGGATTCTTGTAGTCAAAGATGAATTTCAAATATTCGTATTCTTCAGTTGTTATGGAAGCTCCTTTCATGTTTTAACAACTGCTTTGTTTGGAATAACACTGTTCATAAGTAAGCCAGCCGGACTTCCTCTTACGTTCACGTTTGCCGTTTCAGAACTGGCCGCAGCCAATAGTTCTCAGTACCATTTCAAGGTCAACGTGTATGGAATAATCTTCCCATCTATTTGAAATCATTTTAATCTGTTATTTATTAAAGATATTACTTAAATATATGGGACAGCATAATTCATTGTATGGCTAGCACATTGAGGGAATGTTTATGTCTGTTATTCCCTGTTTAATATTATTTGTTTACGGTTACCTGCTTATGTATTCTGAATTGCTGGTGTGAGTTTTACAGTCACCTCCCTCACTGGGACTTTAACCCCTCTGTTGTTTAGGCTACAGGTTAAACTACAGGCTTGCTGGTTTGTTTGACTTCCCCAGCACATTCTACTGCATTGTTCTCTAATTTTATTCATGTGTTTTCTTTACTGCTGATGATGTAATAAATAATAATCAGGCTAAAGTAAAATTGCAGACAGTTTTGCCATCACCCCACCCACCAACCCTCAGGCACAGTCAGTGACACCCTGGTTGAAAATTCCTGGTTAATTCTTCACCCAGCGAGTTCCTTAACTGACAGTTTTTTTTTTTTTTTTTTTTCTGTCCCCAAAGCTTTTTCTGGGGAGGACAGCGGTGGTGACAGTGGCACGGACCATGACACTGGAGATAGCCCCGGGACAGCTCTGCAGAGGGCCGAGCGCCCAGGGGACTCAACCCTTCCAGACACCTTCCAGACTGACTGCCTGCTATTCTACGAGAGGTTCAAAGCCTACCAAGACTACATGTTGGGTAACCGCTACGCTGCTCGGAGTGGCTGCACTCTTATCATAAAACACTTTTGCTAAATAAATAACATTCAAGTTATTATATACAACCCCTGATCTAGTTGTCAAATTTTATTACATCCTTATTAGTAATACTGAGGCAACACTAAGTTAAAGATGCAATGCCTAATACAAAGTTAAATTATTTTCCACCATTTATATATGTTCCTCCCACAGGTATATACTCTTGAGGACAGTGCTTCTATTGTTTTGGATCCTGTGCTCAGTGTGTGTTGAGAGCTCTTCCTTAAGGCAGTTTTGGTCAGGTGTGTGTTCTGTACTCCTCCCACAGGTGACTGCAAGACATCTGAGGTGAAGGCCTTCATAGCGGATTACCTGGAGAAGGTGGTGGAGCCCTGCGACTGGAGGGCTTTGTGGAGTACTGAGGTCTTCGACGTTCTCATCAAGGTTAGTATCTTGACCATAACGGGCTGCAAACTTCCACCCATCAAATGTGAAACTTATCGGAAAGACAAAAACAGGTTGACTTCTAAGTTTAAAAGCAAAGCGATCAGAGTACCGCACGAAAGGAAGAGTGCTTAGAAAAGGGCTCCAACATGAAGAAACTGCCCAAAAACCACAATTTCTTTCTAGGGAGTAAGCAGTTTTGAAATTGACATGCAGATGGTGTAATTGGTGATGTCACAGTTTTATTATTGCAATGCTGGTTGTCGTTTGTGTTGAATTTTTAAAAAAAAAATTTACCTTAAATTACTCTCCGCCTGTCTGTATCAACACGTTTCTACTAGCATAAGTGAAAATTAACAATTAAAAAGTCCTTCCAAACTCATAAAAAACAGCACACAAAAATTGTGTGAAGTGATGTGTGAGGAGCATCTTTGCTGCCTGGCAAGATGCTGGTTGGCTTTGTTTTGAGAGGAGGGGGAATATTGTTTGAATATCATCTTCGAGATGTCAGATCCCAGGAGTGAAAGTCACGGTCACGGGGCTCTCCACAGGTGACGGACGTGAACTACGGTGAGCTGAAGGCCCGGGTGGGGCTGGTGGTGCCGCTGCGCTGTGAGGCCCGGGGTTGTGAGCTCAGTGAGGAGGCCATGCGCGATCTCCTGGAAGCCACGCAGCACACAGTCCCCCTGCACGAGCTGCACGTGGTCTACGACGACTCCGGGGACTTCGACCAGACGGCACTGGCCGTGGAGCACCTCAGGTAGCACCGATTACGCTGGGACCACCCTGCCCATGGACCCACAGGACTTTGTTGCCTGTGGAAAGTCACACTTTTTCCCCATTGTTTACACAGGATGCTTGAGATGGTCTAACAGACCCCAGCATGTCTGTTGTATTCAATCATTTTAAAATATCACGTTTTGCAACCCCAGAAATGCATAATTTTATTTAATGCTAATTGGAAGACTTGAATCTAATGAGAATTGGGGGGGGGGGGGGAAAAAAAANGGGGGGGGGGGGGGGGGGGGGGGGGGGGGGGGGGGGGGGGGGGTGTGGGGGGGGGGGGGGGGGGGGGGGGGGGGGGGGGGGGGGACACAAAACACCACAGAACAATGTTAATTTCTATGTACGGTGCAGTTAACCATGACAGTGCACTCATACTCAATTTAACAACCCTTTAATCTGCAGGTAAATGACTTGTTTACCTGTGAACTTGCAGTTACTTCCAGTTAAAGTCATATTTAAAAAAAAAAAAAAAAAAAAAAAAAATAGGACACCTGGTAACGAATCAAATATTGAAGTGGGAAAACTGGAACCTTCACTCTGAGGATAAAACCCAGAGTGACCTAAAAATCATGGAAGTTGACATCCATACAGTTATGGCCCAACTTAATGACACTCTATTGGTTTTAATTATGTCTCTTAAAATCAATCAAATTATGAATGAATTAACTGACAATTTAAAACTAAAACTGATTCATGGATAGGGTAGGGTCAGGATTTATCTGCCAGTTCCTGGATTCTCTATTATTTTGTCCCTTAACTTCCTGCCCTTAGTCTTCAGCTGAAAAGTCTAATTCTAATAAATAAGTGGAAATATGACATGTTCTTCTGTCCATTTGCCAATTCAGTCCCATTTGCTGTAGCTGCTCATCTGTCCCCTGTGACAGTGGGTAGAGGAACAGCAGTGACTCACCGCGGTACACGGTCAATTTCCCCAAATTTAATACGGCTTTAAATGCATCTCAACCCCCGACACGCAGGGCTCTGAACCTGTCTGGGGACACAGGGGCAGCCTGTGGGTTTGAATTACAGGTGGACCCCCTGCAGAGTCAGACCCCCTGGGCAGTTCCTGGACTGACAGGTTCTTCCCCACTTCTGGCAGGTTTTTCTACAAGCACATCTGGAGGAAGTGGGACGAGGAGGATGAAGACGATGACTTCGATTACTTTGTCAGATGCGTCGAGCCGCGACTCAGGCTGTAAGTTAGGCGCACTGTGGGGGTGGGGTGTGCCTTGCTACCGTGTTTGGAGCCGGGGTGGAAATGCGGTTAACGCACCTGTCAGTCGCAGCGACCTCCGCACTTCTGCAGTTGTTCTCTCTGCACGCTTTGCTGCCTGGCCATTAGATGGCGCTGTCTGCAAGCCCATCGGCTGTGATGCTCGCTTGCTCTGTCCTTCCTGGTACCGTAGTAAGATGTTGACGGTTGTGCTGCTTTGCTGCAAGACGGGGCCGTTTACAGCCGAGGGTGATGGGGTGGCTGGGGGTGCGTTTTACAGCCTGGACCCAAGTCGCAGCTTTTACAATCACTGTCAGCAGCTGTGTGTTTACACCTTCTGTCTTCAGTGAGACCCCCAGTGAACTGGCACCCCCCTCAAAAGACTGTTGTTAGCTTTGTTTCCTGCTTTTTGAGCAGTTCTTTTTATAGATAAAAAACTTAACTGCGTAATAAGAGAGATGGAACCGGTTTATAGTCAATTTTAGGATAAGATGTTGCTGCACAGGAGGATGGTAGTGTCAGCAAAAAAACGGGTGTAATTGCTTAGTGCACAGTGTTTGAGACCATCTTTTACAGGCCGGAACTGCAGAGGCTGCGCCGTTGAACAAGTTGCGGGGCTGTGAGGAATCCAGATCGCTTGAAAGCCCCCCCACCCTTGTGTTCAGCCTTCACAAAAGCAGCTAAACCAGATGAAAATGTGCTAAATTGGCAGTGAATTTTGGTGTCCAACTGCATGAAGCACCACTTCATACACCACTGTGTAAATGCTGCATTTTTACTGCTTCTGTAGTGTTTATTGTATTTTCTTCAACGTTTGTCAATTTGTCCTTAATCTCTTGGTTTAAGGATAGGCAAACATTCTCAGCCTGTGAGCTTTTATCTTTGTTTTTACCTCTTTTTCTTCCTCTTTTTTTTTTTTTTTTTTTTTTTTTTTAAATTGAAATGTGAACTGGTTTGACGTTTGGCTTGTAAAACATGCAGTTTGACTGTTTGTAAAAGCCAAATGGACTCCAGCTGGAGCTATAACTGAAAATGATGCCTCTTGAGTTCATCTCTGTGTTTATGGTCGCCTCACGGTTCTCGCAGGTTCAAGTGTGATGTGAACGGGCCCAGTGGTGCAGCACGTGGTAAACGTGGTTTATACAGAACGTACTGAACGTATGTTCAGACAGGACGATGAATAGAAATAATACAGCACGTGTAGTGGGCACTTCAAATCAGCCCGTCCTAATATATAGTCCTTAAGGGTGAAAATATAGTGGTCAGTATGAGCCAGCGGTTAGAGCTGCCAGCAGGACATGGAGGTCACAGGTTTGAATCCCACCACCTGCTGTCGTACCCTTGATCAAGGTCCTTACCTTGAAGGGATAGAGTAAAAATTACCTTGCTGTACAAATAGATGGATCAGTGTAATGCAACACTAAGCTGGAAAGTAGACAAATGAGGGGGGAAATGTAATAGATATGCAGAATAAATTAGTATCACTGTTATGTGATTTGAGGACAAATTTGAGTAGGAAATGTCTGAGGACAGAAGCTTGTATTACTGCTCACTGCAGTCGCGTGTGTCAGCACTCTGCTTTTGAGCCCACCAAGAACCATGTGGGTAAAATAAAGTAAAAATGCTCACCACTAATCCCCCCCATGCTGCAGACACTATGACGTTCTGGAGGACAGGGTGCCGGCTGGTCTTGTGGCCGAGTACCAGTCCCTGCTGGACCGCTGCGCGCAGATATTCCAGGAGTTCTCGAGTCTTCGCAACGACCTGGGTACCGACTCGGACTCGGAGCTGGACAATGTGTCCATGGTGGAGGGCCTGCGGCTCTGCGAGCAGATGGAGGTCCTCAAGCGCAAGCTGCGCATCATTGAAAACCCGCTTCTCAGGTGGGTGGTGGCTTCACTGGGTGGTTGAGAGGGGCTCAGCAAGAAGTGATGAGGAATTTCCTACAATGATCATTTTGAGTGAGGGCACCACATAGTAGAACCCCTGTACTGTAGACCTTAAACTACTCTACCCTTGTCTCGAACCTTCAGTACATGGTGTAGAAAGGCAGCTTAAAGGTGTAAGATTAAAGCCTAGTAAATCACTCTGAATGTTTCCTCCTTTGCAGCAGGTGGCATAGTGGCTAGGGCTGTAGGGTTTGGACCCAAAGTTTGCAGGTTCTAATCCTACGTCCTGGTGCAGTACCTTTGAGCAAATTTAAATGTACTTTGAGCAAAATAAGTGTGTGTGTGTGTGTAGGCATGTGCTCGGCTACAAGGTGAACTCGGGCCAGCAGTCCTGCAGGGCGAAGGGGCCGCGGCCGATGGGAACGCGTGTGGTGCACGTCGTCTCCTCTTCCATGACGGTGGCCCAGCTCAGCTTGCTCATGTCCGACAAGCTGTGCCCCGACTTCTCCGGAGAGGAATTTGAGCTGCAGGTACGCCCCCTACCTCTCATTTTGGCCTGGGGCGGGGCAGGGTATAAAACTGCTCATGCTAAATCCTCTAAATATTTCAGACCAGAATGGATTAGAAGTGTCACTGTGTCTTAATTTTTTAACAGTCCTGAGCGAAGCTGCAGCTCCTGCTTCTGTGCCGCTGTGATGCGATGGACCGTTAATGTGCTCAAAGCAGTTTATTGATTAAAAAGAATGGCTGCAATTTATATTTTTTATTACTTACTGGCTTGAGAGGAGCGTTGCTTTGCTCTGTAATTAATGGTCCCTTAGTAATAATGGAGACTTGCTAGTCGCTATGTCGTTTCGAGGCTGCTGGTGTTTTGTGGTGGGGGAAGGGGGGCTCTCGATCCTGCCGAGTGTGTGATTACACTCCCTCCAGGGAAGGGATGTTCTTAACAGCCCCTGCAATCTCTCCCCAGCAGGCGGTGCTGTGCTGTTCTTCATTAATGGTGCCCTTTCCTGCACCTTGTTCTGCCTTGTTCCTCAGCTGCTGTAACATCATAGGTGAAAAATATTAGTAATCACATGTGAAGTCAACTTCTTGTAAACAGCGACGGCTGACGCCCCCCACCCCCCACCCCCAGGCTGCTGATTAGCCAAATCCCACTCTGCCTTCCTGGTTGTTGGTGTACCGCACTGCTGACTGCTGTCCTGACAGCTGTGTTTTGCTGTGTTCACATCCCAGTTCCACAGTGACCCCCTGGAGGCGGTGCAGTCCTGTTACCAAGGCGATGTGGTCATTGTGTGTCCCGGTCATTACCTCGTCAGCGGCTCCATCAGCATCCCTGACTCAATCGTGGTGGAAGGTGAACCGCCGGAAAAACGACCGTCCGCTGCTGACCTAGCATCAAAGCCTACTGGGTCCCCCGACCCCACTTAGTGTCTGTGGGGGGGGGGGGGGGGGGGGAAAAATTTAGGAAAAACATCAAGATTTTGCACAGGGAGGACGACCTGGACAAANGGGGGGGGGGGGGGGGGGTGGAGAAATTTAAGAGTAGTCACAGTGTTGGGTGGCATCAATTTGGGCACAAGTGCATAATTTAGTTGTAATTGCAAAAGCCTTTTATTGTCGTTCGCCTTACTGTGCAGATGACACATCAGATGAGAATGTCGGTGCTGTGGTTGGTATTATCTTAATTCTTGAAGGTAAAATAACCCCCGAGTGTTAATAAAATGAACAGCGAAGCGGGGAGATGGGGGGGGCTTGAACAGTGGCAGGGGGCGTAAATGACGCCTGATGGTGTGATAAGTGCCTTAATAATGCATGGAGGGTATTAGAGCATGAGAAATGTGGCACTGAAGTCCCACCATGTCCGCCCTCTGGGGCGGCTTTTAACGCGTGGCATGTCAGCAGAGGGGACCCAGGGACCGAATAACAGCCTGGACACGTTAGGGCAACACAAGGCAGTGAAGGAATTCTCCTTCCTGCTAATCTGAAGCACCATGGGGTCCAGTGTGTGAAACGGCTGTAAAAGAGATGGGTTTGAGAGCCTTTTAAAGTGCTGGGAGGAATTGAGCAGCTCTGAGGGACAGAGGGAGATTGGTCTACCACACTGGGGTCAAAACTGAGAACCTAATGGCTGTCAATTTTGGACCATCAGGCAGCTGTCAGTGCGGGGATTGAATTATATGGAACACAGCCTTGTAATTCTGTTATCACCATTGTCAGTGTGTAGATTTGAGTTGTTAGGGATGGTTGAACATTGACCCCGCTGAACACTAGAATGTGTCCCAGGTTCTGATCTCCAGGTTCTGTCCATTTTTATGACGTGCTCCTCTCTGCTCATTCCACTCACTCTCCCTTCTCAGGGTTTGGCTTGACTGATGAGGTGGTGATCGAAAAAAGGGGCAAAGGAGACACTTTCGTCGAGTCGACTGCCGCCAGTGCAAAGATCTCCAACATCAAGTTCATCCAGCACGATGCCATCGAGGGCATCTTCTGTAAGTACACGGTAGATGTCTTTCAAATCCCTTTCTGCTGCACAGTCCACGTATTAATGTGCCTCCAGCTTGAGCCTATAAAATGGCTCCATATGTAATTAAAAAAAAATAAATATTAGAACCAACTGCTGTAAACCTCTCTCAAGGGTAGTGACCCCATAGGTGTCGAAGAGCATCTGCTGTACAGACACAGGTTCTTCTCCCCATCAATTGTCCATCTTTAACCTAAAGCCCACCTGACCCCCCCTAGGTGTCCGTCAGGGCAAGTTGGAGATGGAGAACTGCGTCCTGCAGTGTGAGACCACTGGCATGGTTGTGCGCACCACTGCTCAGCTCTTCATGAACATGTGTGACCTCTACGGGTCAAAGGTGAGGCAGCCTGCCCGCTTCGAGGGGCCTCGATCAATGTGCTCATCCTGAACTGAAACAGTAAAAATTACCCTAGTTTATGATGAAACCACACCCTGGATGGGACCCCAGTCTATTACAGGGATTGGACAACAGCTGCACTGGTTTTGAAGGTTTCTCCAGCGCTCTTCTCACATGCCAGACTCCACAGCTTGCTACACCCTTTTAAAATGGAAGCAAGTCACGCAACACATATTTCCTTGGATAAAGATACTTTTGAAGCCCTTCAGTGCTGTATCTGCTGCTCAGCTGAAATCTCCGGCTTTGTTGGGTTATGTTGTCTCCCACGTTGGACCCCTGGCCAAGAAGTGTGTGTTTGGTCTTGATTTGGCATCTGAGGTCACGACTCCAGTAGCTGCTTGTAGGGTTTCTGCTGCCAGATGCAGCAGTAAGGCTGTCAGTAACTGTAGTCTGTGTAATTCTGCGTCTTCTCCCCCGTTTCTTTGTGCTTCAGGGAGCCGGCATTGAGATCTACCCAGGCAGCGTCTGCAGCCTGGTGGGAAACGGCATCCATCACTGCAAGGAGGGCGTCCTCATCAAGGTGAGAGGGATCTGTCCCTCGGAGAAGGAACAAACCGTCGTTTCCTTGAACGTGACACGTCTGGTTTGACCTGATTCGCAGTGGAAAGTGAAAGTTTGCGGAACAGTTTCTGTAAACTGGGGTCAACTGCTGTCTTTTGGGGCTGGACACAGGGCATACGAGGACCCCCTGCAGCTCTGTCTGGGTGTACAGGACCCCACTCAGCAGCGGCCAGGGTCTGGTCCTCCAGGCCTGATGGCCTCCTCTTCAAGCGCTTTGCAACACAATGCAGTGAAGACCTTGAGGGCTCAAATTGAGTTTTGCAGAAGAGATTTAATAAGCTGTGTTGTGGGAGGGAACGGCTTGAGGAGAAAGGAAAACAAAGGAGCACGGGTGTTGCTGTCACGACCTGTAGGCCAAACCTGCGCCGTTATCTCGCGCCCAGGCCGATTGTGTGGAGTTTGAAAGCGAGGAGATAAAAAGCAGCGGCTTCCCTCACACGTCCGCCCCGTTTCCCTCGCAGGACTTTGCCGACGAGTTGGACGCGATGCCGCGCATCACCATGGTGAACAACGTGATCCACAACAACGAGGGCTACGGGGTGATCCTGGTGAAGCCGACCGACAGCCCCCAGGAGCGGGAGGCGGACAGCGCCTCCCGGGACGGTAGGCCGAGCGGCCGGAGTCGCTTTCTCGCGCTCTGTAAATCGCAGCTGCCGACAGCCTGCGTAATGACTGCACGGTTCCGGAAGGCGACCGCAACAACCAAACGCGCCCCATTTCCACAGTATATCTGTGCAAATGTATTCATGAGGTTAAAATTTGTATTAAAATCCTTAGGGAGGAAGAAAGTGTGTCTGTAATGATCCTGATCCCCCTCCTCCCCAGCGTTTTCCTTTGAATAGAAAGAGCATTTTCAGCCCCCCCCCCCAGCCCTGAACCAGTTTCACAGAAGGGTATCGGAGCGCGGGGCGTTCGACCTTGAGTCAAGGGCAGCAGGAAATGAAAGCGCCTAATTTCTAAACGAGGCCGAGGAGACGCGAGTCCCGAACAAAGGAGCACCTTCACATTTGCTTCGCCGACCACTAATGGAAGGTTTGCAGCAAAGGCTGCTGGGACCACGTGAGGAGCAGAGAGTTGTTTGAACTCTGAATGGGAACAAAAACTAAATTAAAACCATGAGGCAACCAATAAAGGAGAGCTGCCTACCAATGGAGCCTTCATTATAATTCACTTAGTAAAGTAGTTTAATTTTTTTTCCTCCCCCTTCCCCCAACTATTTCAACTATACCGTGGGTAGATAGAGGCGGTTTTTCTGTGTACCTGGACACATGAGTGTTTTCACCACTATCTTATGGCAGCATAAACATTCTGCCTCTGATTTATTTTAGTCGCCTGGCACAATCTGATGAATATTAATGTTTGCTGTTCAAATGGATACTTAGGAGGATTTTAATTTTTTTTTTTTTTTTTTTTTAATTTCAAGCTACGTTAAAACTAATTTAAAATGACGGGGGAAGAAAAAAGTCGTCTCCCATAAATGTGCAGCATTTTTCATCATGTTGTTCAGACATTCAGGCTGCCTGTAAACACAGAGGAAGTGAGCTTAGTTAACCTTTCCTTGCCCGATACTTTCGACAAATAGTTAAAGGGGCATAAAGTCTGTAGAGACCCAGCATTTATATGACACAAATTAAGCTGTGAATGAAACGTGACGCATTGCATACCAAAGACATGCTGCGCTCAACATCTGTTTGTTTGTTGTTACTCTTTCCTCTGTTCTCAGTTCAGTCCTTTCAAACCTCACCGTGTCGCCGGGGGGGGGAAGCAATGCGGTCCTCTGGATAGAAATCCCCTCCGACCCAGAAGTACCCGTGTAGTAAATAGAAATGCTGTAATAGTAAACATATGTTAAAACAAAAGCCTGATATTTACGCTTTTATTATTTATAATTGCATCATATTTATGCGTCATTTAATGACACAAATATGGATTTGACACTTAAGTTTTTCGGCTTGCTGGCAACCCTATTAAAAAAAAAAAATTCAAAACAATTTTTGCATTTTGTAGTTTTTGCTTAATAAGACATATGAATAACATTTGAGGAGTGAGAGCCAAACTGCAAAATATGGCACTGCTAAAGGGGTGAATGTGACCGGCGAGGTCGAAAGTGACCCCGCGTACCTAAAAGAAAGTTCGCCCGCCCCTGCTCGTTTTTGGGTGCTCCTTACTGCCATCTATAGGCTGGAAATGCAGTGAAAAATAATTGTGCTTTGACCGTTTACAGCGAGGTGCCAGTTTACGTACGTCGTTTTAAATGCGTATTTATTGAATTCCATCTTGCATGAATTGGGTGTTGCTGTGTGTGAAATCCTGGGAAGGCCATTCTCAGCATGAGAACTTTTCCGCTGTCTCTCAACTACGCAGATGAGTCTGAGGAGCCCAAACACACGGCTGACGGAGATCGGGAGAACGACAAGCTGGCAGGTGACCAGGCGGAAGTTCCCCTCATTGTGGTAGAGGAGACTCCAGTGGACATCCAGTACGTTGTCCCCTCAGAGGTCACGGAGGGCAACGACGCCATCAAGAAGGAGCTGGTGGCCACGTCGGCCAAGAAGAGCCGTAGGAGGAAGGCTGGCATGAAGGAGCTGGGATTGACGCAGGCGGACGACACCCTGCTGTCCCAGGAGATGTTCGTTTCCATCCAGGGTAACCAGTTCAAGAGGAATGGCAAGGGCAGCTTTGGAACCTTCCAGTACTGAGCCCCGTTCACCCAAATCGGTGGCTCCGTTCCACTCGACACAACATTAATGTGTCTGTGTGACGTTCACACTAAAGCGGTGAGCCAAGCAGTGCTGTGTGTGCGTGTCTGTCTGTCTTTTTACAAACTTTTAAAATACACTTTTTAATGCGTTTTCATTTTTTTTTTTTTTTTTTAAAACTACTGAAGCTCGTATTGTGTTGAAATATTCTGCCAAGCTGGTGTTTTTCCACAGTCAAACACAGACGGACTTTCCTAGGAGAGCTTCACATTCACAGCCTTACTTGCTCCGTTCACCTTCTCTATTTTCTGTTTACAAAAAATTAATTTTTTGAAGCTTTTTTTTTTTTTTTTTTTTGCCTTTCCTTTCCTCGTGAGGCGGAGTTGGCCGGTAGATTTCGTGACACCGAGTAGCTGTTTTGCGTCACGTGTCCAGACCGGGCGGGTCTGGGTCACAGGCACAGGCAAAAGAGCATCGCTCACCTATAACTCTGAAACATTATTATGAATAAAGTGCGCCATGTTGTTAATGTTTGTGTTGGAAGATGGTCATTACTGCTCTAGGAAGCTGGGCTGGGGGAGATGATGGGGATTTTTTGGGCTTAATACCCTGGCGAAGCGATTCGGAAAATCATTATCGGTTTTACTGGCTTAAGCCGCCCTCCTTGCCGAGATTCACTGCCACCGTGCCATTTCAATTGATTACTCTGCAGAGGATTAGAAGTGTAGTAAAACCTGGTTACGGAGCAGGACATTTGAATCGTTAGATCGGCGATAAAAATCCCGGCAAAATCACTGCTTTTTTCTGTTGGGAGGCTGACCATGTCCTCCACTGGGGGGGGGGGGGGGGTCCGGTTTCCGTGTCCCTGGATGAAATCGACAGGAAAANGGGGGTAGGGGGGGGGGGGGGGGGGGGGGGGGGGGGGGGGGTCCGGTTTCCGTGTCCCTGGATGAAATCGACAGGAAAAGGCTTATTTTGAGTGGTTACCCTTTGAAGGAAAGCGGCTCGAGTCGGTTATTTTTAAGGTATTACGGCGGAGTCGCCACGACCTAATTGACTGTATAGTTTTCCGTTTTCAATTTGCTCCGACTCGGGTTTCCGCCCGCTGAGCTCCACTCTGCAGGGCAGCACGTGAGCAATCGGCTTTGCAGCCAGAAGGTCGGCAGTTCAAGTCTCGACAGCGATTTGTCTTAGAGTCTTTAGAAAGGTCCCTCTCCTGGCGAACCGCTATTAAACATGCAGGAGAGAAAAGTAAGGCAGACACAGAGTTTTTGGTGTTAAATGTGTCCGTCAAGTTAGTTTATTATGATTTGTCTTGGCATTCAAGACCTTTTCATTAACATTGAACACAATAACTCATGTAATATCGCCCTTCGCTCAACAAGGCTGAACTTTTGACTTCATAGAAAGAGTCCAACCAAGTGTTGTTGGGGGGTTTTTTTTTTTAATGCTCTGCAGTCTCTGCTGCTGTTTTACACACAAACTAAACAGGTTCCTGGTTAAGATGGAACAGATTATTTGTAGGTGAGCAGGGAGTCTGATTCTGTTCCTGTTAAACTCAGAAAGTATTTTAAAGAAGGTTAAAGAAGATTCCCATCCTGGAATCACTGGGCATCAGGCTATGAGATGAGTGAGATGCCAATCCGTTGCAGGGTGGCCTCACAGTCACGCGCATTTGGTCGCTGTAAATTGCTCACAAACCGAGGACACACTTCTTGGTTTGTCGGAGGAAACCAGAGCACGCAGAGGAAACCCGTACAGACAGGCGAGAATTGGGGGTTATTTTCGGGATGGTTTGGTTAACAGCCTAAAGAAACTCGACTTATTATTAACTAGATGTTTCTGAGCGAGAACAAAGCCACCTTCCCTTTGGTCCTGATGTCATCCAACATCTCCCATCACCTCACTGTTTCTTTAAATCTTTTTTTTTTTTTTTTTTGTTCAGGGAAGGTGAGCTTAAAAAAAATCATAGCTGGAAATGGATTTGTGAGAGAAATGGGAAATGGGTGCGGGCGAGCTGCCATCGCTAACCAGGCCTGCGCCGGAAGCGGCCAGAGGTACTGGAGGAGAAAAAAGCAATCTGAACGGAGCCATTTAAGGGCTGTGACCCGCTGCAGATAAAGGAAGGAGAGGCTGTGGCGAAATAGCCCGGCGTTTGGGTTTGACAGATGCTCGGTTCGGCTTGTTGTCCTCGTGCAACCTCTCTGGTTAGAGGAGAATTGGTCTGAGGAGTTTCTTTTTCTTTAACCCTCATCTGTCTCTTTACCGGGGTCACGGGGGGAGGGGGGTGGGAGTCTGGATCCGGACCAGCAGACACACAACTCCGCAATGAGCGGCTTTGCCGACCGACCGCGTTGAAGCCGTATTCAGGGCTTCCGCTTCGGAGGGAGTGTTCCTCCGAGGGGGTCGGGTGGACTAACCCACGGTGGAGTCCGACAACGCGACTGAAGTCCTACTGCTTCTGTGTGAGCTGATCAAACACCACGTCATTTATGTTTATACTTTTCCCTCAGCTGGTTAGGTCTCTGCTCTCAGATCCTTACAATTGTACCAGTTAATAACATAACAGGGTCAGTTGTTTCTATGAACTCTCCCTATCGGGCAAATTCCAGTTGCCTATTTACCATTATTTTTTATTGGGGGGAGGGGGATCAGTTTTAGGAAAAACGACACCTAAAATTAATTTAAATCCAAAAATAAAAAGTCTTTTTATGTACGACATAAACGTTTTGCAAAATTAAAATTAAATCTATTTTTTTAATGATGTCATTTCAACCGTTTATCAATGTCTGCTGGATTTTTTTTTTTTTTTTTTTTTTTTTTTTTTTTTTTTTTTTTTT
>UFQX01000729.1:63076-89612 GCA_900497675.1 Arapaima gigas | reverse complement strand
GGGGGGTGGGGGGGGGGGGGGGGGTCACTGCAGTCACCGCTCGGCTTAATTAGGGCCGTATGGCAACAGTCCCAACCCGACTGTCCGAGGCTCATCGTGCTGATTTTTGGGTCCAAAGGCAGAGGCTCTAACTGTTATGCCACCTGCTGCCCTGGTGGGGTCTCTTAACATCAGCAGACAAGTGGGCAGCTCCACATCTCCAACACAACCGTCCCCGACGATCAGACGCTGAAGACACTGGTGTGTGTGTGTGTGTGTGTGTGTGTGTGTGTGTGTTGAACTGCCCTCGGATCCCACTGTGTTGATTTTTATACCATCAGTTAAACAATAACACTCCTTTCTAAAGTAAAGCGTTGAGGTTTTTCCTCTGCTCCTTCCCGGCTGCTGCTTCCTCTTGACGCCGCGGAGGTCGTCAGCAAGCGGCCCTTTTCCAGCCACCACTAGGAGGCGATGTTGTTGTTCTGGAAAAGTCTCGATCGCCTGCATCGTCTTCCCGCTCGGAAACCGGGCTCCCGGCTGCATCTGTTGCTCTTTCATTATTACATTTTCACCATTATTGTGCTTTTATTTACTTACAATGTAAGCTTTGGTTTTGTTGAACAAATGCCCTTCGCTCCTCAGTGTTCTGGCTCGTAGTTGGAGCTGCTACCTGAAACAATTTTAAAAAACCCTGAAAATTAATATATCCTCCTGCTTCCATGTTAGATAACAAAACTAAAGTGTAAGAAGTGGAAAACAGGCCAAAATCTGCATGTTCCTCCCACCGTGGACCAATAAATGTCTAAAACGTGCTGCTCGTGGGGGGCAGAGACTGGCTTGCAGTCACAGCTGCCGTGATTTAAAGCCCCCCAGATGTGAATTATTCACGGGTCATCACTCCCCACCTTCTCGCCCCTTCAGGGTGGGAAAAACACCCAGCGCCATGCGGCGGCACGACCTCGTCGTGGCCGCCGTCACCGGGGAAACGATTCACCCCCGGGGAAGCACAGGGTTGCCCCCCGGCTGAGGCTCTGCAAGCTAATAAGTCTGCGTTTCTGTTCTCCTGAAAAGATGAGGTTTATAAAGCGTCAGAAGCGGCGATCAGAGGAACCCGGGACGCTGCTCCACGTCGGCCTGTAAAGCGGAGTTAAATCAGCACCTGCCATGTGGAAAGTCTGTCTCCATGGAGGGCAGGGGGGGTCTGTGGGGGGTCACAGCTCCTATGGGGCTTCAGTCTTATCTTTTTTTAAATAAGTTGACAAAACCACCAAATACAGTACGGTTCCAAAAGAACAAACACGTCCTAAACGTCACAGTCGGTGCTAATAAATTCTTCCTTAGTCCCTCAACTGAATCAGACTGCAGTTTGAAACTCGCTGAATGCAAAGACCCCTCCCCCCGTGTCCCCTGTTCCCGGACAGATGGAGGACCAGCTCCCGAAAACAGAACGGATTTAACTACTCAGGTTAAACTATTGAGATGCACGATGGTAGTTTCAGACGGGGGAGGCGGCGCTTCGCCGGCATCGTGTGCATCGTGTCATCCTGTCAATTTGAGCGATTCGGCATCAGAAAAAAAAAAAGCTAATCGGGTTCCGAGCGATCGATACGGACGTACGGGTGACGGAGCGCCGCCGAACGTCCTCGTGAGCGTTTGCCTTATGAGCTGTCAGTTCCGGTTTGTTCCGACGCCGCGTTCCACCGGCTCTTTGGTCACGTTCCGAGTTACAACTTCATCTCGGCTTCCAACGAAACCGCCACTGACATTTACGGCAGAACGATAATTAAATTACAAATGAAATGATGAATCGCGTTAGAATTTAGAACAGGCCTGGCATCTCGCACACACACATATATGCAACTTGGAGTTCATGAATAGTAATAAGTTCCCTTTTTCCAAAAATATGAAATGTCAGCGTATGAAGAAACCCGCAGCACTGTTTTCCTGGAAGGGATAACCGCGCGTCGTCAATCAAGACGGAGAATTATTTGTTGTTTTTTTTTTTACAGTTTATTTCCGTAACAAAACGGGAGTCGTGTTCGCACCCGACCTGCAGCGTTTTAAAAAAAGCACACGTTTGCGGCGAGGCCTCGAACGAATCGTCTGAACCTTCTCGTCTGGGGTTCGGGAAGCGGCTCCGGCAACCGGGTTCACTTCTCTTTTGGTTTCGTGTTTCAAATATCATTAAAAATTGCGTTCGAATAACTTGTTGAGTTTCTAGGGGTGCAACGATGACCTTTTAAACGCGGCTGTTTGGTCCGGGTTCTGTGACAGTCTGGGCGTGGATTTCATCTGGACCTCGACTCCACATTCACTGGTCCGAATTGGACCGGAATCTTCTTCCCTCGTCGGGTTTCGCACGTGCCCCGCAGTTGCGCGCCGCACCATTAGATGGCAGTAAAGAGTGCCGGTTGACATTAAGTACGGATTTATGGAGGTGCCACATTTTCAGTTATTTTAATTTGGTTAAGATATTAATGTAGTAGAGTTATAAAATTGTTACTGTACAAATCTTACAGCATATTGTTTATTTTACTGACATCAAAGACTTTTACAGACCCAGCAAATAAATCCAGGGGTGTCTATATTACACGTTTCACTCATTTTATAGCTATAAAGCGAAGCGGAAATAGCCGGATGCAGATGAATGTTGCATAAGATGCTCCAAGTTAATAAGAGAGAGTAAAATAAAAGTCCTCAGTTCTCCCTGTCAGGAGGTTCTGGGGTCAACTCTGGAAAAGGGCGGTTGATGAAAAAGTGTGATTCTTAGAACAAACTAGTTTTTTCTGCGCTGCGCAGAACTGGATCGGCTGCCGTCGGCATCGTGACGCTTTTATTGTGGCGTAAAGGTTAGATTTGTGAACAAACTAAGCTGGGAACAGACTTCCGGTGCTGGTTGTGCTCGTGACTCGAGGACCCGGAGGACGTTGCTCTCCTGAAGTCGCTTTTTAAATCTCCTGCAGACGTGCGGTGCAGCAACGCGCCGCCTCCTTCTCCTCTGAAAGTCCCACCGCAGCGTGAGGTCGGAACCCTCCCAGGCGGCACGAGAGTGAGGCCCACGCTTGCACTGACCTCCCCTGTCGACCCACCGGGGACAGAATAATGATCGCTGTAATGACCTCTGGGCTGATTTATCCCCGACGCCGCGGAGGCTCATTTGGAAATACAAGGTCGTGAGCCAACAAGTGGCGGCGCGGAGTTGAGTGGTGGATCTGCACTTTGATGTGATGCTTGTCACCTCAGACTTGCCGGCCGCATCCACTGCAGGTGATGCATTGTCGTGCTCCCCCCCGGTCTGTGACCCCACGGCCTCATCCCTCACTGGGAGATCGGGGTACGATTTTAATGAAGTGGGGACAAACACATCTGTGCCGGAAGGACGCGGGGTCAGAGCCCTCCCGGGAGGATTTGGTCGTTACTATAACCCCGGCGCTCGTGGATCGCGGCCCCCCGGCGGCCCGAGCGCCTCGACTACATTTCACGCCGGTTCAAGATGTGATTAAAGGGCGTTGAGCCACTCGTGGCGGAAGCGCTGTGTTTACGTCCCTTTGTTTGCTTCCATCACGTCGAGTTCAGACTCCGGTCGCCGGCGTCTGTCAAACGCGGGGCGGTGAACGGGATTATGGGTAATCCTGTTACGGCGTGTTTACGAAATGCAAACGTGGGATTAAAAGTCGACATAAATATGTACACGAGTCGCGAATCTGAAGGTCCTTAAGTGGAAATGGGACACAACAGGATTACTGAGCTCCAGATGAAGATGGTTTCTTGTTTGTTACTCTGCTCATGCGCCACTCCAGAGGAATCTCACTTGCTCGCTGGAGACGTGAGTCCTGCACGCCGGTGGGGGGCAAAGCGCTACTCAGACGCTCTATCTGTCCCCGAGTGACGCCACCCGGGGGGGCAGGATGGAGCCTCTGCTGGAGATACAGGTTCAAAACTTGGGCACTGGCTGACAGTCCTGCTTATAGCCTCACAGGAGGTGTGGTGTTCGACGCCCATGGCCTGAGACTCATCAGGATCTCCGGTGAAACAAAACCACAAAACCGAACATGTTGGACAGACAGACAGACAGACGATGGATCTGTGATCTGCCTGTTCCTTCCTGCTGTGACTGTGTGTGATGCTGGTGGCTCACATCTACTAAATGAGACCCCCCCCCCCGTGCCGCACGCCCCCAGCAGGGCTGGCCATATAAAGTGAGTCTGCTGTGTGGGGGGTGGAGGTGGGGGGTTGGAGTGGGCAGGGCGAGTGTGGGGGGGGGGGCTGCATTTACTCCAGGGCCAAGGAAACATCAGTGAGGATAGTCATTACACAGTCATTTTGTTAAAAGGCAGAGGTCAGCAAGGTGTCCCGTGGAACCGAGGTGGCCTCCAGCCCAGGGGATGTGTGTGTGTGTGTGTGTGTGTGTGTGTGTGTGTGTGTGTGTGTGTGATATGGTCGCTGATCCGATGTGGATCCTGGACTGTACCGGCAGAGGAGGCCCCACTGGAACGAGACCTGAAAAGGTGCCGATTCCTCAAAGACTGGGACCTAATGGTGGTTAGAGGTGCTGCCTTTGGTGGTGAAGGGCCTGGGTTCAAATCCCCTTCCTGAAAAGGTTCTTCCCCTGAATTAGAACAGTAAAAGTGACCCAGGTCTATGAGTGGGTGGAAGCTGCCGTGTGGAAGAGCAGCAGGGAGAGTTGTGGCAGACAGTTTGTCACCTGTTTAAAGAACATGGCCGGCGACAATGACCTTTACCGTGACTCAGGGCGTCAACAAACGTGGCAAGAAAGTAAACGTGTTTCCGTGAGATCTGTTTCTCAGGGGTCCTAAGGTGTGAAATTCATCTTAATCAGTTTATTTCTGTATTTATTAGTGCAGAATGGAGTAAAGGGGGGGGGTCATGTTGACCAGGTAACATTTATGTTGTTTACTTAAATCGTCCTGTCAACACAGTAACCTGGTAATGTGCAAATACATCTTTTATTCAAACATTTATTCAAACATTCAGTTGTTTGATTGGACATCACTTTAAGTATTTAAAGTGATTAAAAAAGATTAAAAGTGATTAATGTTGCTTC
Source organism: Arapaima gigas (assembly GCA_900497675.1). NCBI lineage: Eukaryota > Metazoa > Chordata > Actinopteri > Osteoglossiformes > Osteoglossidae > Arapaima > Arapaima gigas. The sequence continues at coordinate 84,568 of UFQX01000729.1, read as the reverse complement.
TTTCTTGTCACTGACTGACTAACCACTCGAATGTAAAGTGACCGCTGAGCAAATTTGCTTTTCTACAAAAAACGGTCACGTTGTTAAAAATTGTGTCAGATGCTGAAGTTGTTTTTTTTTTGGAAAATTCTAGAAAATGTTTAAAGAATGTAATATTGCGACGCGGTCGCGTTTGAGTGTAAACCCTCCTCTGGGGTCAGACAGCAGACGGATGGAACATCTCTGCAGGCTGGTTGCTGACGCAGGAGAGGGAGACGAAGGGTGACTCAGACCCGCCTGACCGGGTCAGGACCCCGCTAGACAACTCAGCGCCGACGTCCTTCCGGAAGGCGAAAGGATCAAACCTGGACTCTTCAGCATATTTCCAAAGCAGGTCTGGTTTTGAGGAAAAGCAGTTTTGAGGTCCGTTGAACCTGTAAGGCGGGGGGCACCTGTCCTGTCGGGCTGGTCTACCTCACACGTCACATCCTGAGCTGATGTGCTTACAAGGTGGTGAAGATCGATTCCCAAGAAGACGGGGGGGTCACGACTCCGCCGGCGACGGAGAGATGGGGTAAAAGCGGGAGGTTTGCGGGGTTGACGATGGATCCAAACTCCTGGCTCCATCTCTCTGGGTCCCGACGGAGGTTTGTCTCCAGCGTAAACAGCATTAGATGCGATTCCTCGAAGGGGTTGGGGCTTCGTCTGCCGGGACAAGAGCAGAAAACGTTTTTATTGTGCGTGTTGAAAGTCTCAGGTGTTTCCTTGCGCTCGGCTGAGAAGGTGCAGAAAGTGGGCGGCACTGCGCTCCATTTGAATGTGTCAGGGCCCACAAATGGGCTTGTTATTCTGCAGAAAGCTGCGCTCACCTTAAATTGGACAGCCGGCGCGTTCTTCGGGGGGGGGGGGGGGGGGTAGGACCGAGAGTCCATTTGCTTTATGAGCACCGCCCGATGTCTGGGCGGAACGTGAGTCCCGGCTGCTAATGGACACTTTTTTCGCCGAGTCGTCGCGGGCGACTCGAGGAGGATATCGCCCGCGCGAGGCCATCTCTCCAGTCTGTTGCTATAGAAACCCTTATCTGTATTCGACAGGGAGCTCTCCTTTCTCTCTCCCCGGCATCCGTCGCCGCGTTTCGACCGCCGAACTCTGTTTTTTTTTTTTTTTTTGGTTCAGCTACCGAAAATCTGACCTCGTGAGAACAAATCTGAACGAGCGACTCACTCGACCCCCCTGTCCCCCCTCAGTCGCAGGTAAATAGGCAACAAAACCTGTAGGCGCAGCTTAGCGGGACAGGTGTGAAGTAAACGGTGCTCGGCGGGTGTCAGCTGTGTGTTTTCGCCGCCGACCACAATCTACATTATTATTCGTCTGACAACTTTGCGCAAAGAGACTTATTTATGATATTGGATAACCTAACGTGCAGCGATTTACCCGCTTATACAGCAGGGTCATTTTTCCTGGAGCAATTCGCAGTGAAGTACCTCGCTGAAGGTCAGTGCGGCAGGAGCAGGGGGACAAATGCAGGACCTCCGGCGGCTCTCACCACTGCGCCACCCGGTGGCCGACTACATACCTGCGGCCGGATTATTGCTCTCGAGAGTGTATCAGCAGCACTCAAGTGATTCGGCGTCCTTAGTGTCGGGTGTAAGGAGCCGGGAAGCCGGCGACGGAGCGGGAACTGAACTCGACGGACGGTGGACGGCACTATTGTTTTTTTTTTTTGCGAGAGACCATCTGGATGTGGAAAATGACGGGAACAAACAAATTTGCAAAGTGCAGCAAACAGCCGCTCTCGCCCTGCCTCTGCCTCTCTGGAGAGCGGGAGAGAGAGTAAACAGCATTGTTGCAATGACATTTGAATTATCTCAAAGTAATTCTACTCCATTAAAATGAGTGGGAGGGAGAAACCCACACAAAGCGGGTGGTGGGGGGGGCAGGTCTCTCTTTATCTGGTGGAGCCTCTATCTCGGCTGGAATAACGTTGAAAAAAAAATTTAATTGATTTCTTACCCAAGAGGTTCGGACGTAAACTGCTGAGCTAAGCAATTATATTTATTAGATGAAGATAATGAAGACGTTTTGCTATGTTGTTACACTGGCTGCTAGAACGTCTTTTAAAGGAGGATGTATTTCTCCCAAAGACAAGCGTATCGTCGATAACGCCGCACGACGTGAAAACGTTTTTAATGCACGAGTCAAAGTGCACAGCTGCTCTCTACTCCCACATGTAAGACGTGTCCCCAAAGGGGCCCCCAGAGGTGGCGATGGGTGGCAAAGCGGTTAGTAGGGTTCGACTCCCACGTCCCGCCGTGGGACCCTATACCGCGGTACTTACTCTGATACGATGCGACCCTGCTGGAGGAAGGAGCGCAACCCGACGAGTCGCTTTAGAGGACAGATGAGACATCAGTCACAACAAGCTGAAGCCGAACTGAATAAAATGGTTTCGAGGCTAAAATTCCCGTTGGAAAAAAGGAGCTCAGTGGCCCGAACAGGTTGAACGTGAGCAAAGAGCAAGTTCTGCACTCTCGCTCGCTGCTGCCGGCGGAGGTGCCCGTCTCACCTGCCGGCACCAAAGAAGGTCCCCGTGGGGGCCGGGGTGTGTGTTCTATGCGAAGGGGGGGGGTGAGGTGTGAGGTTGAGGAGGGAATTTCGTCACGATGATGTCTGGTCTACAGGGGACAGTCAGACACAGTCTGGGCAGCTCGGTGACCTTGCAACTCCCCGCCCCCCGCCGCCTTCCTCCCAGGGGTCCGATGACAGGCAGAGCCCCGCTCGGCACCTGTGTCCCACTTCTGCCTCCCTGGCAGGGACGGATTCTCCAGAAGGCCAGATTTAGCGGCGATGGAGAAGCACCGCAGTCTCCCATTGACAGCGCCGAGCCTCCCGTTCCCAGCTCTCTTGCCGGAGGCCAGCGGGCCGCCGTGAGGAACACGCCAGTGCCGAGCCGAGCGAATCCCGTGTTTGTGGAGATGAAGGAGGGCAGTAAAGGATTTGCGATGATTTGCCGTGATTCGCGTCTGGCCTTGTTTGACACGCACCTTCTCTCTGAGCCTCGCTCATCCCGCCGAGTGCCGGACGCAGCCTCCGCCGCACAGATCCCTCGTCCGCTTTCCTCCCTGCGTGTTTTTACAGCCACATTTCCCCTCAAAATGCCTCCTGCTGCACAGAGGCCTGTCAGTATATCCAGGCCTGAGGACAGAAATCCCTCGTCTCGCCGGCTGCTGTCTCCCTCGGTCGTCTCACCGGCTCGAACAAGAAGAGACCGCGCGGCACCAAGGTGCTTCCTCGTCTTTGTGAAAGTGTGCGGAGCTAATCCTCCTGTTCTTCAGGCCTGCGCTGCGAATGTTTACCCGGGACTTAAAACAACGGGAGGGGGGAGGAGAAAAAAGCCCGCCGAGATTCCAACGCCGCACACAGACAAAGACAAGGACGCCGGGCAGAAACGTCCGCAGTCTTTGCCGTTAACGCGCTGGATTACGGCGGATGTGTCGAGCCGTAGCCGACAGCAAAGAGGAATCGGAACAAAAGGCGGAGACTCAAAGTTCTCAACTTGTGAACCCACTGCTGTCCCAGGAAGAGTGTCTCCATTTTTAACCCTTAACAGACTGTAGGTGTTGCTGATCCCGTTTCTGTGAGGACCCTCCCCGTGCCGGAGGTCCGAGGACCCCTGTTCTGTGCTCTATGCGGGCGTCTTCCCTCTTGTTTTTTTCAAATCGTTGCACGTTCTAAATAAGAGAACTGAACCCCCCCCAACACACACACACACACACACACACACACACACATACACACACACACACACACACACACACGCACGCACGCACGCACGCACGCACGCACGCACGCACGCACGCACACAGACACAGGGGACTTGTTCATTCTACATGCATATATTCCTTATCGATGCCTGACATTTACTGTGGTCCCTAACTGTTCTGTCTTCACAGACCACCGGTAACGGATGCTGCTGCTGAACGGGGGACGGGGGTGGGGGGGGGGGGTAATGTCTCGGTCACGTCTCAAAGGTGAGCGCCGCCTGACTGCTGCGTTCGGTGTGTGACCGCTGCCTGGTGCCAGCTGNTGTGTGGGGGGGGGGGGGGGGGGGGGGGGGGGTAATGTCTCGGTCACGTCTCAAAGGTGAGCGCCGCCTGACTGCTGCGTTCGGTGTGTGACCGCTGCCTGGTGCCAGCTGTGTGAGACCCATACAAAGTGGCTTCCGCATTTGGAGCCACAAGATTCAGGGCACAACAGGCTTATGGAGCTGAAACCAAATAAAATGTCTGCTGCGTTATGAGTGGCAGAAACAAATGTCTCTTTCAACCTCCTGCAGCCCCCATAACAGGCTAGTGAGCTCCATGCTTATTGTCAAACTCAGTGCTGACACCTTCAGATGGACTTCGCTCGCCTGTTTATTATTTTCATAAAGAACCACTGCAGACGGGCGCAGCCATAGCCGGCCGGGACGCCGAGGTGATCTTTGTTGCCGGTTGCGAGGACCGAGTCGGTCAACTTTCTCCTGTTCGGATAATGAAGAGGAGCGCCGAAGATCTGGAGAAGGTCCTCGAATGGCCTGAACATCAACAGGAGGAAAGATGATTCCATCAGCGGCTCTTTCTATTACCTGTGACAGGAGGACGCTGGAGAAGCAGGACGGGATAAACACAAACCGTGGTGCTGGAGGAGAGTTTGAAGGACACCGAGGGGTGGCCAGGTGGTGATGGTTGTTGGATTAAATCAAACCAGAAAAAGACGAGACTGAGGTTACCGCACTTTGGACACGTCACGAGATGGTCTCCATCACTGCGACAGTGGACGTAACCCTTTGGAAACTAATGGCACAAGTGGAAGACAAGACTTTGTGCGTTGACGTCGACTTGCTGTGTAAAAAGACCCGAGAACGAGAAGCAAAACATTGGATGTCCCGGTGAGGCTCCGGTGACACGTTCCGCCGGTCAAATTCAGCCTCCGTGTGAGAAAAAAGAGGATCGGTGGTCATCAGGTGTTCAACAAATAAAAATGAACTTATCAGTTGCCCTCTGTCCTTTGTACTCAGATGTCACTGTGAGGTTTGTCCTTCAGTCCCCTCAATGGGGACAGATCCACCCCAGGTCTCTGCTGGGTGTCACCGTGGTCATGTTCTGTAGGAGGGAGACACAACATTGACAGGCTGCTTCACAGAGCGACGGTGGACTCAACAGGAGGTCCCAGAGAGCCCCAGGGCTTGGCTTGAAGCCCCTCGTAATGCCCACAACGTCCCTGTCTCATTACGGATATCCTTGCAGTGCCAAGCAGCTCCGCTTCCATCCCCACCCCCTTGGGCCGTGTCTGGGTTAGACCCCCCACTAGGGCTCTGATGGGATAACCGGCAAGCTGAAGTAGCAGATTAGGCCCTGGTCCAGAGGCCCGTCCATCACGGGGTCCTGCACACCGCAATGCTCTGGTACCCGAATTTTATATCCCAGCTTAGCAAAGATGGCGAGAAATATGAACGGACGACGTGTCCGAAAGGCAGAAACGCGGTTTGGCGCAGTGCTGTGGACCACGGGGGGGGGGGACCACGATTTGACTCCCGCCTCCTGCTGATGATGCTACGAACCCTGAGACATACAGTAAAAAATGACCTGAGGAAATCACTGTAAGCAGCTTTACAGCTAAATAAATAAAAGAAAATGGAAAAGTCCCGAAACAAAGACCAGGCGATTTGTCCCAGAGCCAAAGCATCTGCAGGAAATCGCGAGCAGCCGCCGCTTTAGGGATTTCTAATGAGCCCTACTCCTGAACCGTGGTCTCTTCTCGGCCGCTGTGATTGTTGCCATTGGTTACCGTTCAAGAGCTCAGCTCTCGCCTCATGTTAGAGAGGGTCTCCGTGATGCGCCCACACTCTCCACACACTGTCTTCTGCTTATCTCGTATCTTCACACACTCATCCTCAGTCTCCCCAAAGTTTCCCCGCTCCTCAGTGCACCCCGCCACTGTTCCCCGCTAACAGTACGGCGCGGTGCAGCGATTTCCCCTCGCAGGCCCACCCCACCACGACCCTCCCGCTCGGGAAGCGATACAGAGCAACGGGGACGCCGACTCCAACACACAGGAACAACTGGTCCCTCCTGCTGTGTCCCAACCTCCGAGGTGCCGTTCTCACTCACATCCACGCCGAGATGCTCAGTGAGGTTCCGCAGTCGGCGTGAGGCTGTAAATCGAATACAGTCAGTAACAGGCAAAATATTCATTAAAGCCTCACCTGTTACACCTTTTTATCTTTATTCCCACCGCTGTTCCCACCTCTATTCTTCTACTCCACCCTACGATATACTGGCTATCCAGTGCGGGCCAGCGGTCCCTGGACCCCCGCGACGCCCACCAGGCGTGTCACTTAATTCCTGATGAGTCGAATACAGCCGTGACTCCAGAGTAGTAACACATAATATATCCTAAAGTAATAAATACATTAAAGCCTCACCTATTTCAGTGTCTCGAATGTGTTTTTAATGCAATTACAATAATAATAATAATAATAATAATAATGGCTGCTTCATTCACTTCCACATTTTCTATGTATTCAACAATGTCAAGAACCTGTTATACAGGAAACCAAATCATCTGTATGGATAATTTGATTTTGGAGATCAAATGGAGTTTATCCTCATGTTACCTTGGGATATAGGAAGACTTGAAAGCTACACCCTGGACTTTAACTGTCAAAACTGCCCCCCCGTGGCGAATCAAGGAGGACACGGCGCTGGTGACCGGTCACGGAGCTCCTGCGAGTCACCCAGTGTCTTGGACAGAAGTTCAAAGGCCTTCCCAGGAGGCCCGCTCGGCTGGGGGTGAGCGACCAAAGCGTCCCCTTCTGCCGGGCCGCCGCGGCTCCGCGTCGGCTCCGCGGAGCGTCTGGGCTCAGACAGATAACAGAGCGCAGGCGCGAGGACTTCGCCGCAGGAACGCGGGGTGAGGACGTCGACCGCAGGGACCGCGCGAACGCCGACCGCCGACCGCCTCCCGAACGAGTTAAAACGGCAAACCTGTAATCTAACACGCTATTAGCAAAGGGCTGAATGCCGTGTTTGACACACGGGCGACACAACATCATATTCATCAAGCAAAATCCTTGTTAAAATTTATTTTGCAGCTGGCGGCGGCAAAGGTCGCGGTTTTGTCAGGCGCTTCGATTCCTCTCGGGGTGGATCGCGCTCCCTCCTTTGTTTTCCCGACACGAGAGCCCGGGCCGAGGGGGGGGGTTTGCGGCGCTCTCCGCTCGAGTGCGGGTCTCTGGAAGAGGAGAAGGGGCTCGGGCGTCAGAGGGCGAACAAACAGACACTTGAGGAGGCGATTTCAGGGAAGCGCCCCCCCCCACGCCTCCCATTAGACCGTCGTAAACAGCAGATAAAGAGAGGGGCGAGGAGCACATGGCAAAATAGCAGCGTTTAATCTTTCAAATGTCAGGCGCGAAATTAGAGCGCCGAGGCGACGGTTTCCCGCGCGTGGGATCCGAAATCTCCTCCTCATCCAATTGCCCCCCGCTCACCGGGTGCCCACAGAAATTGGTTTCTGCCGACGGGGAGATAGTGTCAGGTCTGAGCGCTCGCTGGCGCCGCTGCCGTCACGTGAGCGCGAGTTTGCGCAGGCGGGACACCCGGTCAACAGGGCCCGCTAAACGGAAAGATCTACACGATTCTGCAAGCCGCGCAGTTGCCTGTTACTCTGGTATAACAGGGTAAAGTGTCAACAGCCCTCGCCGGTTAAGCGCCGAGCTGCTTTATAGCCTGCAGCCCCCGGCTGGAAAGATTATTCCCCCAACGGCTCCGTCCCGCCCTCCCAGGCAGGGCATTATGTATAATTATTATTATTACGCCATTGAAAAGCTGAGATTTTCCTCTGAAGCACCTGAAATTTCAGCTGGACACTTTGTTTGAGCAGTTAAGACGTAAGAGGGTCACTCGCGGGAACCGGCCGCCTGCACGCCGCGAGTCCCCGTCTCCGATTCTGCCGCCCGCTCACCCTCCTGAGCACAGCTGCTCCCCAAACAGCGAGGGTTTGCAAGGAGGAAAACTCCTCACGACGTCCTCTGCCCAAATCACTTTTCTGTGGGAGCCCTCGGGCCGCGGCTCTGAGGCTCGCCAGCGTGATGGACGTGCGTTCCGCAGAAATGATGCTTCTCCCCCGTCACTTTGCACGTGAGTTGGGAATAATTGATATGAGTTCATGAGCGCGTACGAGGGGCCGGGAGGGTCCGCACCTAGATTTGCAGGCCGACCGTTATATCGCCCTCATGGCTTCCTCGCCGATCAGACTGTAATGCAGAGGAGAGCCGCTGTTACCAGTGACTCTGCGTGAGGAGAAATAAGTGGCTGCGAGGAAGTGGATTGTGCTCCTTCCTCTTCCTCCTTTCCATACAAAACCAATAAACCGCTTCCAAATGGCCTTCTTGTCAGCAGCACATCACCGGAGCGGAGCGAAGCGGGGGAGAGAAATTTAAACATTTTCACTTCATAACAGGAGATGCGTCTTCAGAAGAATATTTGCGAGATGTTATCAGGGGAGGGAAGTGGGAGCGTCGCCGATCTACAGAGATGGGAGAATTGGGCAATCTGCACGTGCAAATCCCCCCCTGCTCCTGGAAGTGGGGAACGGTGCTCTGACACCCGCAAAAAGAGGACGAACACATGCGGGACAGCTGAAAGCGAACCCTCGGCTTTCTTTGCCGCGTCACAATAACAAACGACAACAAAGACCTCCGACCACCAGGGGGCAGCGTCTGAACCCAGTGTGGCCCCGACCGGCATCTCGCTGCCGTTGCGTCCGTCTCGTCTTTCATTTCACACACATCGGGGGTGTGTTTTCTGCCCTGGTGCTATTTGAAAGGGGGGTGGGATGGGGGGAGGTTCTTCTTCTTCTGTCCCACACCTGAGATTTAACAGGTGAGTTGGGCACTTTGAGGTGCGGAAGTTTCCGGAACACCCAGTTTAACGTTCGTTTCTCTCAGGTGTTACTTTTGTCCGCCTTCTTGCGACGTTACGTTCAACTTTTACGCAGCTGGGTGCCCTACAGTTCCAGTTCGGGGTAAGCGGGCTAACCACTGCGCCACCTGTTGGCCCTGGTTGTACCAACACCAGAAAAACCCACCATACGAACCAAGGCGGCGTCCAGAGAAACAGAACAGACGGCATGTGAGTCACTTCTTCAAACTGTGCCTCAACGTCCTGGATTATCCATGAATCAGAAGAAGAAGTTTGGTAGAAGTTTGACAACCACATTACCGGCTCTGCTTTCTCGAGCCATTTCGACCCAAAGAAGTTCACACGAAAAGGCGCCTATTTGAGGACGAAGTGCGGTAAAGTGAAGGTAAAGATGCTGCGATACAAATTTGATCCTCTAATGCCTCTTCAGACCGTATATTATCACTGTAAAATTGTCCAGTGGGATTAAATCCAGTCCGCGCCTTAGGCCGCCATCACGAGGATTACATCACATCGCCACTTTTATTTGCCCAGCGGACGCTTCTGTCCAGCCTTACGTACCATTAAATGGCACGCTGTCGTCCACTTAGCCATTACGGTTATACCTTTCTCAAGGGTACAGGAGCCCCCCTGCTTTCTGGGTTCCAGCCCGGCGGAAGGAGAGAGATGGAGGCGGTGAGTGATTTCGGACGTGGAAACGGCCACCGTATCGAGCTGCTGTTGTGCGACGCCGACGGCTTCGCTCCTCATCCACTTCCACTGAGGCGTGGAGAGGAAAACCCTCCAATGGCCGCCCCGAAGGACGGTCACATTGCAGCGGATCGATACGGCAATCCATTAACCCCGGTGTCTGTACTCTGAAGCGCTGTGAAGAGATCCTCGTGCGGAACAACACACACAAGTTCTACCGCGGCGCCGCAGTCCGATGAGACAAAACTTTGCTTCTTCTTCTTTTTGACTTTCGGAGAGCTCGCTTTAAGGCCGGCTTTTGACTTCTTTCTTCCCTCCTGCATAGCCTGTCTTTGGATGCTCCTCCCCTTGCGATTAAACCTTAAAAATATTTGTTGGGTTATACTTCACAGGAGACTACGCCGTGCACCTTGTTGCTGAACATGGGCAGCAGATGAAAGAATGATTTGCCAGTGCAGCCGTGCTGCCGACTTCAAGGCCAAAACAAACCCCGACTGGAGACGGCTGACTTCAGGGCAGCGTCGGATACAAAAAGACGGGCTTTAGAGCCACGCCGGACCCACTTTGTCCGACTTCAGGGCCAGACCGGAACCAGAATGACTCCTGGGTTGTTCCAGAACTGTAATGAAAATAATCCGCGCCACAACCACAGACGGTGGATTCTGTTTAGGGCCGTGGCAGAGCCAGAATGGACGACTCTGGGGCCGAGGTGCGGCCAAAACAGACGTACTGTCCCCCCCTCGCATTAATCCAGTAAAAAACGTCGTGCTGAACGGAGGCCCTCGCAACAGCGATACAACGTTGGATCCCGACAGATGAATAAACGTCTGAAAACAACTTTCACACGCCAGCCGTACCCGACCGAAAAGGCCGAGTTATCGGCGCAGCTGGTGAGAAAAAAGGAAATCTCAAGGGTTCTTTGGTTTTATTTCCCCATAATAACAAACAAACGGTCTCCCATTAGCGGAGGCGAGGTTCGTGTGTGCAGCGTAATGGACAAGGAGAGGTTGACATTCTGAAAGACATAATAATTTGCATCTGAAAGGAAATGGACACAATGACACTCGGGAAGGCATAAAGAAATCATTAGTGTTCATTCAAGTGAGATTCAGAATGAGCCTCCTTATTTACTGTTGTCAAACAGCCTCTGGAAAGAACAATCGTATCCGGCTTTTCCCATGATCCCCCAGCGAACACCCACCCAAGCAGCTGTGTCCCAAATCGGTTCGGCGTGCAAATACGTCCGTCTGGCGGTCTGTTCCCTGTCCCGCGGCTCGCGGTCCTGCACCAGCCCCCGAACGTCACCGTTCGGCGGCAGCTGAAAGAAACGAGTCGCGTCGGGTTAGCACGCCTCGGCACCTCGACGAGGGAGAACGTTCTAGAACACGCTCGGCGTCCTGCTCGAGCACGAGCCTCGGCGCTATTTTAATGCACCCCCAGGTGCCGCGCAGGGGGTCGCCTCGAGTGAAGCGCGCAAAGGCGAGAGTCGCGACGTTTTTGGCGTCTTCTGGTGCTTGCAGTCGGACGTGGGATTCTTCTGCGCGTTTCTCGTGGACGTGGGGTCAATAACCCATCGCATCCTGGATTTTTTCATTCAACTTCTGCTTCTGATCACATAACATCTTCTCTGTATTGATGTGGCTCTTTTCTCCAAGGTAGCTTATGATGCTGAGCTGCCCACTGTGATTTACCTGCTCGCATGGGGGGGGGGGTCATTTTGTAGGAGAGCAACTGAAGGTTAAGCCCTCTATCAAGGGCACTGCAGGAGGTGTTGGGATTCAAACCTGCAACCTATGTGTTCCAAGAGGGGGGTCAGGGGGAGGTCGGGGGGAGATAAGCGATGAGGGTTTAAAGGGGACAAAGCCGAAGGCTGGGACTCAAACGCACATCGGTGGTTGAAAAGAGCTGTGACAGGTGACAGGTGAGCCCAGGATAGGACCTGAGAGCCGCTGGCCCTGAACCCCGACTCAAAAGCACGGGAATAAAAGCGAACTCAGCGCAAAGGCGAGACGACGAGGGCCTTTCTACCGGAGAAGTATTTTCATTCGCCGCATGTCGTTCCAAAAAAACCTTGTTTTTTTATCTCTCATTACCAGGGATGGAGACCTGTGGCCCGGCGGAGAACAACACCACCAGACACGCTTGTGAGCGGCAGGCGGAGAGCGGATAAGAGGGACAAATTAGGTTTCTTCCCCAGAACTCGCATGCAGAAATAGCCTGACGGCTGTGACCCTGAATTGTACCCCTGCGGAGAGAGAGGTTTCCACCACGGGGGCGATTCGAACCCCAGAGAACCGCACCGTGTTCCGGTTCTCATTCCATTTCACATTTTAATTGTTTTCTTGGAGCCCTTACTGGGGGGGGGGGGGGTCATTGAAAGCGGGGACTGGAGGAGAATGTCATCTGCAGACGGAAGGAGATCAGGAGTGCAGTAACGCTCATGGCGTCGGCCTTTCAAAGGAGGTTCGGATGATCTTGCCGGGACTGAAGCTCATGCCACAATGACACCAACACTGTGTTCACATGTTGATGGACTTTTTTAGTTTTCATTTCTCTAAAGCTGCCGACCAGGTTAAGCTCCTTACTGTACGATGATTTACACCTTTAAAGCAACAGGATAATTTTTACTCAGTTTTTACCGCAGGCGGTAGGATTCAAACCCGTCTTCTTTCCGTCTCGGACAGCTGCTCTGACCGCTGCACCACCTGTTGACCAAACAGTGCAAATCCTCCAGGAAAGACTCCGTAAAATGTTGTGGTTTTGGGATTTTTTAAAAAAAATGCATTTTCTCCCCTCAAAAAAGAGCTAAAAAATGTGCCTTCAGCACAAAACGGGACGCGGGAGACGGGAGAGGAGAGACCGGCAGGCGGCACGTTTCTGCCCGTCTTTCACCGCCTGTTAATAAATCCATTCTTGTTCCACACACACATTTCACAGCCCGCAAACAGCCAGCTGCACAGCGTCAAATTCACCAAATTGCGATTAGCGGAAATGAAAAATGAAAAAGCCGATAGCAAAATCATTCGTCGTGTTTGTATATTTTGCTCCAGGCCCAAATGTATAATTCGGTTATGGTTGTTTTTTAGGCCTGTTTCCCGTCTCGATCCTCACCTGTTTCCAGGACGCCAGGTTCTCGTGACGCCCAGTGGGCAGAACGTCTCGCCGGAAGGTCGTGTGGAAAAACCCCTTCTGGGCCTGAGTTCTGACGTTCGGATCCGATCGTCTTTCGAGGCGCAAAGGGCTTCAGCTTCTTCTTCTCCTGCAAGTCTGTTACTCGCAGCGTTTCTCATTCTGTACGTCGATTAACATCATTCGGGGGGGAGGGGTCCCTGTTGGGTTTTTCAATTAAAAATATTAATTGAATCCCCCCATAATTGGTGTCCTGCAAGTGATGGTAAACTGCGACGCGGTTAAATGCGATCGAGTCGACGGCACCCAGACGAAACCCGCCTCGTGCCGATCAGCTGGGCTTTAATTGTTTTAGCGGCGCCGGGTCGGGATTACGGCTAATCCTGCGGCGGTGGTTGCCATAGCGCCCGCGATCTCCCGCCCGGAAAAGGGCTGCCGGGGGCGGCGCACTGCGGGATCGGAACCGCTGCCGAGCTGGGAAGCGACGTATTTAGCGGGTCGCTAATGGAGTTGCGGAGCGGCAGGACGCAGAGCCTGAGCTGCACGTCCTCAGCTGCTTCCCACCGCGGATGTGAGTCGCCGGTAAAACCCGCCGCGCAAAACCAGCGCTTTAGAGCCAGGATTACGAACCCCACACCTGCTTGCGGGCGAAGGTCCGGCAGCTTTGTTGACGTTTGGCCGCCTTACGAAGGCGACGTCGAGGTGTATCTGATGATGATAAGGTCGGGGAGGGAACACAGGCATCGCCCCGGTTGTTTGTTTTCAGAGTTTTGGTTTAAACCTGGGGGAAACGCGCGTCTGGTCAACGCGGTCGGTTTGCCGTCTCGTGTGGATTTCGGGCCTCCGGGTCCCTCGTTGTTACCTGTGAAACTTGTTCTTCTTCAGCTCGTACCTGTTTGGAGTCCGACGTCGCTGATGGATTAATAGTTTTCTCAGTAGAGGCGTCTTCGCGTCTGTCGTCCATCAGGGTTTCTTCACACGGCTGTTAGCAGTTCCCCTGTCGTTTTCGGTGAGGGGCTTACAGAAGTGCCAGCCCTTCACGAGTAGAATGATGGACCCCCGTGATGTTTATTTCAGTGAAGGTGGTTTGCAAGGTGCCCGCTGAGATGTTCTGCTGGGTGAACATGAGATTTAGCGGCCACTTTTCTCACAGGTGACCTACAGCACAAGCTACTCACAGGGTGAGTCCAAGTCAGCTCTCACTGATCTCATGTGTATGGAGTCTTTCCAGAAGGTTCTGCCCTCCACTTGTGTCCTTAGTGTGTCCGTTTTCACTCTCGGTGAATCAGTCTGTCTGGTTGTCGCTCGTCCTCTTCTTCCTCCAGCTTCTCCCATCATCTCTGTCTTTCGAGAGAATCCAGTCTTCTCACGACGTGTCCAGCGTACGACAAACTCAGTCTCGCGTCGTGCTTCCACTGGGGGTTCTGGTTTGACTGGACCCAAAAACCATATTTTTCCTCACTGTCCATATTTTCCTTAAAGGTCTCCTTCAGCACCACAGTCCACAGTAGACCACGTTTCTCCTGACCTGATTCTTCAGTGTCCATAATGGGAACGAATGGATGAAACAAACAAAAGTTTATTAATCCTGGACGGAACTGGTATCAGCAGCCGAACACACACACACACACAGACACACACACACACACACACACACACACACACACACACAGCAAGGAGAACTAATGTAGGGAGTGATGGGTGCAGCAGGTAGGATCAGGTTGAAACTATGACTGTCTGACTATGAAATGTAGGGTTAAAACCTCAATCACAAGTTCCACGGTGGGAGGGGGGATTGAAACCACTGCCCTTTCAGCAGCTCCAACCACGACACCTCCTGCGGCTTAAGAGGAGCATTTGCTCTTATAAGTAGAGTTGCACCACCAAACAGCCGCACAAAAAACATGAGCTGACCTCATATCTGTGGGCTTCAAACCCCCATCGACTTCTAACTTACAGCGGAGGATTCAGACAGGTGACGCTGCCGGTGAATGAAGGCAAACAGCCGAGCGGCGCAGTGTGTGTGTGTGTGTGTTCGTGTTCCTGCTGTAAACTGTTGTCAGAGAAATAAACCGAGAGAAACACAGCGTATGCAAATGAGGGACGAGAGGACCGCGGGAGGGAAAGTGCTGCGTGTTCAGGGACGTTTTTGTGATGCTGTAATTTTGCTATTTGAAGGGGGGGGACAGACTCACACGGGGGCCGTTCTGCGTTTCCCACAACACTCCGGGCGCTAGAACAACACGGAGTGTTTAATTCCCTCAGCAGGAGGGCGAAGCTCACACACCTGCAGCCGGACATCTCGGCTCTTCTTACCGCCGCAAAAACACGGCATCGAACCTGTCATCATCTGGAAATAGGAACACATCTTCAGCATATAGTCAGCACTCCTATAGCTCCACTCACACTGAAGGTTTGTTGGACAGAAGCTGCGCTGGGACAGAGTTGGACAGAAGGTGGGTTGGGACAGAGTTGGACGGTGAACGTGCGAGGGGACGGCGCCACGTGAGCCCTGTCCTCGCCGTGTTAACAGTGTGCTCACGCAGAGCAGCAGTATTAGCTCCAACGCGCCTCATTTTCCGTGACAGCTTATTTCCGTGAGGGATGGACATTATTTTGTGGTTCACTTGCCCCCCCCGCCTTCTCGCTTCAGGTGCAGAATTATTAGGATAATTATATATGGCTTCTTTCGCACGTCCTCAGCTCATCTGCGCGGCTCAAAGACGCGTCTCCTGGCAGAAGCTGATGTCTGCGTGTCTCTGCGCTTGCTTTTCTGTGGGGGAAACGGCTTATTGTCGAGATCACGGGTAACGTCTTGAAGTGAGAGCGAAGCCAGCAGGTGACCCGGTGAGCGACAAGCGTCGGCACGTCGGCACAGGAGCCTCCCACGCGCGCCGCTCGCGGCGACAGAAGCACGACCCGGAGCGACACGCTGGTTCCGCTCCACACGGCTTTCTAAGCTAGTCGCTACCCGGTGGTTTCCGGACGAACTCTGAGCTCCAGGCCGAGGGTTCGACTCCAGCCTGGAGAAATGCTCTCGAAGCCCTCCTCCTTCCCGAGCGTCCGCTTCCGGAAGGTGTAGAGCGGCTCAGATCGGATCGGAAACGGGCGGCCGCCGAAAGCGGACCTGGAATCTGACCCATCAAACCGACATCTCCTTCCACGCTCCGGGTCTCCGCGACGTTTCCTTCAACATCTCCGGCGATCGATTTCCAAGCAACAACAACGATGAAAAAAAGAAAAATGTTCCAGGGGCAACAAATCATCCGAGGCCTCCTAATTATTCCCCTCGCGCCCTCAGGGTCTCCGTGTCAGCGGCGCTCGCCGGACCCGTCCCAGTTTGTCCGCGTTCCCATTACGCCAGACGAAGACGGAGATGAGGGACGGCGTGAAGCGGCACGACTTTCTCCGCTCGCGTCCGGCCGGGTCACGGCACCATCAATCACCGCCGCTCCTCACCTCATCCGCTTTGTAGATTAGGTTACCGCGTCTACCTGCTTCCATCACCCGGACGAGGAACCACCATAAATCTGGAGACCCCCTCCGCCCCCCGGGTTGCTACAGATGTTGGGTCAACCTGACTTTGGCCCAAAACGAGATGAACGACAGTCAGACATCCTGAAGATCCACTCCTTGCGTAACAGGCCTAATCCGTCCAGCCGGTGACGCTGCCAGTAGGTTGTAGGTTCTGGAGGAAGAAACCTGAAGCTCAACCGAAGGGTGCGAAAGTTAATACTAACAAAGTGTCTGGTAAGCAGAAAAAAAAAAAAACAACAGACTGGTGAAAGTTAATGTGTTTTATGAGGCGTTGAAATTGTTATTAACATGTGCGGTATAATGGAGTGAAAAAGGACTTGAGCAAATAGCCGCCCGAAACATGTGAGGAACGAGCTGCGGTCCAAGATGAGAAGGACCCCACGTGTGGGGAAACACGCAATGAGCCGTGGTTGTTCTTAATTAAAATCACGCTCATTAGCTTTACCGTGGTACAGTACACCTGGGCACGCCGCTTCCAAATCGAATTCTTTACACCCCCCGTGGAACCGTTAACCGGGACGTTACTGGGCGGTCAGACCTTTAACCGTTTTTCCAGTTCCTTGGGGGGGTCACCTTCATCCCAAGGGATTCACAGCGTGGAGCTGCTTACTCTGATTTACCCACATAAAGCAGGGCGAGTTTACCGTGTCAGTTCAGGGTAAGAAGTATCTGAACCGCAAAGGTGCTGCAGGAGGCAGTGGGACTCGACCCACCGCTCCACCTCGATCCTCACACGCCGACACTTCCAAGCTGTGCGAGGTGCTGCTTCTGGCTTGACGGTTTCTGCGCACGTCTGCGGAGATGTCCTGCGTTCCCATGGCAACCCCCCCCCCATTACGGCGCGGCCACCTTCCGCTCTGGGTTTCAATCCCACCTCCTGCTGTGGTCCCCTTGTTGAAAACACCGGCTCTGAGCTGAAGCAGTGAAATTAGCCGGCTGTATAAAAGGGTAAATCGGCGTCTAAAGTCACTTTAGAGGAACGCATCAGCTGAAAGAATGTGCCGGTAAGACCCGGCCAGCTCCACGCCATCGCGGTGGTCCTCTTCCAACGCTCACATTCGGGGTCTTCGAGCCCCATTTAGCAGACGATTAAACAAATCGGCTCGGCTCTGTTCCAGCGGCGGTGGCACTAATGGTGAGCCGGAACTGCGGGGGGGGCCTCTTGTTTCGGTCCCCGTCGCGGCACAAAGTTAATGCGTTTAACAGGCGGCGCCCCGTTTAGAGCCGGTGAGGTGGGTTTGAATCCCACCTCCTGCTGTAGGACCCTTGATGAAGGTACAACGCGGCGTGAACAGGTAAACCAGCCACAGTGGCTGTTAAACATTTAAAATGTAAATACGCTGTAGTGTTAATGATCGCTGCTGAAGGTGGGCCAGGTTCTAGAAGCTTCCAGACTCCGACGTTGCACACGTTTCCGACGGCTTTGCAGCAGAAATGGAGAAAAAAAACTGGACATTTGTGGTGGGGTTTGAGAGGCGGCGACAGTTTTGTTGCAACACGGCAGATGGTCGCTGGCAGGATCCCGCGTCTGTCCGTCCACCGCCTTCCCATGAAGGGCGCCCCCTAGAGGCCGGCTGCGGGCAAAACCCAGCAGTCCCGCCGCATTTCTGCCAGCGCGGGTTTGGATTTAAATAAGACCGTTTGCGAGACGCTCAGAGGACGCTGGTTTTATGTTCCGTTGTCTAAGAGTCAATTGTCCACGGCGCCGTTTTAATGAGCAGAGGAGTGTGATGCGCCAACCGAAAACGGGGGGGAATGTTCCAGATAGCAGCCATGAGGAGGACAGCAGGGTTTTCTGACAACAAGACGTCATTTTCGACGTCTCACAAAGTGCATTTTCCAGATTTCAGCCTCAGATTAAATGAGAAGAACAAAAACAAAAACAACTCGTCCCCAGTTCCATATTTCATGTTTGGGAAATGAACTGAACTCTGAATTCCGCGCAGGAATATCAAGGGGGCCCATCTTAAAGAGACGCGGTGCGACAGCTCTGATCGCGGTGAAACGCCCCATTACTTGTTTTACCGCGGTAACCGTGATCTAATCGGTGTGTGCAGATAAGATCCAAGCCGGCGCCGCCGCCCAGGTGAGGTGTCTGCGAGTCTCTGATAGTGGCCTTCGCTGACTTTCTCTTCATCTGATATATTTCCCCTCGTTGCCTGTGCGCGCGCGCGCGCGTGTGTGTGTGTGTGTGTGTGTGTGTGTGTGTGTGTCGCACTCCCCCCTTCTGTAAGGGGAATAGAGATGTCCGACGGGCCTTTAGGTGTGGGACTGAACCCCCTGCTGACAGCAACACACCGGCAAGTGACAAAATTTTCACAGTCATCATGTGGACGCCCCCCCCCAGCCCCCCGCTGAATTTAATACCAGTTACTGACGGGGAACTTAATCTGAAGGGCGTTCTTGGGGGTGGGGGTGGGCAGGTACTGGATCTGCTGCTTCCTTCCAACTCCTGTTGGCTTCTATAGGTCAAAAAAAAGGTGCAAAAAGTGGAAAAATCAGCAAGGAGAGAAAGAAGAGCTCAATAGCAGATCGGAACCCAAAGAGGGAACGTGTTTGTCAGTCTTTTGCTCCTTGTTGTTATTAGTTTGCTTCCCGTCTTTTTCACAGTCCAGGGGGCCTCACAACTCAGTTTATTTGGCTTTTTAAAAAAAATTAGAATCAATAATTAAATTATTGTTACTGGGGGTGACACTGTGGCCTCACAGCGCTTGGACTGGATGGGTGTGGGTTTGAATCCAACTCAGTGCGAGTGGGGTTTACATTTTCTCTCCGTGTCTGTTTGGGTTTCCTCCCACAGTCCACAGACGTGTGTTTGAGGTTCACTAGCCTCTGTGTTTCTGGCTACCGTGTGATAGATTGGTGTCACCTGCAGGGTGTAGTTTCATAGCCCAGTGCCCAGCGGTGCCATAAGAGGCTCCGGACGTGCGACTCTGTGGTCAGAAACCTAGAAAACCAACCATTTCTGCCCCCCCCCTTCTGAAGAGGGAACTTTCTAAAAAACAACTGGGCCAGTAGGTGGCGGAGTGGTAAGTGGTGGGGTGCAGCATGAAGGTCAGGAGCTCTGGTTTCCTCCCACACTCCAGAGACGTGTGTGTGTGTGTATGTGTGTGTGTGTGCGTGTGTGTGCGTGTGTGTGTGCGTGTGTGTGTGTGTGCGTGTGTGTGTGGAGACTAACTGCTAATAGCTTGGTGTGGTGTGTCTGGTCATGTTGGACGGAGGCGTTTGCTAATAAATTAATAATGGCAATAAATCGCCCTGCTGTGTAAAGAGGTAAATCGCTGTAAATCGCGGTAAGATGAAGGCACGAGATAAAAAAAAAAAAGGTTAATAAAGATACCTGGCAGTCGATGACATCATGAGACCTGGGACTCGTGTGCAAGGCGAGAAAAATTAGCCACAAATAATCAAACCACCCGCTTGCATTTTATTTAAAAAAAGGCAAATTTAGCTCTTCTGAGCCGCCTGCGATGCGGACGTCCACCTGAGCCTCGGCCTCGCGCTTTGATTGGACGCCGTGCAGCGGGGTCCCCGAGCGCAGACCCGGCGGGCTGCGGGAGCGCTGGAATCGAGCGCAGAAAAGCTTTCCTGATGGAAATAATTGGCTTCCGGAGGAAAATAATGGAGTTCAGATAAAGAAAAAACACAATGTGAGCGGCGTCCCCGCACGTCTCAGGCGGGTCAGAGGTCACGGTCGGGCCGAAACAATCGGCAGGTAAACGCGACACCTCCGCGTAATGAGAACTCGGTGCCCGGGCGCCTTAGGCGAGCTGCGCCGCTCAAAATAATAAACGGCCACGAGTGTTTAATCTGAATACGGAGGAGTCGAGGGCAGAGTTTTGAGCCCAGAGCTCATTAAACCGATAAGTCGCCGGTGTGGAGAATTGTGGGATCACAGCCCGACGCTTCAGACAGAGAGCCGGCTTCCCGTGTTTAACAAGCGGGCTTCGCTGCCGAGGGGGATTCAGCAGCTCCGAGGGAGAGCGAGCTCTGTCCTCAAGAGTGGAGCCAAAAACCTTCAGGCTTGTGGGTCTCCTGCGTGTGGAGCCACCAAGCAGCCAGAGATGGAGGATCACGGTACATTTACGGTATCTGCCGGTTATTAAGTTGCGTCCGTTTAACCGCCACTTTCTCCAAGGTGACTTATGAGCTGTCGGAATCACTGACCCACTTATACTGTACCAGTTCGGCGGAGGTGCTTTGGTCAAGGGCGCAACAGCAAGAGGGGGTCTTTCCTCTGGCAGGTGACGGATTTAACCGCCGCGCCTCCTGCAGCTTCGCTTCTCTGTGGCCGGATCTCCTGAACAGAGGTGCTGAACTTCCTCCAGTAACCTGGATCAAAGCGGCACATCAAAAAGCGGGAGGCAAATAAATATATATCTCTCCCAGAAAGTGCCGGAGAAGCCGTCTGGGACCTCCCAGCTTCTCCCGCTCAGGCTGCTCTTGCCCTTTCGTCCGCAGTTTCGACCCGCCGTGACCCGACGGCCGTTTATTCGTTTATTATCCCCACGGTTCGTGTCTTTTGTAAGTCATTGTCATTCACTGGGTATTTATTTGGTGGGAATTTGCACCTTCTGCAGCCTTGTGTTAAGCTGCTGTCTCGCCTCCTCACGTTCTTTCGGGCGACTTGTGGTCTTAAGCTACTTGGACCGGTTTAACTGTTCCTACTCGTTTTTAGGACGGCGTCTCGCCCGCCGGCGCGGGATTCAAACTCGTGACCTCGGGTCTTTCGGAGCGGGGCGGCGACCCTCCGTTCGGACCCGAGGCGTAATGACGGAGAACGAGGAACGGCGCCCGCAGACCGTGGGCCGTGTTGTCAGAATGATCTCCGGGATGTCGACGCCCCGCGGCCGTCGCCCGCTAGCAGCTCCGAAGAAGCACTTTCTCATTACAGGCGCTGAAAAAGCACGACTTCTTATCGCTCCGTCCGTTTAAGTGTATTTAAAGCCGAGACATTTGGAGACGTCCGGCACATTCGGGCTGCGAATCAATAACCCGCCGCGCGATTATCATTTCGAGAACAGCGATGATAAATCTCAGAGTCGCGTTAAAGTTCCACCAGAGAAGAAGGAGCTTCCTCTGTTACCGTCCGGCTCCTTCGGTGACAGAGCCGTTTAGAAACGTGGAGCTGGTGCGTCTCTCAGTTCTCCCTCCCTTATACCCAGGCTCTGGGGGGGGGGGGGGGGGGGGGGGG
>UFQX01000729.1:0-63048 GCA_900497675.1 Arapaima gigas | reverse complement strand
GGGGGGGGGGGGGGGGGGGGGGGTGCATGTTGGTGCTCTTCATTAGTGACTCCAGTCTTAAGATGTTTGTTTTAATGGCCTCGTGGTGAGGAGTTCTGACAAAGGTCATGGGTAGAAGGTCATTTATGCCCTTGACTCAACGTTGACTCCTGTTGACCAACCATGTAGAGTTTCTCAGGAAAGTTCTGCCCTGAATCCATCCATCTGGCCGCTGCTTGCCCTCCTCCTCCTCTTCCTCTTCTTCCTCCAGCTTTCCCATCGTCACTATCTTTTCGTGAGAATCCAATCTTCTCGCGACGTGTCCAACCTCAGTCTCATCATTCGTGTTTCCAGGGATGGTTCTGGTTGGGTTTCATCCAACATCCATCTGTTTCTTCTCCTGACCAGTTGTCTTGGAAATGAGCGAGGGACGTCTGCAGTCGGTCTACTTGGAGACCGGCGACACCCACCGAAGCCATCAGACTCCCGTCGTTTCACTCACGGTTCTTCTCAGCACGTCTTGGACCTCGGCGCCACCATCCATGTGAGCATCAGCAGCAGCAACTTTTAATTCTGTATTTATTTCTATATTTACGACTTTATTTCTGAAGCTCACGCTGCAGGCAGGGAAACGGCTCACTGAAGGTTTTCTTGCCGTCGGCTGCTTTTAATCTCACGCCTTCTGACTCGAGGGCCTTTCAAGGGCAAAGGTGGAGATGCGCTTTGCTGCGAGACCCTGTCGGGGTTTAATTTGTCTCGGCCTCCAGGGAAGACCCTCCTGAGCATCGAACCCTGTGCGAAATATGACAAACTGAACAAGACGTCGTGACACCATGACAGACGACAGATGATAAGCTCCGATGTAAACATGACCGTTGTTTCCCTGGCACCATCTTGAACTGGCAGCCAGGCTCGGTGGACCCCTGTAGAACACCTGGCTTTCAGGAGTGGATCCACTGTCTACAAAAACGGTGCACAGATGGAACCCTGGACTCTTTTTGCTCGAGTTTGGATCTTGCAAGTGTTGTTTACCTTCATTTACCTTTATTACCGACAACAGAGGAAGAGCTTTAGACACAGACACAGGATGATGGGAACACAGCTTGTGTGTCTGGTACCGCCATGTTGCTGGTTCACATCCCTACAGCAGACATTCAGACAGCAAAGAGACACATAAACACAGCAGATGGTGTTGGACTCATTTGTGTGGCTCTCAGTAGATCAGGAGAGACGGATTTGGGAGGGATTCAGCCGCTCTGAGGGGCAGAGAGAGATCATTCCACCACATTAAAGACAAAACTGAGAACCGACTGATGTCGGACCCCTTGTGAGCGGGACCCCCGAGCAGGCAGAGGCGGAGCAGCTGCAGTCTTGCTGGCCGGTAGCGAGCGAGCGGCTCCTGTAGGTGTCAGGTCGGGAAGACGTCGGTGGCCAACCTGACCTGTGAATTAGGTGCTCGCTCACCTCGACCAGAGAAGGACAGCACGACGTAGCGGTGCGGGGTCCCGCCGGCCGACTGCCGGTACGCGCCTGTCAGCACTCCACTCGCTGTCGCCTCCCTGGCCCTTCGCCGCCCTCGAAGAGGATAAGAGCCGCGGCTCTTCTGTCCGCTCAGGTAATTGGCTTTTCTTCCTGGGGAAATCCAGCTGTCGCTCCGCAGCGGGTTCTCGTCGGGCGGAGCCGACAAACGCGGCCTCCTCGAACGGCGCCCCCTTCAACCGAAACCGGCCGAGCCCGTAAACCCCCGGGGGGATAGTGGAGAACGGGTGGGGCCGACGCGGAATCGACACGGGAGGCTGAAGGCAGCAGAAAACGCTCTTCTTCTGAGCTTCCCCACCTGGAAAACAGGTCAAACTCACAAATCCAACAGCTGCGGCTTTTTTTTATCGATCCCTTTAGGCATTTCTGAACGGAGATTTAGTCCTTCGCATGAGAAGATGCTTGTTCATTAAACATGTGTATTTACCTGCTTCAGTAGATCCTTCGGGCTCAAGTGGCTGCATTCTTACCCTCTTTATACAGCTGAATGTGTTTGGTCGTACTGATCCATCTGTCTGTCTGATGCTCCTCAGAAGCCACTACATCACTGTTAATAAGATCTCAGTAACACTGATCCTTCATTTATGGCCACGCTGGGATGTGTAAAAGTCTCAGATGTAGCTGAACGTCATCAAACCCCGTTTCCTCCCCCACCGAGTCGCCTTTTGAGGACCACCCTGTCGCTCGGTGCCTGAGGACCGGACCCCCGCGGGGAAGGCAGGGAGTCAGGTCTGGATCGTCACCTAAAACACACCCACTGGGTTTATTTACAAGTTTGTCCACGGTGACTCGTGAGACGCCTTTTACTGCGTCACTTCAGCACCTTGATCAAGGAGGTGGGCTTAGAACTCAGCTGCTTTGCCTGACCTGCCATGTGCAAAAAGTACCCAAATCCTCAAATAGCAGGGAGCAGGAGGACTGCCAGCCCCCCCTCGCAGCGCCTGCGCCATCTGTTCATGGTTTAAACCCCCAGCAAACAGACCCCCCCCCCCACCCAGGACCCGGGACCCGAACCAAACCAGGATGTTGTTTGTTTATTTCCCCTTTTCCCTTTTGTTTGAATCAAAGTGACCAAATGGCTGCGGACCCTCCCCCCACCCCTCCGTCTGCACTGTTGGGAGGCAAAACAAACAAACAAACAAACAAAAGGCGTCGGCGGCTGCAGAAACCTGCAGTGCGCTGTTTTCCGTCCGAGCCGCCGGTGCAGGAAAAATACCTGTCGGTCTGTCACGAACAAGTCGGGACCAGAAGTCAGTCTGTACTCTGATCTGACCTTAACGTCACTTTTACCCAGAAGCCGCCATCGGTAAAAGCTTCATAATATACAAGCGCTTTGACTTATTTATAGGGGAGGTTCTGTAAAAATCTTTAAAAAATATATCAAAGTGGCTGCGATGGACTGGCCTCCCATCCGGGATGGGCTCCCGACCCCCGACGCTCACCAGGGACGGATGGATAAGGTAAAATTAACTCCAGTTTATGATGGTTGAAAATAAAAATAATTTGTCTCTGCAAATTCCTATTAAGCCCAGTTGAGCCTCTAAATGTGCAACATCCCTCATCCGTTGTAACTCAGAAGTGCAAATTAAAGTCGAACATGTTTGCATCTTTGAAAGTTTGTTACCGAAACGTTTGGAAAGCAAGAAGCCGCCGGTTTGAGTCAAACATACGGGACATTTATTCACGTACAAAAGTGAAATTGCGTCTGATTTGGACTCCATTCCCTGCTGGTTTTCACCCCCTCGGTCGGTGTCCGGCCCCCCAGGGCATTATGGGAATCCGCCACCTGTTGTCTGGCAGCAGCTACAGGTCGGGTCTCGAGCCCAGCGCCTGCCTGTTTGTGCTCCCCGGGAACCGCCGGAGCTGAAAACCCCCCAACATCACAACCCCCACCCTTGGCTGAGGTACCGGGGCTGTTTAAGTCCCTCACGCGGTGTAAAATGTAAATCACCGCACAGAAACACACGTCCACTGTGGGTTAAAAGCCGGCACCGGCGGATAATAAACTCAAATGCGAAATTATGGAAATCAATAATTTTAATAAAACCGAAGCCGTGACTGTAATTTTCTAACACGTATCTAACTATAAACCACGGTGTAAATTTGGCTGCCTACCAGACCGTGGTATTTACCGCACGAGACGACAAAAGACGGCGGTTGATCACGCAGTCTGAGCCGTTTCATCACGGTTAACCGTCGCAGCTCCTCCTTTACTGGTTGGGATCATTTCCGAGCAGACGGTTTCTGGTTGCGGTTGCTGACATTTTTGTCGACTCATTTCTCTCCGTTTCAACGAGAGGGTTAAGTTATGGATATAAGCTGAACATTTAGCTGAACTCAACTTCACTGTGTTGCGGCAGTAAAAATTACCCTGCTGTGTAAGTGGAAGGCAGGGCAAGCGTAGACCCCCCCGAGGTCCCAGAAGGCTTGTTGAGCATCTGCGCTGTGTTTGACCTTCTCCTCGGGCTGCTGTTTACCACGGTACAGCGCAGCGGGGTACGAGCAGGAGTGCTGGAAGCGAGACGTCGCTCAGTCGCCGTTTTTACCGCGTGACCCGGCGAACGCGAAATGAAGATGAAGACGAGGAGCAGCCGCCGCGAGGACCTTCGGCGTGCCGGTTTGTCCCCGAAGCCGACTGCCGTATCTCAGTCAGAGGACGGATGCGGGGCTGAGATGGAAAAGAGAAATGAAGTTTGTTTGGCGGCGTTATTCACCTAATGCGGGAACGGAAGGAAATAAAGATTTATTGACACACTTTACCTGACAACACTGACAGCAGCCAGTGAATAATTGATGATGATTTGAAGTGTTCATCCCTCCTGCTTTACGCCGCATGAACACTTTGGCCTTTTACATACACACTGCGCATGAATCTTAATTTTACGCTGACAAACTGCAGAGTGTGTGTTCCGTGTGTGTGTGTGTGTGTGTGTGCGCGCGTGGGGGTAGTGGGTTAGTTGATTATCTAGAATAAGATGTGTTTGGGAAGCTGTCCTGGCAAGTGAGACCCCACCCCCTTCACACCCCGTCCCCACCCACTCTGCAACCACACTCCGCCCACGGCCCCACCCGTTCTCCACTATCTCCCCACTCGATCGCCCCGTTCGGGGTCCGCCCAAAACCCACCTGGTCCCGCAGGCCGACACCATCCTTTCGCCGTGACACTCAACTCAATCACAACGCATTTCGGGGAAGAACCACCCACACCGGGACTGTCGGGGCCACAATAAAAGATGATTTACTGCCTGCCTTCTTCCGAGAGCCCTTTTTATTCCATTTTGACAAATAGTTCAATCAGCTCTCTCAACAATGACGGCACGCGGGCGAAGCTGGGGGGCCTTTAACTTCACTTAAGATCAATTATGCCGGGAGAGCGTCGCTAAACTATTAATCAGGTGGCGGCGAGCGGCTCGCAGCAAGGTGCCGGCGGGGGGCGACCGGTGTCTCGACCTCACCGCCCCCCGTTCACACGGCGAGGCGGGAGAACGCAGCCCCCTCTTTGCCAGCCCTCACCCGACGGGGGGCCTTCGCTCGCAGTGCCCGGCCGTGCCAGCAGAGGGCAGTGGGAGACCTGGCGCCGACCGGCGCGGGGGAAGGCCTCGCGGCCCGGGATGCGGAGGCTCTGCTTGGTATTCCGCCTGCTCCCCTTGACTGACATTGCAATTATAGGATTTGCATTCTTTACGCCTCTCAGTGGGAGCGTCCGGGCGGTTTCGCCGCGGGTCGAGACGGACTTGCGACTGCGTGACCACGGCAGCCTTTTATTCACCCTCTCGAGCCACTCGAGTGGGCCTCTGTCGCGCATTATCTCCACACTAAACGTGTTTTCTTTGGTCAAATTCTCTTTTTGTGTCTCGCTCTCTCTTTTAAACTATCTCCTCGATGTAATCAACCGATGCAAACGCATTTTAATTACATCTGAATGAACAGAGAGCCCGTTTCCTGTGGCCGGAGACCGGCTGCATACCAATAAGATCCCTCCCTTTTCAAAACGGAGACGCCTGCGAGATGGGGGGGGGGGGGGGGGGGGGGCGGGGGNTAGAGAGGGGGGGGGGGGGGGGGGGGGGGGCAGGGGTCTGGGGGAGATAAAAGACAGAAACGCTGGAATAAGAATTCCTCCACGGGGCGAGAAGCCTCCTGACAGAATCGCTCCTCTCGCCGAGTCTCAGGGAGACTAATTTCGACATCCCCCCTCCCGCTCCCCGACGGGCACGCGGGCTGTAATCCCCTTTACATGTGGGCTAATAGCCGAGGCCCGGCTTGGATTTGTCACGACGAACATTTGTCCGCGGCGTCCAAACGTGCCGGGCGCCGCTCATTTGTGCCGCAGTGTTTTTACTATCCGCGGAGGAGGCGGAGCTCCGCGGCCCTCGTGAATATCAAAAGAGCGGCCGACGGGGCCGACTCGGAGCGACGGGGGAACGCGGCGGGAAAAAGGGAAGCCGGCTGCGAAAAGAACCGAGGAAGAGGAGGAGTTCCAGGTGCGGTTTGTCGCCGTACCAAACCGAAGCGCGGCGGGGAGGTGCGAAAACGCCGCGTTCTGCCCTGGCGTCGCCTCGACAGCGAACCCCGTCTCTCCCGTGCTCCGTCCTCCCCTCCTCTTGCTCTCTCTCGGCGACTCTGGTGCAACAGTTTGCCAACAGTCCGCGGCGCAGCCACCCGCCCTCGTTGGTATGCGAGTCAAGGCCCAATCGCAGGCCCCCGAGAGAAAGCGCTCCGATTCCTCCTCATCTCGCCTCCGCGCTGCTCCTCCGTCCTTCTCGCGGCACCGAGGAGACCCCCCGCCCCCTGTGCGAGTCACCCGGCTCGGAGGGAATCTGAGGAGAACTGGGGCTGCGTCGCCCCCCTGGGTGCAAGGGCGTCCGCGGGGGGCCGCGGGTATTGTGATGTAACCTCTCTGTGGGGAAACAGCGAGACAATATTGGCCGTCCGTCTCCGACGTGTTTTGACAATATTTTGCCTGTCAGAGCTGTCATTCCGCCCCGGCGGTGCGGCACTAACAGGTCTGGTTTCCGTCTGTCGTCTTCATAAAGCAGGAATTTAATTTCTGTGTCATACAGCGCGAGGCCAGGGACCGATGACTGTTCTAATTTTGTAGCCAATTCATTAACGTTCATGTTTAATAGAGATGGTTTAAACCGCGGCCGCCGTGTCTCAACACGTCTCCGAGTGAGGAATCGCTGAGCTGCTGCCTCCGCACCGTCTTCCGTAAAGTCGTGCAGTCAACGCCGACGCCGCGCGCAACCTGTTTCATTTTAATATTTACCTGACATTTTTCTTTTTCTCCAAAGCAAATTACAATGTTCAGCCACTTGTTTTTCCCCGTCATGCAGCTGGGTCATTTTTCCTCGAGTGATTCAGGCTGGGAACCTTGACCAAGGGCACTGCAGCAGGAGGTGGGATGCGAACCTCACCACTGCTGCCGCTGCTGTTCTGCTGGTTAACGTGGGTGGTTGGGGAGGGTGTTTAAAGGGGGGGGTGATGAATGAAAAGCACCTTTCCCAGACTGTTGTTCACATACGTGCCTCTGTCATTTTTGAGACGGAACCTTTCCCCACTTCGAGGATCACGGTCTTTAGACCTCGATTCTGAAAGTGAAGGAACTTTCACCCAAAATTAGGAAAAGTCTCCCCAGTTGCAGGCTGTAAATGTACATTTAGCACTTATTGTCCAACCATCCATCCATCCATCCATCCATCATCGGTAGCCACTTGTTCATTTCAAGGTCATGGTGGTCTGGAGACTGTCCTGGAAATACAGGGTATGAAGCTGGGTACCAGTGCATCACAAGCCAATAACACACACACACGCACACATGCACACACGCACACGCACACGCACACACGCACACACACACACACACACACACACACACACACACACATATATTAAAGGCTATTTAAAGGTACTGGTCCATGTAAAACTCCTGAGCACCAGGAGGAAACCCGCATGGACACTGGGGAAACATGCAAACAGGATTCGAACCCGGCCTGCAGAAGTGCAGTTGTGGAGTCTGCCTGTCGGCAGAGTGGAAGAGTGGAGATGCTGACCTTTGCGTGACGCTCCTGTGACACAAAGACTGATCCTCCGTTCCAGAGGATTTGCTGATGATGCTCCAGTATCTCGATTTGTGCCCGTGAAGAGGAGGAGAACAGAGCAGGGAAAAGGGGAGGGAGAGAGACAGAGAGAAGGAGAGACTCCCTTAAGGCCCCGAGACTTAATCAGAATGTTTAACATAAAATGTGCAACGATAACTCTCATTCAGGAGAGGAATAATCGGACAAAGTGATCTGTTTATAACTGCATTTAATTTGTTGATAATGGATTACTGTCTGCTCCGATGGCTCCAGTCAATCGCCTGCGCCTCCCCCTGAACCTCCGCGTGAACCTGTTCTCCCGCGTGCACTTGAGGGAGCGGGTGAGAGAGGGCTTTCTCGACACACTCAGCTTCAGCTTGGGATGCTTTCTATCCCCGAAGGGGCGGAAGAGCACAGTGCTTTCAGTGAGTCAAACAACGGAAGTTTGGTTGCTGTCAAGTACCGTTGAGCAGATATTGACTCCTGTTGACCACGTATTAGAGCTCTTCTGTGGCGACCCGTCCTCCTTCGCTGCTGCTGAAAGGGGTGATGAGTCCATCCTTCTGGTTGCTGCTCACCCTCTTCTTCCGCTGCTACGTATATGTTCTTTTATTATCATTTATGCTGTTGACTCTTGGTGACCACGCTGACTTCATCTCGAAGGGCGAAGAGACTCAGCGAACACCACAGTTTGGAGGAGTCCCTGTTTTTCAGCTTCTAATTTTATCATTCATACGTTCAGCCATCCACGATGGTGGTACATGGGATGGCAGAACACGCATCTTCAGTTCTTCAGTATACTCATAGTTTACTGTTCAGCACAGTTCACACACACACACACACACACACACACACACACACACACACACACACACACACCGTGGTGCACAACACATACCTGGACACCTCGCCAGCCCTAACACATTTTCCTACTTATGGTTGGCAAACACACAGTTGCTCTGGCCTCCCTTTTTAAGCCCTTGCTGCCCAGGGGAAGAGGACTTGTCCTCTGAAGTTAGAGAACAAGCTCACAGACTTGTCCTGGCTCCTGTTTTTCTCAGCCCCGAAACCGCGGAAAACTGCAGCCGTGACTCCGCTTGTCCCACGAACCGGTGCACTTGTCAAAACCACCAATGACCAAAGCAGATGTCTGGGTGTCCAGTTTGGTGAAGCTGCTCGGGGAATCGCATCTGCTGTGAAGAACGCACACCCAGCGGACCTCCGGTCAGATGCAATGCCACTCAGGAGCCCCGCAAGCGACTAAGCCCATTAGCGGCGGAGGAACGGAAGACAACGGCCGGCCGCCACACACCCCGGCACAGGGCCTGTTATGCAAGCCGCCGAATAGCCGGATCTCGGCCGGGGACCTGTGCCATGTCGACGCTTTTGTGGCCCATAAATGAAGGCAGCGCGATGAAGAGCTTTCCACCTCCTGCATTCGGAGATGGCGCGAGGACAAAGTAAAGCCGGCCGAGGCTCCGGTTGCCATGGCGACCGCAGCTGTGATAAACCGGCCTGAATTATCCTCTGAGTGTATTCGGCGAGCAGAAGAAAGGGACGAGCGGCGCACTGGTGTCTCGGGACGCCTGCTGCTGCCGCCGGCGCTGCGGTTCATTGGCGTTAGGAGCTAGAGGAGACATCCAGCCCCTGACAGGGGGCGCCAGGACCCGATCCACCGCGGACAAGTGGGCGTGCTGTTAGTGGTGCTGGGGGGGGCAGCCATCGAGCGAGTGCTGCCTAATTGAAGTCAACAGCTGCCCGAGGTGCGAGGTTCAACCCCGCATCGGGTCACTCCAACTCGGAGACAGGGTGCGTCATCTGTCCGCCGGAGGGATACTGCGACGTGGCTTCGGGGGGCGACCGGGAACCGCAGGAAGTGGCCGAGCCTGACGGACAAACAGAAGAAAACACGGTGGTCGGCTCCCTGTCTGAAGTGACAGCGCGGCGCTGAGGAACGCCTGGCTTCACGCACAGCTTCCGGAGAAACTCCCCGCAAAGCGAGTCGTCGTGAGCCAGACGCGTCGGCCCAAACCAGGCCAACATTGGTCCCGAAATGCCACCAAATCCCAGCGATATTACGCCGATACCCGGCAACAGTCACCGTGACGCAACGAGGCCGTTTCTCGCCATTCGTTACGACAAACCCTCCCAAACCAACACACCTACGTAACACGCACACCTTTAACGTAAAGATCGAACAAAAGAACGCGGGAGACCTACGAGACGAAACCGCCCGTGAAGCCGAATTCCTCGCAACCCAAAGCCGAGTATCTCCGGGACGAGTGCATTGCTGTGTTCTTTGTAAAGTTATTTGTATGGGGAAAAAAAAAACCCTTCTGGAAAATTCCAAAGCGATCAAAAGATCGTTTTCGGCCGTTTGGCATCAATTCTTGTGTTGCAAAAAAGATTTCTGTCAAAATATGTCACATGTGACACCGGGAGCATCATTATTATGTCCTCAGCTGTCGCCTGTTTGCAGGCAGCGTTACAAATCCGCATTCTGTGCATTTATTTAATATAATCTGCATTATGCAGCCGCGGTAATGAGAGGTTTAAAAATGGGGGAATTGGCAGAGTGACTTGGCAGCGCGGCGCGAACCCATGTCTAATGTCTAATAGCCCCGGTGCCGGATAAGCGCGTGTTCATTTCCACTCACTTAGTCACATGGCTTAGCGTGGTTTTGTGCTCCCGTGAAGAGGCCTTATGGGAAAGAAGACATCAAGCGTGAGGTCAGCAGAGGCAGGACGATAGTATTATAATAACCTCACTGCGTGATAAACACGGTACCGAAGGTAGGCACGCTAATAATATCCATGCTGCTTTGCTCCCCTGTGGGAGGTGAGCGGGTGGGCAGAGGGTCGAATGCCACTTCCGGCTCCCCGAGACCCCCGGAAGTGAGTAATGAAATATTGAAATGTTTGAAAAGTGTGAACTAAAGTTCTCCAGATCCTGGGCTGTGAAACGATGCCTCTGGGTTTCAGCTCCTCGCTGTCGGACCTCCACCCGTGATGTCTGAGAGTTGCCGGGGGGGGGGGGGTTTGCTCCCTGCCCCCTGGAGACTTCGACGGGTCATCGTTCCGGCCTTTTCCTCAGCTCAGCATCCGGAACTGGTCTCACGCTGAGATGTTACCGGGCTCAGACCAGCTGCCCGGTAAACCCAGTTCTAACCCTATGATTTTATTTAGATGTTTCGAGAAACCAGGATGAAACACAGCGATTCATACGAAGGGAAATGAGGCTTTAGAGGCTATGCAGAACAAACGTCTATGAACACGTATAAATCTGCAATAAATGTCTAAATGGAAACGATAACAGAGACAAAGACTTTAACAGAAACATTGGGAGGTACGAGTGAATTCCTGCCAGCGGAGAACCACCTCCACCGTCAGGTAAAGCCACATTTTCAGTGTGTGGGGACAGACTTGACTAAAAGGCAGAAACATTTGGCAAACTGTGCTTATTCTACCCCCTGCAATGCTTGTTCTGGGCCTTGAAAACACGGTGAGCAGACGCACCTTCCTCCATCTTCCGCACTTTGCACCCGGGGATTAATTCGCTGTTTGCCGCCACGTGATCCGGCGTCGTGCGCTTTCCAGCACCGGGGGTGAGACGTCGCCGCCAAACGGCCCTCGCAAATTTGGAAGCTGGGAGGTCGGATTGATTCTGAATTAATATTACATGAAAATGCCACTTGAATAAATGTGCGGAGCTGAACGGGTGTTGGAGGATCTTCAGCGGGGCGGCGGCGGCGGCGGCCGCAGGCCCCCTAATGCCGCGTGACAGCTCCTGCTTTCTTTGTTTAAACACGGTCCAGGAGACAGGAGGTTGGGTGCAACCGCGGGGACGTGTCCTCTGTCTTCCTTCCTTGTCCCGCACAGACTCTGCCTGGGAAATGAACTTATTTACTGTGGCGGCTCTGATGGAGAAGATGAATGTGATTCCAGATTAGTGCTGCCTTTGGCTCCGACCCCAAGTCACGAAGAGCCGGGCAGGAGAGGTGGTGCAGCGGTCCGTCAGGTGATCGTGGTGACTTCTCCTCCGTCTTACTCTTCTTCTTCAGCACTGTCTTCTTCTTTTCATCATCTTGTTCATCTTTATCTTCTTCCTCCTCCTCATTTCCTTCTTATATGTGTCCTTCTTGTGCCTCTCCTCCTCCTTCTTTCTCTTCTTCTTGGTGGATGTGGATCCTAAGCCATGGTCCAGGAAGGATTCCTGAGGGTCGCAGGATGGTCTCAGAAAGGGAAGTTTTACAGTGTTACTTCACAGCACCAAATCAAAGATGATTCAAACGGCACTTAAAGTGCAATAGCTGTGATTTATGCTGCATCCATGCAGGTTTAATAACCAGCAAGGAGCCTCTTATGCGAGCTGGAGATTTTAGACGGTGCTATAATTTTACCAGAGTTGAAGACAAAATGAAGCAGCATCACGGAAGCGACTGGGAAAACCGATCGTTCTATTTCGGCGGGTTCGAATCTCTGCTGCCGATTAATTCGGCAAAACTACACAAATAGCCAGAGGTCACTGACAGAACACGTACGAGTGCTGGGGTCACCAGGCCAGGACCAGACTGGATGGCTTGCCGTTTAAAGGTGAACGTGTCCTGTATTTCCTAAAACTTGTGTTGACATTTACAATAATTCTGCTTCTAATTTGTTTTGCGCAACCGGCGCTCAGCTTATGAACCCACCTGGGAACAGAAGTCCATTCATAACTCCGCACTCCTTCCATCCCATCACCTGTCATCCCTTCATGATAACATCTCTAAACCGGTTTCTCGTCTCCCTCTCGTTCGCCGCCCTGCACTGGAAACGCAGTGGCGGAACAGCATCTGTGTTTCCCTTCTTCGATTCTGCTTTCACCCCCAGACGCCACCATGCAGTGCTGTCTTCTCAGTCCCCGCTGGGGAAGGCGACTTCCACGCGGGGTGGCAGCGGGTGGTGCGGCGGTGAATGTGCCGTCATGAGGACCTGACATTCAGTCCACACTTCTGCTGTAGTACCTCTGGTCACGCAACCCTGAGCTGATACAGTAAAAATCACGTGATGTATGAAGGTGTAAATCCGGGTCAGTAGTTTTGTGTGCAAATGTCACCTTTGTCATCTATGTTCCCCTGGACCAAAGTGTCAGAACAATAATGACCCTGTTTCTTTGGCAGATGTGGCCTCTGCTTTTGTTCTGCGTCTCTCCCCTCTCTTCTATTCTAGTTTAAGGACAGAGAGTGAGTGTAAAACTAAGTGATGTACCGTGGTGAAGATGCCCCACCCTAAAGCCTCCAGTCACATGTTTGTACATCAAAGCTACAAACCCTGAAAGAAGGACGACGGGACCATAATAACTAAAATACTAATGACAATAAATGACTCTTTCCAGACTAACATTGGATGGATGCTGAGAAAGAAAGAGGAAAGGGAGGAAGAAGATTCAGAAGGAGAAGAAGAGAAGGAGAAGAAGGAGGGGAAGGAAAAGCAAGAGGGAGAAGAAGAAGGGGTAGTACAAGAAGGATACATATAAGAAAGAAAATGAGGAAAAGGAAATGGAAGAAGAAGAGGACTAAGAAGATGATGAAAAAGGATGAAAATAAGATGACGATGTTGAAGAAGAAGAAGAGGAGTAAGAAGGAGGAGAAGCACAAGAAGAACACGTATAAGAAGCAAATGAGAAAGAGGAAGTGGAAGAAGAAGATGAAGAACAAAAGATGAAAAGAAGATGACGATGCTGGAGAAGAAGTAGAGTATGAGGGGGGAGAAGGAAAAGCAAGAGGGAGAAGGAGAGTAAGAGGAAGAAGGAGAGGGAGTAGCAGCAGAAGGACCCAAAACAAGAACATGAGGAAGATAAAGGGGAAGACAAACAAGATTATGGAAAGCGATGAAAAAGTAGAACAAGATGATGATGCTGGAGATGGAGAAGATGATGGTGATGATGAGGATGATGAGGGATTCTCCCCTCTGCTTTGCCAGGCTAGGTGCCGGCGAGAAAGAGCTGTCGGCACGAGACAGAAACGCCACCTCATGCTGTGCAAAATCACGCCGCCGCCCAGAAGACACACAGGCGACTTTCCCAGCAACGCAATGTAACTTTAATGAGATTTAGGCTCTTGGGGAAAAGTTCACCTTAATAATGGATACGGTGCTGCAAGAGGAATTCCATGTTGTGCACTTTTTACCTCCTGACCTTGTTTTCCTCCAGCAGAAACGACTCAGAGGAGAAGGTAGAACTGGGACCGGTTTCCGCCGTCACATTTCACACCGCTTTTACCGCGTTTATTAAAAGATGCTTTATTGATTATGGAGGCGTTCAGGTCCTACTGTACCCTTGAGTGAAGTACTTAACCTTAACTGCTCCAGTAAATACCCAGCAGAGCAAACAGGGGGGTGTTAAAAATGCAGAACACTTCATACAGCCGCAATTATTACCCCGGCAGCCAAAAGGTTTATTGTGGGGATGAAAGAAGAATGACTGTATTGTCGGGGGGGTCAGTATTGGGTACCGACTGGATTCAGGGTGAAAACAGACCCCATTTCAGCCCTAGACGACTTTTCCCTCAACACCGTTTCCCCACGGTGGGGTAAAAAAATAAAAATCACAGGTTTCTGTCAGGGCGGCTGACGTTTATGTGACACACACACACACACACACACACACACACACACACACACACACTGAGCTCACTCTCTATATAAAACGAAATGTACGGTTTTGGATATTTGTGTCCATGAATTAATAAAGAGGAATGTGAGACCTGTGGGAGTTGGGATACATTATTTAAAGGAAAATGGCTGCGTTAAAGACGCACGTGTCCCACCCGGGTGTGGGGCGGGGGGGAAAGCAGGACACTGCGGTAGACTGGTCACGCCACACGTGCTCCTGAGCAGGAACTAATAAAGAGTCGGCCTCTGCACTCCATCTCAGGCTGTGAACCAAGTTGTTTTATTTATTCGCTTATCTGGCATCTTTCTCCACAGCAGCTTTCAGCGTGAGGTTTTGTTCTCTAAGCCACTCGCGCTGATTTATCCACTTATACAGGGGGGTAATTTTTACTCTATCAATTCAGCGTAAGGACCTCGACCGAGGGAACTGCAGCAGGAGGTGGGACTGAAGCCCCTCTGAGTGCAGCATGAGAGCTCTAACCAGGTAATGTTCTGCTTCGGCTGCTCTGGGCCCGGTGGTTGCAGGTTTGAACGAACCCCTGAGGTTCTCATTTCCTACAGTAAAAATGTGACACAGTACGTTGCTCTAAGCGTGACAGTTGCTATCACCTGCTGGTGCTGTGCCAGACCCTGACAGGTGGTGGCGCCGCTCCTGCGGGGGGGGGTGGATACGAAAGAGCCGTAAACACTCTCTCACAGCTGCGTGAGTCCATCTGAGGAAGACTCGGCGCCGGGAGGTCAGCGAGGACGTTGCATCCATGGCTGAAGGTCTCCCAGCCCAACGCAGCTTCCAGTGACGCCGGTAACTTCGCCGCACGAGAGAAAACACAGCATCGTGGCCTTTTCTGCTCCCCCCACAGTGCCAGACTGGGGTCACATGTCAGGATGGCCTTTGACCCCACTGCACTCGTCGAACCGACGCTGTTCTCCAAGGCGACTTAAATGTCAACCACCCATTTACACAGCAGGGTAATTTTTACTGCGCCAGTTCAGGGGGAGCACTTTGACCGAAGGACTAGCAGCAGGAGGCGGGATTCAAACCCCTGTCCTTCAAACACCGGACAGCAGGTCTGGCCACTGCTGCCTGTAGTGCTGTATGCTGTGACATTATAGATGAGGCTGGAATTTGAGCTAATCTGGGCAAAGTTTACCCACAGAACGATCCGGTGTCGTTCAGGATGATAAAATACGGCATAATTATATAATAAAGTCAAATTTTTATGGAAATTTGCTTCCGTTTCGTCCAAATCGAAAATCAACCCTGTAGTGCAGAAGGTGGCATTAGAACCTGTGCTTCTTGACACCAAGATGGCGGAGGTGACCATGACCCCTCCTTGCTGTACCACTATAATATCGTGTTACCTGTCTGCCCCCCGTGGGGCGGTGACACGCTCCGATTGGTCGAACCCTCCAAGGCAGCCTCCCCACTCCACAACATTCATCACCCCCCCCCCCGCCCGTTGCCCCTCCAGTCCTCCGTGTCGCTTCGATGCTCCGGGAACATCTTTCCCCACTTAAACTCCCATCTACACGCCATGTTTGTAGGAGCTCTGTGGCCCAACCAAACCGTGGGTCCGGCCCCTTAAGCGCACAGCGGCCGCTCCCCAGGGGTGCTACCTGTAATTCATTACCGGACGGGGAATTTTAAGCGCAGCAGACCCCCCCCGGCCAGCCGTGTAATTAATAAGACCCCAGTGCGGATGTAATGAACAGAACCTGCTGGGACGGTGAGAATTTCATACGGAGAATGTAGTCCCTCCTTTAAAGGGCCCTCGGTAGAACTGGCGCTCACCTCCGGAGACGAAGCGGCCGACTTTGCTTAACGCCGCGCCGGAGTCACCCATAAATCTCCGGCTCAGGCAAACCTGCCCCCCCCCGGGGGTCCGCACACGAGGCGATAATGACGTTTCGTGTTCCGCGGCGCAATTACCTTCCCGAAAAAGCTGCTCGCGCTCAGTATCGAGTTACGAAGAGAAATAGCAGCGTGTCAGCAGGGTTCGAGAAAAGAACGTAATTTAATACTGCATTTTTTCCCCAACCTCTTCGGTGTCGATCAGACGAGGTGTCCGCGGGGGGGCCAAAATTTCACATTTCCAGGGACCCTAAACACCACAGACATCGGTTTTTTTCTTTAAATACTGAGTCCCTGGGGGGACTGAGGTGGTCCGGAGTCACTGGACACCGACGTACAAAAATGCACATTCACAAGATATGGCTCGTTTAGAATGGCCGGGTTCCGCGGAACACACATCTTTGGACTGCGAGGGGGGAAGCAGAGCACCTTGAGGGGACCCTCACAGACAGACATTCAAACTCCACGTAGACTGAGGCGGATTTGAACCCACACCCACTCGCTGCACATGCTGCACCACTAACCCTAACCGTGACCCAAACAGCGTTTAATGGGACAATTTTAAAAAAGACATTTATGCAAATGTAGACAGTTAGAGACACAGCAGCTCAGTGGCAACCGTGTGTGTCAGTATTACGGCACCGCGTACAAAACTGCATTCGGACGACCGTTTTGTTTCCCATTTCAATAATCCTTCGCGTTTCTTCTTCTGAGCCCGGTCCTCAGGAACGGCTCTCGTGGGGGCCGTGACCGCGGGTCTTTTATGAACCGCTGCTGTACCGTATTGCCGAGCGCCCAGCTTCTGTCCACGGGTTCAAGCCCGTGTTCTGTAGCGTTGAGCGGCAGTTATTCTCAGCGCGGTGCGGCTTCCCGCCGCTTCCCACCATCTGCTTCACGGTGGCTTCTCACCAAGTCGCCCGGCGGGTCTGCTGTCCATCCTTGTTATCAAGGAGCACTGGAGGCAGAGGCCTGGGATTTGAGAGGAATTGTGGGAAAGCGCCAGAAATAGACGCGAACCCGCAGGCAGCACATGGATATCGACAGTGCAAAGAAAAGGCTCCTTTCTCCTTGGTAAAGGGAAGCTGCTGGGGAAGACGTGACTCTGGGTGACACTCCACTCGCTGCACATCACCCGGCTGACAGCAGCCGTGGAGACGTCCAGAGGCGCGTGAAGCTCACCGTGGCATTTCTTCATTTAACCGACACTCTTCTCTACACAATTGCAACATCTTACAGCTTGTGTGTCTGACACCGGCGTGTTGCTCGTTCACATCCCTATAGAGGAGACATTCAGACTACAAATTCATGGATAATCACAGCAGATGGCGTTGGATTCATTTAGGTATCTGTCAGGGGGTCAGGACAAAAACGGTTCTCGGAGAGATGGGCTCGGGGGGGATTCAGCAGCTCTGAGGGACACAGGGAGATCATTCCACCACACTGAGGACCAAATTGAGAACTAAGAACTTCTGATATTGGACCCCTTGTGAGTGGGACCACCAAGCGGTCAGAGGTGGAGGAGCTCAGTGCTCTTGCTGGGCTGTAGGGAGAGACCAGGTCCTGGAGGGTTTGGGCTGCAGGCCCTTTGACCGTCTTACGGAGCAGAACCAGGGTGCTGATGGTACATCAGTACCTAAATGTTACATCATAAATATTTAACGTTAATATTTATCGCATTAATTAGCACTTTTACACTCGGAAGAGTGAAAACTTCTGTGAACTTGACTGTGAAAACGGGGGTTTAGGCCACTTCATTCCCACCATTCCAAGGGAGTAATTTGTTTATTTTTCAAATGTTCAAACTACAGCTGACTGTCAATGATTCTTGTTCTTTTTTTTTTTTTTAATCTCCATCCATTTTTATTTTTTGGATCCTGACTTTCAGTTTTAATTTTGTTTCAGCGTGAAGCTCTGGGCTGCAGCCTAATTGGTGCCCCAGCTGAACTCAACTTCAAACGCATCCATGCACAAAAACCCCCTTGACTTTAGGTGAATTAAGGTGAATGTCGGGTTTAATGATTCATCAGAATTGGAGATCAATCCAGTCGGGGCGCTAATAGAAAGGTCGTACCTTCTAGGTCGTTCTAACTGTGCTGGGGGCCACGCTCGCCGCCATAATAATATAACAGCCTGCAATTAGACAACCATATCGCCCGAACGACACCTCAGCCGTGCGCTGCAGGTCACCTGTTCACAGCCCTCCCGAAATCAGCGTTTCTATTCAACAGGAAGCAACGCGTTTTGATTACGACTTGACCGGCGGGGCTGAACGGAGGGCGTCGGCTTGTGGGGCGCGCGGCAACCCGAGGGGAAGCGTTACGAATCGAAACTTCTACGGAGGATCGAGAGGCGTTTGAGCCCGAGCGGGATGAGAGGCGGCCGCCGAGTCTTCGGCCCCTTTTCGTCGGCTCTTCCCGACGTGTCGCGAGATGAACGACAGCAGCTGTTCGACAGGTCAACAAGCGGGGAAATCACCGGAATCGACGACAAAATATCACTCAATGAATGATCAGTGAGAGAAGCTAAGCTAAGTCTAAGACTTTGGCTCGATATGCTTGTGAGCACAGTGTCGGTTTTGCTTATTCCGCCTGCTTGGCACCCAGCGCCGTGATGCATGATGGTCTCCATGCCAGGGTAAACATTGCTTTGCATACAGTGTCTCTTGGCCATATTTCCTCTATGTTTGCGCTTAATCTCCTCTCTTCTGCCGCCCGCATTTCACGTACGGCCGTGTATGGATGAGATGGATCTCCTGATGCCCGAGCCACACGGAGATAGTCGACTGAGTCCTGGAGGCCCAACTGTTCTTCCCACGAATAGGTTATTATCACTGTTATATAGGCGATGCTTTTCTCCGGGGAGATTTATCATGTCAGGTTTGTTCACCAACCTTACAATTATTGACACAACAGCAGGGTCATTCTTACTGTATCAGTTCAGGGCGAGTACCCTCATGGAGGGTCTTACAAGTACCACCCAACTAGGTTTTGTGAGGAGACGCAAGCATTTTTGCAAGCAGAACCACGTTTTAAATAGGATTTTTTCCTCCCCGTCTCATCAATGAGATGAAACTTCAGCAAAGTTTGTATCATAACAGTCGATAAAAATTCCATTTATTTTTGTGAGAAAGGTAATCTGGTCCCTGCCCAAACTTTGGCTTTCATCGATTAAAGGGAAATCTCATTTGGTGTCTCTAAGGAGTCGAGCCTCGGCATTCCTCCCGATGAAGGAGGCCGCTGCCAGATGGCAGGCTTTGGACCCAAGTCCAGGACACGCAAAGTAACGGCTGATCACGGATGCCCGTTGGCGCATCTCCTGCACCTGTTCGGTATGTTCTTAACGGCTGGGAAGTGTTGTAGAGCCCAGCCTGATCTGGTCTGCCTCACTGCAGCATATGGCCGGGAGATTCGCGACCACCTGGCCTCTGGTCGGATGGAAACTCGCCTGAACCCATTTGCGCTGCAGGCCCCGTCGATCAGCCCCGGGGTGACGTGTTCTATACGACCACGGCCGAGCGGTTTGGCTCCAGGGTGGTCGGCCGCCTCCCTCGGCTGCGAGGATCACTCACACCTACATCCGCAGCATCGCTGTCCTTACCCTGCACCGATAGTGTAAAAAAGTGCAGCAGAATCCACCCCCGGTTCTGTTTTTCTCTCGTCTTTGCCAGCGTCAGCTTTTCCGCTGAAGACTCCACCCGCTGATGGGGGTCATCTATTTCGTTCTGTATCGAGCCCCCCCGGAGTGCTAACGTACGCCCCAGGGTCGCCGGACCGCGAAGGCAAGAAATGGAGCCGCGCTCTAATCCGTCCGCAGCCGCCTGTATCCTGAGCGGCGAAGGACAAGGTGTCGCCTCTTTCCGCTTCCCACAAAGCCGCCCGGCTGCCTTTCCTTTCCCACCCCCCCACAGCGGCCGTTTAATTGCCGTGGCGTTATTATCGACGCGGCGGCTCGGCCGCGTGCGGAGATTAGAAAGTCGCCGGGCGCCGGTGGTGTCAGAGATTAGCCGAATGCTACCGCTACGCGGAGCGCGATTACCGACGCTGCCTTTGCCCGTCGCCGCGTGTTAAACCCCTCGTGGCGCTTGACAGAGCTGTCATTTCACAAACCATTTTAGATACATGCTATTTCCATTCCACCCTGTCTCAGCATTTTTTTTCCCCCCAAGATGCATTTAACTATCAGTTCCAAGTCTGTCACGGGGTCCGTTGTTCTGTCTTGTTCATACATGGGTCCTGCTGTTAAGGCCCCATTAGCCCTCCCCTCCACAGATGCCTCTGTTAGGGATTCAACCCATTTCATCCCCACTTTGAGGCACCAGGTATCTGTTTGCTCTTACAGAGAAGTGTTTCGCGTGACGGAGAGGGACAAACCGCTGGCCCCGGTCGCCGGTGTGTTTCTGCATCCACTTAACCTGCATGGAGTCGAGCATCTTGAATGTTTCAACACATCCAGGTCTTTCAGTGGCACTGCTGACCCAGTATAACTGGAGGGGGAGGG
The DNA here is from genome assembly GCA_900497675.1 of Arapaima gigas. Taxonomy (NCBI): domain Eukaryota; kingdom Metazoa; phylum Chordata; class Actinopteri; order Osteoglossiformes; family Osteoglossidae; genus Arapaima; species Arapaima gigas. Next base: position 42,453 of record UFQX01000729.1, on the reverse strand, counting down.
GGGCTCCGGACAAGGATCCCGCCTTCACCACCTCGCTCACCTGACGGGGTTTCCAGGAAGGTGACACATTGTGCGAAATCCCCTTGAGGCTCTAAGGGTTTACATCTGACCTGTTACAGCATTTATATTCATCTGACACTTTTCTCCAAACTCGGTGTTAAACTACTCACTTAACCATTTCTACCAAGGTCTCATTTTGCCCAAACGCTCAACACGAGGAGGCGGGATTCAAACTCGGGTCTTTCTAACCCAAAGGCGGCACCCGTAACTGTTACGCCACCTGCTGCTCTCTTCCAGCTGAGCCGCAGAGGTGACCGGCTTCTCTGCCGCGTCTCCAGCTTCCAGCGGGACAGCAAACACACACCTTCCGCCCGCCGGACTGCGCCGCACCTGTCAGGAAGAAGTAATAGCGCCACACCTGCGAAACACTGCAAGCTTTTGCCCTTCTGCCCTGGTTTTGCACCCATGGACGTGTTTGCGGTCGGCCAGCGAGCCGCTTTTGTCCCCGTGTTGCCGCGGCCCGGCGCTCAGGGTTAGAGACTCGGCGTTTCTGCTCGTATCTGGAACAGATTGCGACGAAACGGAGGGAGGGACCCGGCTGACGTGTCGAGGAGCTTCGGGGCGCCCGACAGGACGCGGGCCGGCTGGGACCGGAGCCGGGACTTATCTGCCGTTCGGGGGAGATGAACGATGAGGGAACGATGATTCGGGTTCCGGGAAAAGCGCCAAGCAGATTGGAATGTGAGATATGTCTGCGATATTTCGGGGCTGGAAAGGCCGTCCTGTATATCTTTCGTGCCGAATGTCTCAAATATGTTTATGACTATAATTAAAGAAAAGAACGATGTTAAGGACTGAGGATTTAGATTGATTTAGTTTGCTTTAGTTCCAAGCCGGCAGAATCACTAGGTAGCATCTTGTCTGCATACAAATGACAAATGATACGGCGGCATTAAATATGTATATATAATATTATTTTGTGAAAAATTGTGCCGCATCACAGAAATTGAATAGAGACGCATTAGGCCGCCGTGTCATTACTGCGCAGTTCTGGGCCCCCGTCGGAGGGATATGTTATTTGTGGGATTTTTCTTTCCTAATGATTAAAGGCACAAATATAATGAGGTTCGATTGCCCAGCGGAGGGATAATAGTGCAAGAAAGCGGTGGCTTCGTGCCGCAGAAGACGGACTGACCCTGCCGGCGCGCCTTTCTGTAGTTTCTATACTCGCTTTGGTCGACACCCCCCCGGAACGTGGCCTGGCCTCGTACGCACTTTGTAAAAAAAAAAAAAAAGTGTAAAAGTGAATCTGTCAGCTATTTGACGTTTGATCTGCACCTTCAACTCTAATAAGACACTGTAATTGTTTGCAGGTTTTGGCTGAGCGGATTGACGTCACCCGCACTTCCAACAGCGCGTTCTGTTTCAGAAAAAGCACGGGCGGACGTGGCTGAAAGAGCCGTCTCGACACGGTCGCAGGTGGATGGAGATTTCAGGTTAAATCCTGGCCGACAAACTTGTAAACAGTAATATTCACTCATCGCCTCACTTGAAGGCCCTGATTCTTCATCAGACTTTGGGCCAAAGGAATATTATCAGTATGTTTTCTTCTATCTGTACTAATGTTGTCACTCGACAGTGACACTAACTTTCTGCAACTGTATGGAACCTGCAGCCCAACAGATAGAGAAACAGGCCAGGTTACGTCGACGTCCCTTTTTGAGTGTCTACAGGACAATGTTTTGCTTTCTGTGTTTCACACGTGTTCAAACACGACTCAGAGCTGCCGAGTCTGTCCCCCGAACACCCAGATAGAAACGGTTTAACTGTTATTTTAAGTGGCTTTATTTTATCCTCCACATACGGGCCAGAGTACCAAAGTGTGGTTGTCTGAGAGGGTCGCACTTAATCCGCTGAATTAGAAGATCTGGAAAGCACAGCACATGAACAGCGGCGACAGAGCAAAACTGGAAAGTCTTTGCAAAGTGAAGGGTAGAAACAGAAGGATCTTTAGCACCTTAATCTGGCCGGTACCAAAAACCGGCAGCTTTTCTCTTTAGACACACGGTCTCAGATTTTGTTGCCGCTCTTGTCGGAGCCCTCGGCCGACCTTTGGAGCATCGCCGGGCGTCACGCTTGAAGCATCTGGTACGGCTCCTCAGCTCTTCTTCCGCTATTTCTTGGCAGAAAAATTGTAATATTCGGCAAACCTTTTCTCCAATTCTCACTTTCCCCGCAATGGACTCTGATCAATTCTCTCATTTGCTCAGTTTCACAAACCGAACAAGGTTTGATCTGGAGCCGCTGTTACGAGGGGTGGGGCGTGAAGCCACGTGCGACCCGGTCAGGTTGCAAAGCCCTTAAACACTCGTGCAGAGGACCGCGTAGAGCCACCGATTCACACGTGGGAGGAACTCGGAGCCATCAGAATCAGCCCACAGCTGGAGCCACATTCAAACCCCGGCACACGACCAAAATAACTCGCCTTTCATTCACGGCAGAAGGTGCTGGCTGATGGCAGACAATATGGGAAAGATTTAGTCGCCGGAGCTAAATATCTTCACATTACTTTTTAGAAATGTGCTGTTGTACTCCCCTGGTCTTCCCTGGCTTGGGACACAACAACATTATCATTAAAGTGTGTAACTCAGACTATCACCATTTCACAGAAAATACTTTATGATGGGATCCAATGGACTGAAACCTGGCCTCAGATTGCATTGCCACTGACTATTATACACTCTCAATTATTGCTGCCCTTTTCCATCTGACACACCGAGCAGAATATAAATTGTTAAGCAGGCATCTCTGATTTGCTTGAACTTATTTCTAGGAAAGCTCACCGGTCTTCCTAGTATTCGAAGCCAACCAACGTCCTAATTCTGCCACAGCACGTGACTGTTCTAAGTCTATATTTCACGCCGGGCAGTGGCAGGGGCTCCAACTAGGCCGAATGGTATGATACTTAACTAAGGTTGTCCGAAATTGCTCAGTTGATCCATGATATAGGAGTCAGATGTTAAACCTGCAGCTTGACTGTAAACATCACAGATCTTCCCGTGCGTTTGCACATGTACGGCGACGTGCAGGTAATAAACACAACCGGGCAGCCGAGCGCTGCTGTTTTTCAGGAGGGACCAGTGGCTGAAAATAGAGGCGACAGAGGCCAATTTCTGAGCAAAAAAACAAGATGTGATGTGACTTTGAGAAAGGCTGTCGCGCACAAACGCCGCCTCCCTCTCCGCACGGTCCCGTCGCTGCCGGACCGGCTGCGGTCGGCTCGGCGCCGGATCACCGGGTTTAATGCTGTGTAACGTATCAGCACAGCTCACGCCAGGGGCTTAAACTCTGATCACCAAAAAAGTGTCGTTTTGTAAAGGATTGTCTTTGTGTCGACTGCGCTCTGAGACAGACGTCTTTTCAGGAATGGGATCAGAGAGCTGTGGCGGATAGCCCTCACAGCACGAGGACCTCGTGTGCAGAAACACACCGGAGGCTCTGCAGGAAACGCAGCAAATGAGCTCAGTCCGTTACGGCTGAAAACTCTCCGGGACAAAGAGCTGCTCAAAACAAAGGTTATCGCTGTAAATAGAAATTACTGTTATGAATAATAGTGGCAATAATTGAAAGCAATCCTCTAATGGTTAGCGGTACACAGCTGCCCAAGGGCGCAGAAACAGGGTGAGGAGCTGCTCCTGGGATTCGATCCGAAACCATATTTTCACGGTGCGGCGGCACAAGCGGCATGGAGATGGGTGGCGGCCAGGGGGACATCTCACCACTTCCAGGACAAGCTGACAGAGTGTCTGACTTCCCGATGTGGTTGTCAGGCGGTTCCGAGATCGAAAGCGTCATCTTCTCCACACCGGCGAGAAGACAGTCAGCCGGGTGCCCGCGAAAAGAACCACCTCGATAGGCCCAGTGGAATAGAACCGCCCGCGTCGTCACCCACCGTCGCGAGGGGTCGGTATATTTTACAGGCGCCGTGGCCATTTGAACAAATTCCGACCGAATCGGCAGTTTGGGTCCCAGCTACTTCCTTTAAGCCACTTATCTAGAAGACGTCCCCCTTCCGCGGCCGTCTGCTCCTAATCCCACCTATTCAACTTCTGAGCGACATGCAGGAGATGCTGAGTGCTAATCTAGTCCCTGGGTGCTGAATAAACACACACGGAGGTACGCCGCTTCAGACCACTAGGCACCATCCACCAGTTTCAGTTCCGCTGCGAACAGGAGCAAGTTATTAGGTCTAAGCCTTAAGCCTCTTTGTTTTGCTTTTGCACTGAGCACAACGAATACTTCTCCTCTCTTTATCCTTCACGCTCGTGTTCACTGCGCTGCGTTACTCGGTCGCCACTCGTCGTAAAGGGCAATTTATTAAACATGCAGCGGCGCCGTGGTTAGCACCGCTGCCTTGGGCTCCAGTGACCCGCGCTCAGCTCTTGCTCGAGGTATCGAACCCGAACTGATGCCGCAAAAATTACCCTGCTGCACAAGTGGGCAAATCGCTGTAAGCCGCACGTTTTCCTCGGCGATATTTGACATTTGTTTCTCCACTCCCCTCGACACAGGGGACACACACGACGCCTGTTCACAAGTGGTTTGACCCCTGAGGAGCCCCCCCCCCCACCTGGGGGCAGCAACCCCCCACGCCCATTTTGACCCCCTTTGCAGCCCTTTTGAGACCTGGAAGTGTGCAGGAGCCTCAAAGGTACCAAGACCTCCCAGCTGGGAGGTCCGTGGGAGTCCAACCGTTCAGCGTATTGTCACCTGCGGGTTTTTATCCCCCCCCCCGGAACGTGGGGCCAGGGAGCCGTCAGCGCAGTTAAGCGTGAAATTCAGCGAGTGGAAAAAATGCGCGTCACGCTTTTCCAGCGGGGGCGGGAAACGTAGGAATCCACACAGACGTCCTGTTTGACAGTGAGAAGTACTGAACTTCGCCGATACGCAGCTGTCATCAGTATGCGAGCTGCGTCCCGGTGAGAGAGAAAGGCAATTGCGACGGGCACAAGAAGACTACGTCGGAATAGCTGCGGTATCGGCGCGTTCGCCGGATGGCTTCACAATGAAAACAGAGCCGGAACTCAATTAATAGTTTTGCAGCGATGCGGCGAGCGTCTCCTTCGCCTCGGACGCCCCTCGCCTGCGGCTCCGGAGGGAAGACGGAGAGCCCTCCACCTGTCGGTTCGGGGGGTTCGGGGGGTTCGGGGGAACATCGGATCCCCGGACGGCCAAACTAATTACTCCGCCGGGCAGACAGAGTTAATCAAACACCGAGGCGAAATCCTCACCGGCGGACAGGCACGGCTAATAGAGCGGCACGCGGCACATTTATTTATTTCTGCTCTCCCTGGGTCCCGCTTGACGGAATGGGACGCCCTCCTGTGCCAGCAGGGGGGGCGAGGGTCAAGGTGCGGCGCCCCGCGTTCACATTCTCGGGGTGCGTTGTTTGCGTAGCTACACAAGGGGGTTTCCTCACCGAAACAATTCGCTCTTCCTAAACGTCTCCTTGCAGCTCGCGGCCCATCGACTCCACAGCACAGTGGTTTGGCAAAACAAGTGTCTCCAAATTTGACACGGCAGTGAAGTTCAGTAAGCTGAGAAACTGAAGCTGCACTGATATTCAGCACAATATGAAGATGTAGCCATAGATGTTGATAGTCTTCAAATTTTTCCCTCACCTGAGCGTCTGGGAAACAGGAGCTCGTCCTGCCTGGACGGAGGAGGTTTCTAAAATCAAGGCCCCAGAGTGTCTCGGTTTTGCTTCCGATGTGGTGGAAAGAGCTCCCTCTGTCCCTCAGAGCTGCTGAACCCCTTTCAGCGTTCAGGAAGGGTCTCAAACCCGTGTCTGTCTGACGCGCTTCTGCCCTCACTGCTGGGTGGCGACTTAAACTGGCACGACACCTTCTGCCAGCGTAGCCGCTTTACTGAGCTCCGTACGCGGCGGCGAGCGTTTCCCACTAAGTGGTCGTGGTTGAACAACCTTCGGCTCTTGGTGAAAATCACTTTTATTTAGTTTCAGTTCCCGCTTTGGAGGAAACTGCTAAATATAATAAATGTAAATGCGAGAAGAAAAATGCGTGTTGGCACGAGGCGACAGCGCAATTATAAAGAATTATAAAGAAAAAGCAGCCTGTTCTGAACATCGTGGGGTCCGTGCGCCAACGCTCGTCCTTCGGGGCGCCCTGACCTTCAGCCCACAGAAGGCAGGAGGCTGAGGGTCCCTCGACAAACTGGAACGCGGGTTCTGGCGTGTGAAGATGTCTGCCGAAGAAGCCGGATCTCCCGCCGCTCTCGGGTGGAGTGTCGCCCCTCGCAGGCCGCCGCGCCGCTGGCGCATCCATTGGGGGGGATGTCTGCTGGTTACTTGGCCCGGATTAATCCTTTTATCAGTTGTCAGAAGTGTGGACTGGACATGAAAAATATTCACCTGTAACCTGCTGAACTCCCGTGTGTGAAGCATCACGTTATACACCGCGGCCCCCTTTAGCGCGATGCTATCTGCTATTTTCACGCTCCTTTGTGTAAAGTGAGTTGGAATAAAACAGATAAAGCTTCACAATTTGTCACAGTGGCGTCGTGATAAATTACATATTAATAACGTAACTTCCAGATATGAAGCACCGGCAAAGGATTCCTTTCACTACCGGTTTGCTGATTTTGCTTTTGGTTGACTGTCAGACGTCCTGGTTCTGTATGGCGATACCGTGCAAAGTAATAAGTATTAGTAAGGTGGCATTGTGGTCCATGCTGCCGTCTTTCAGTCTGAGGATGCAGGCTCCGATCCCAGCTCCTCTAAAGTACTACCAATGAAGGGACTTACCTGGAACAAATGCAGTAAAAATTGCCCTCCTGTGCCAGTGTGTTAGTGTACAAACCTCATAAGCCATGTTGGAGAAACGTGTTGGATAAATGAGGAAATTATAGGGCAGAAGTTGTTGAAAATTGGACTGGGGAAGCGACAGCACCCTGTGTGAGGAGAAGAAAGGTCAGCGATATCAAACCATCTGTCATAAAGACTCACACGTGTGGATATGTGTGAATTTAGGTGCACAGTTTATGCACAAAACAAAAAAGTGCAAAGGTGATCGATGCAGGATATATGTAGGGGATCTGTGGAGACTTGAGCGTAAAGAAACAAGACTGAGGAAACATGGGACTGGGGGACTGGGGTAACACAAAACTGGGGGACTTGGGTAACATAGGACTGGGGGACTGGGGTAACACGAAACTGGGGTAACATAGGACTGGGGGACTGGGGTAACATAGGACTGGGGGACTGGGGTAACACGGGACTGGGGGACTGGGGTAACACGGGACTGGGGGACTGGGGAAACACGGAACCTGGGGACTCGGGTAACATGGGACTGGGGTAACACGGGACTGGGGGACTCGGGTAACATGGGACTGGGGTAACATGGGACCAGGGGAAGGATGCTAAATGCTCCACTTTAAAACCTAGTTTGCCAAATTACGTAACAGAGTAGTTAAATCCCTGGGCACCAGGATTCCAAGCGGGAAACACTGACCACCAGCATGGGAGAATGGCGGGGTGGGGTCAGGGGTCACAGGACGGCTGTTACGTGTCCAGAGAAGCAGTAGCAGTAGCGCCTGGACCAGGCCAGAGGGAATCTGTGGGAGGATGACAACGGTATTCACGACTTGTTTAGAAAATACACAGTTTGAGCATCCGATCACTTTCTCCTTGATCCGACCAGAGCCACAATGTCGGCATCCTGTTAAATCTTCTTGCATTTATGCCTCTCTAACACAATCAGCCAAAAGCAGCTCGGCAGGCAAAAGGTCACATTTCTGTGTAACAACCGCTGTGCGTATTTACAGCAACGGCAAGATGGTTGGAAATGGATAATAAAGCGAGGCCGCGCTGCAGAGCGAGTCACTCAATGTTCAAAGAACGGAAAATTGTTCTCCGAGAAATTCCTGTCCAATTTCGCCCTCGAAACAGCGAGGTGAGAGTCAGTGAGATGGAGAGACACACAAACGCTCAGGACTGTCAGCAACGGAGCGAATATTGCGGAGATAATCGTGTCATTTGTTCACACTCGGTTCCTCCTTGTTCCTCCGTGGGATAATTTTTTAATGCCAGCTTTATTTATATTGGACGATATCAAATGGATATCCTCCTTCTTTCCCTGAGAAAGCAATCTGAAGCGGGGTGGGATGTATTCTGCTGCTGCTGATGCTGCGATAAAAGATCTTGCTGCTGCAGTTGATCAGGACACAACATTTGATGCTCATGCAGAAATATGCCTATAGTCTTTCTTCTGATACCGAATATCACCAGTCAGAAAGATGCTGTATCTGCACGATGCAGGAAAAGCAACTCCCTGCATTCGCACGTTGAGGATTAGATTACTGGAATCGTCTGCTGTCTGGCTGAATAAAGTGCTTCCCTGAACTGTCTCTAACCGGCACTGAATGGAGCTACAGGAGCCTCACTGCAGCTCAGACTGGTGAACATTTGGGTCCTGCGGTCTGTTTGTAGACAGACTGGATGAAGTCAACCGGAGCTGTGACTGGGAATGAAGACACATCAGACCTCATTGTGTCATGAGATGGATTCTTTCAAGATGGCGAAAAGTTGCACGAAGATGCGATCGAGCAGCAACCACGTGGGTGGACTCTTTGGCAGTGACACTGGACCCCCGTCAATAAAGATGGAAGAAGAGGACAGAACATTCTGGAAGCTCTACATGAGCAGTTGCCTTGGGCTGACAGTGACTCAGTTCTGCTTGAAAACAACAGCTCTGCTGGCTTCATATCAGATTTCGAGCTGAATATGCAAACACAACCCCTCGCCTTTAAAGACCCTTGTGCCTCGTTGATCTTCTACTCACACGTGGGGCTCAATTCCTTCATCTGCACGATGGTGAGAATCTCGATCCAAGGTTGAGTACAAGCTCTCCGGTGGGGTGTTGTCAAAGTCAGTCTGCTGCTACTTGTTCCCTGCAGTTCAGACAAGTTGCCATTAAAACGGGGTGAACGTTCTTGTCCCCTTGAGGCCATATGAACTCACCTCTGGAACACAGAGGTTGCTATGCAACAGTATATCGACTTCATCGGGACAGTATAGATGGCCAGCAGGTAGGGTAGTGATTTTGAGCCGCCGCCTTTGGACTCGAACCACCGAGATACTAATCCCACCATCTACTGTAACACAGGCACTTATCCTGATAGAATAAAAAGAGCACAGCTGTAGAAACGGAACAAGCATCAGCTGAAAGTAAACCGAAGTTTACATCAGCACCACCCATTTAGCCCATATCTTTCTTCAAAGCAACTTCTCAGGCACACAGCACTGAGCAGAGTACACAGCTGAGTGATTTTTACTGCATCGATTCAGGGTAAGTAAGAGAGCCACAGAAGGACAGGAGATCTGAACCCAGGAGTACTGACCGCTACACCATCATTAACTTCCACTCTCCACCAGAATGAGCAAACTTCACAGCCATCACCCACGGCCTTCTTCCCGTCTATCCCCATTTTCCCCCTGTTTTGTGTCAGATGTGTATTTCTTCAAATACGAAGCGATTTTCAGTTGTCGAAAAGTCCCATCTGGTCCGATCTAGTGAACTGGTTTCACAGCCTTGTGGCCGTTGCTGGCTCCGGATCGCCGGCGCCATCCTCAGGGTAGATTGGTTAGGATTCGGTCACCATCTTGGCAATTTGGACCTTTTCTGGATTTACAGACCCAAAGTGGCAGAGGTATCTAAGATAACTTTCAATAACACGGAGGATTGGCTCACAGATTGATGGATTGATGGACGTGACGGTCCGCAGCGGAGAGAGAGACTCCGCCCAGTCACCTCCTCTAATCCTCCGCTGTGCCCTTAGCGCCCATGTTGGAGTCGAGCAGCGGCGGATTCCTTATCTGCAAGCGCTTCATTTCCTCCTGAGCTGCAGCTGATATGACAAGACCAGATAAACAGAGGCAGGCAGAAGGAGTCGGGGTTTGGGACACGGGTTCTGATGGGATTAGGTACGGACCCCGCCTGGATCGACAGCGTAATCGACCTTGGACACCGGAGATGATTAATGACCCGCATGTCAAACCTGCCAGCTCTCCAGCCTCCGCGATGGAAACTGAAGGGAAAATGAAAGAAAGAACGTAGGTTTTCCTGGATGGGATCAATGCAGTGTGGGATCAAGATGAGAGGTGGGGGGTGGAGGACAGTCTCATTCAGCATTTCTTAATTTGCCACTTCTGCTCAGTCATTTTTGGGTGGAGACAATGTGGACGGTGCTCATGGAGATGTCAACTTGCTATCTCCTCTCAGTGATCACTTGTTCTCCTCATTCTTCTGTGGAGGATATGGAGAGTAGCTGGATTGGGAGGTGCAGCCTTTTCAGATGTTTTTTCGTCTGAACATTTACAGGGATGTGAAACCACAGAATCGAAAGAGGATTTACACTCTATTTCACATCCCTGCATCTTCATGGTTTTTCTCAGAGCGATGGCAGGTCAGGATTCCAACCCGCTCTGAGCTCCTCCACCTCTGGCCACCTGGTGGTCCCACTCACAAGGGTCCAACACTGACTGTAACTTCTCACGTGCTTCCCAGACCGGGATGATCTCCCGCTGACCCTCAGAGCTGCTGAATCTCAAACGCATCTCTTTCAGAACCACACCTCTCCCAAGCTTCTGGAATCTACACAAGTCCTTCAGCACCTGCTTACTTTTATATACCCATTTCCCTGTTCACACGTCTCTTCTACACTCAGCTACCAGAACGTGCAACACGACAACTGAATCAAACACGTTCGGCTTTGATCACCGTGTGCGTATCTGTTGTCGGTGCACTTTTCTTTACTCTGAGCTGTACGTCGCTCTGGGGAAAAGCATCCGCTAAATGCATGAATGTAAATGCGTTGACCTGTGACGCCGGAAGGCGGTCAAGGTTGCGAGACGACGGGGGTCGAGGTGTCGCGATGGCCCTGCGGTTTGAACTCCGCCACCTCGGTCGTTCTCCCCGTTGAGCAGAGTGAACGCGCACCAAATAATTCCATTTCATTAAAAATAACTTTCCTTCCATAATAGTACGTTCCATCAAACACACTTATTTCCATTAACTGGGAGTGCAGAGTAATTACAGCATATTAATTGTGGCACATTACTGAACAGATCATGAAACACTTCTGCGGGCAAAGGAACCTGTGCTGACAGATCTCGTATTAGGATGCCTTATTAGAAATGCTACTTCATTTGTAAAGTAAATGCCCAATAACAGCAGAATGGCACAGAGTCTCAGAGCTGGGGCTGTGTTTCATTTATTTACCCTGGTCTGTATTACACTTATTTACCCTGGTCTGTGTCTCACTGGTCTGTGTCTCACTGGTCTGTATTACACTTATTTACCCTGGTCTGTGTCTCACTGGTCTGTATTACACTTATTTACCCTGGTATGTGTCTTACTGGTCTGTACTACACTTATTTACCCTGGTCTGTGTCTCACTGGTCTGTATTACACTTATTTACCCTGGTTTGTGCTGGACTGGTCCTGCGTTTTACTTATTTACCCCTGACCTGGGTACGGTGTTGTCAAGCTCGAGTCAAGGCGGGCACGAAGACATCTGATGCTGAGCGCTGCTGTGATTTATTTTTCTCGGTTGCCATGACGCTGCTGGCATCTGTCTAATCGGAAGAAAGGGAGACTTGTTGACATTAATTACATTAAGCGGAAGACGGTCATAAATCTTTCCCAAGAGATCATTACGGGACTTTGCAATGTGATCAGTTCAGATTTGTCATCGTTTTTATGCTGCTATTTGCAGCCAAGTTTTTGTGTTAAGAAAAGGACTTCATTTTTGTTACTTTGTGGGGTATGTTTTATGGATGGGGACAGAAACTAACAGAGAGGTGCAGCTGAAGAAAGCTCAGAACTGGAAACTAAATATAAAACAACAACCTATAAATGTATTCTCATCTGTGGCAAAAAAAAAAAAACAAAACAAAATCCTGCAGCTTAACAAAGGAATTTGGTGTTTGTTTAAAAGTTTGCAAATCATAGAGAGAAAATTCACCCCACGGTTTTCCGCCGTCCGGCCGTCAGTGCTCACACACGCCAAGTGCTGGTTTTATCTTTCTGCGTTTGGCGTCTTTCGGAAACGCTGAGGAAAATCCTCACGAATCCCGCCCGCGGCATGAGGCGGTGAACATCGCCTGGGATCAGAGCCCATCTCACTACCGATGCTTTTTTTTTTGCAGTATTTAATGTTTCCTGTCGAACTTGGCTGCAGATGCTCGGCCCGGAAAGACCGAGCTGCGTCGCACGGATCCTTGCGGTCGAATGTTCGCTCCTCTCTCGCGTGCAGCAGTTCTGCAGTTCAAATAATTTATGGCGAGCAGAATAAGGGCTGTATGTAGACCAGTCCCCCGCAAGGAACCTGAGGTTGACGCCGGTAAACCGTCTCACTGCTGCGGGACACGGACTTGTCTAATAACTGTTAAATAATAAATGTTCTTTCTTTTACCGCTAAATCGGAGTAACGTTTGAACGTCATCATAACAGACACTCGGGAATCCATTCAATACATGCAGTCAGTTTTGGCAGCTAAACTTAATCTCTCTGCTTCTGCCTGATGCTTCAAATCGTCCTGTGTGTTGAAAGTGTTTTAATGAGGATCCAACAAGTCAATTTTTTCCGAAAAAGTTACATCCTAATCCCTACCTTTGTATTCCTACACGGACTAACATCCTCCTGCTGACATCGTATGTTTTCTCAGACTTGAGTGTCAGCCGAACGTAATGAGTAATAAATAAAGTCACGCCTCAGGGCTTGGCAGAGATGTGCGTCTCAGCGGTTTCGCTGTTGCTATGGAAATGCAGTCCGGCCCACAACACTGTGGGAGAGACCGAGAATAGTGTCCATGAGGTGACCCACCAGGAGGTGTCTTCTAGGTGTCACAGCCGCTCTTCGGAGCCTCGTTCTCAAGATGTCAAAGTCCCCGGCAGATAGAGAGCGGTGTGTGGTCCGTGTGGGCGAACATGGCAGCGAAGGGCTCACCGTTCGCTCTTTGTCGTGTTCATCGGTCAACATGGGTCCAGTTCCAACAGGGCCAGCGATGAGATTAGCGGGGGTTTCGCTGAACTTGTCCACCGAGAGGCAGGATTATAGTCCTTTGCAAAAAGTATTCAAACTGGATTACAAATTAAACTTCCACTGCAGGACATTCATCTCCACTGAATCTCCAAGTCAGCACTGCTGGATCGGGGGGACCCTGCCCAGTCAAAGTCCTGACCTCGGTTCCAATGAGCACCTGTGGCTCTGTTTGGAGACTGTGGTCCACAAGCATCATCCAACCAACCTGCTGCAGATTCACCAAGATGAAGGGAGTCCAAAACAGTGTAAAAAACTGGTACAGACTCACCCCCAAACCTTTAAAGCTGTTACTGCAGCCAAATGTGGCTCTGCCAAATATTACGAATACTTAGGCAAGCAGAACATTTCAGTCTTTCCTCTTCTTTAAAATATCTGCACGCAAATACAGGAATTTTGGTCTGAAGATTCACTGCTGGAGCACGTGAGTTCATAACACTGATTTGAAAAATGCACGTAAGAATAATTTGTAATACGGGCAACAATAAGAACTTTGAAGCAGTTTGAATACTAATCGTCCACTACTGAATTTTTCAGATAGCGAGTGCCAATTTTAAATGGGGGAAAAGAAATGAAAAATGTATAAAACACCATTTTAAAGTGATATATCAACCCGTGAGCAGGATAAACACTAAACACCAGTTACCGGTGCGTGTTTATGGCGCGTAGTATGACGTGAGTACAGTACCGCACATTTCACATGAGCGTTGCCAGCGGCCTTTAAATAAATAGGCTTATTCCTTTTAAAAAATACACAACAAATGTGGTGATGTGGTGCAAACATGTTCAGGCAAAGTGAAACGGGGGAAACAGCTGACAACAGCGTGCGGCGTGCCGATAAATTAGAGTTTTACAAGAAATACAGTATTATTTTATAACACTACACTGTACGCTACTTATCAGTAGATTTTAAATTAATTTGATTTTTATTTGTTCTTTTTTAAATTACACATACGCTTTGGATAATATTTCCTATAGCATTAAAGTTAAAAGCGTTATATTCGTTGTAAAGTTTTCATTTGGATACAAATTTATAGGCGTTAGTTTTGAAGAGCCGTTATTGCGAAAATTCGGACATAGAGAGTTCAGACAGAGAGAAAATGCTATATTATTATTATTAACCAATTTTAATGTGATTTCTGCCCTGTCAGCACAGCAGGGGAACTTACTGTACCAATTCAGGGCAAGTACCTCGATCAAGGGGACAAAGGCAGGAGGTGGGATTCAAACCCAGGTCCTCGGAGTGTAACCAGAGGGAAGGGGGAGCCACGCGTCTCGCGGAGGTCAAGTCCACTCGACCCGAGCGCGGCTCCCCCGTCCGTCTGCGTGCGACAGGCGACGGGGACGGCGAACAGTCATTCCATTAGGATCTTTATTTGTCTGCCAGATTAAGCGTGCTCTTTGTTTGCCGAATCCGGCGGCCCGCCGGAGCGTGAAGAAAGCCAATCAAACTAAACCAACAGTGTACATTTTTTCTGCTGTTGAAATGAGCTTCAATTTGTCCATAATCAAATACTGGGAAATGGGTTTAAAAGCGCAGTGCGGCAGCAGCAGTCCAACGTAGTTCTTCCCCGACGGGGATCGGGCCTCCGGCAGGCGGCCGAGCGCCGGGGATGGCCAGGACTCCCCCGTCGAGGGAGCGGGGGTTTCAATAGCCCAGGGTGCAGCCGCTGCTTCTGCGTTTCCGGTGTGGTCACCGTTGCTCCATTTCGCCGTTGTTCCTTCCTACTTACAGCAGGGTCATTTTTACCGCATCGGTTCAGGTCAGACAATATCAAGCGTACCCTGGAACGTCGGCTTCAGCATTCGGCCGGTAACGGTTTCCCGTTGCTGGGAGTGAGTGCCGGTATTTCGGAGGATGCGGGATGGGGAGATTTCAGAGATTTGCTGCGTTCTGCTTCTTCTCACATGTTATCTTACTCCTCTGAAGGAACCAGTTCCAGAAACACCTCAGTCACTCATACCGGGGGGAGGGGGGGGGATCTTTGGTCCAACTTACACACATCCTGCAGCCTCCGCTTACGACCCTGTAGTTGGCTCTCAGCAACTTGACCCTCGTGACCCCCCAGCTTCCAGAACATTCTGCAGAAACACAACACACACAATATCTATCCATCTCCACCCGCGGCTCACGACAGGAGCTGAAAATAGCCAAACCACACAGGAGAGTAAAAAGATAAAGATGTTAAGGGTTAAGTTGTGAGCAAAGTTGCTCTAGATAAAAAAAGTTGTTTTCCCATGTTCGTGAGGTGTCAGCTGACCGCCGCGCCGCCTGCTCGCTCTGATAATGGGCAAACAACGCCGAGGTCGACGCCTTCCCAGGTGAGGATGTTCGGCGATAAACCCCCAGACCCACCTGTGCGAGCAGATGTTCTTCCACTTATGTCAGATGCTTTTTCTCCAAAAAAGACGTTTAGCTCTAAACGTATGAAGAGCTTTAGTCGCAGAGTGATGAGAGCACAGCCTGTGTGGCTGATAGCGCCATGTTGCTGGTTCACATCCCTCAAGCAGCTGCCTTACAGAAGCAACATTCAAACAGCAAATACGTAGATAATAGCAGATGGTGTTGGACTCANACCGAGCGCCTCTTTTCCGCGGAGCCCCTGCGGTCGCACCCGAGCGAACCCCGCAGGCGAGGGGCGGGGCTTGGTCCAGAGGACAGAGTGGGGTCGGGGGATGATTGGGGGGGGGGGGGGGGGTTGGGGGGGGGGGGGGGGTTCAGCAGCTCTGAGGGACACAGGGACCTCATTCGACATTGGAGACACAGCCCAGAACCTGCATACGTTCAGTTTTGGACGCCTCGAGATTAGAATCACCACATGGCCAAAGACGGAGAGCAATCCGTGGAGATGCTTCGACCGTCTGCAGGCCACATCCAGCAATGAAGTCGTAGTAAAGGTCAGTCTGACTGAGTCTAGGATCCTTTGAGGTGCCGGGAGAGGGACTGACAGCCATTTACCTCCTTGTCAGCCCCTGCTTGTGGAGAACAGCGCTGTGAGCACAGGAGAATCTCCAGGCCTCTATGTGAAACGCATCCGCGAGCCCGTCACACGGGCCGCCGTGGGGGATAAACAAGAGAGAAAGTACTTCAAACGCCGCAGGAGAAGACAGTTGTCAGGCGGAATTACACAGTGTGCGGAGACGTGCAGGTTAATACGCCCGCCACGCCGGCAGGAAAAAGGTACTTCACCGCTTCTGAGGGACGGCCGCTGCAATTTTGCACTCAGGAGCTTCACCTTCCGCTTGGCTGCCGCTCACACGGTTTTCCTGGCGCCGGAGCCCGGCTCGACCGTCCAGCACCTTTCTGGGACACGGCGCTCGGGTCTGGCTGGTGGGCCTTTTCAAACTCTTGGCATCGCGTCGGCGTGCAGTTCATCCGCAGTTGTAACGTTTCCCAGGAACAGCCGATAAATGCAGATCTGATAACGGTTATAAATGTTGTGCAGAATAACTGAAGGAACGCCGGCCAACATTTTATGATCTCATGTTCTGTTCAAACATTTTATCTATGCAAAATAGTTTTTCCGAAGCGGTAATAAAACTGGCACATTTCATACATTAAAATACGCAGCCATGACTGGGCCCCCCCCCCCCCCCGTATACCGGAGGGGTGACCCAGCAGGGGGCGGTGGCGGTGGGTGGAATCGCAGCTGGTTTTATTTTTCTCACCCACCATTGTTAGCTAAACAACAACAAACACAAATGGCTTCTCACCCCGAAGAAACAGCCGCTAAGATTCCAACAAACACAACCCAGACATCTCAACGTGGAACTGAAACACCGCGGAAAATTCCAGAGCGCCACCCTGACCCAGAGCGGCTGTCTCCCAGGCCTCCCTCTCTTCCCACAGGCAAAGAAAAAAATCCGTCATAATAATGTCTGTTTGTATAATGTATGGTTTTTTGTTTATATTTTTTTTCCCCGGATCAGAATGGAGCTGCATTGACACGTAGTGTCCAGCACCTCGACAGTTATAATCTCTCCATCCATCATCTCCGACTTTATTCTTATTAAAACTACTAATAAAACCACTACAATAAGTAATTAAAACCGTCACGTAAAAATAAAACTAATTTATAAACTCCTAGTTAAAACCAACAGATATTTACAATACACGACGGTAAAGATGTAAGACAGTTAAAAACACCTCAAGGCTCCGGCCAAAAGGTTGGAGGAAACTCACCAGCAGACCACCGCAGAAGATGGGCGGTCCCCTGGCCGGTTCCGGGGTGCTGCCGAACCCAACCTGCCTTTGTGGGTGTTAAACACGTCTCCCCCCGTTAAATTAAGATTACTAAAGACAAACACATTAAAAACTAAACAAAGAACTAACAAGCAAATGGAAAATATAAGCAAAAAACCCCCATACATTATATAAACACCCACCTCAGTGAAAAACTAAACTACACTACAATAACTAAAATATAAATATATAAATTAAATAAATCAATGAATATATAAATATAGCAGCCAAAGTATATATGGCTGTCGCACACATACATGACATACAGTCCTGTGCAAAAGTGTTAGTGGGAAACATGCTGTAAAGTGAGGACGGTTCCAAAAATAATGCCATGAACACTTATTGATCAATAAACCTTCTAAAAAGTGCAGCAGACAAAAAAAACCTCAGTCAGATCAATATTTGGTGGGACCACCCTTTGCCTTTAAAACACCATCAATTCTCTTACGCAAACTTGCACGCAGTTTAAGGTAGAGGTTGGTAGGGTCTTCCAAACATTTTGAGGAACTGGCCACAGTTCTTCTGCAGACTTTGACTGTCTCTGCATGTCCTCCCAGACTGACTGGATCGTGTTGAGATCAGGGGTCCGTGGGGACCAGACCGTCTGTTGCAGGATTCCTTCTTTTTGCTCAACATAGTTGTGTATGACTGAGATTGGGTGTTTGAGGTTGTTCTCAGGTTGCAAAATGAATTTGGGACCAATGAGAAACCTCCCTGATGGTAGATAAGAATCTACCTGTACTTCTCAACACACATTCAAGTTGCAGGCCTAACACTTTTGCACAGTACTGTATATAAAAAAATACCCCAAAAAACAGCTAAATATATAAAAGTGGATAAATAAGTAAAACCCTAAACCTAACATGAAACGTGAACTCACAAAAAAATGAACACAGACACTGACTGAAAATAAGGGTCGCAGGTCTTTGTATGTGTAAAGAGATGTGTGTTACTTAACCAGGATGGAGAAGATCCCACAAAAACCTCTTGAGGCTACAGCCAAAAGAGGCCTTTCCGCCTCTTATTGGCTTCTGTGTGGCCCCACTGTGTGACGTCCACCTCCATCCTAAACTTGAGGTTGGCCCGGATTTTAGAAAATCCTCCCCTGGATGCCTAAGTCTGCCTCTGTTTGGACCAGCTGGCATTTTGCGTTCCGAAGCGTCTGCTTGGTCATGCTGATCACCGGCCATGCCCGGGCAGCCTCAGCCTTCTGAACGCCAGGGTTCCACCCCTTTAACACTTTTTCGTACGTCAAAACCATCTGCTGTTCAATCTTTCTGCACAGATGACTTACCAAAAATTAGACCTCCTTCACCTGCTTGCAGTCCCAAAAGGTGTGACCGAGGGTTTCCCTCTCGCCACAGCGGGTCCGCAGACAGTGTGGGTGGCTGGACAGATGATGCCTGTACAGTGTGTCCTTCAGTGGCAACTTACCAAAAAAGCAGCACCAGTTCAGGTCCTGCAGGTGGTGGTCGAGCCCCTTGGGTTGAATCCTAGACCAGGTGTCGTTCTCGAGGCCCAGCAGAGCCCGAGTCCCCCTTCTCTCCAACAGAGCCATGCACAGAGCCATGTGTTTGAGGAGGGTCCCTGCCTTGATCCCCGCTGTGGTGGTCTTACCCCACTCGACAGCGTGTCTCTAATGAGCAGGCCGGGTCTCGGCATTCGGCCCAATGTTGGTCCAGGACTTCACCAGGTGACGCATCAGACGACCCAGCCAAAGACATACAAAGTGCTGGTGGGGATGTTCTAGCGGAGCTACCAGACGGTTACAAACCTGAGAAAAGAAGAGGCAATCCAGTTTCAAGGGCATATCTGGCATGTCCCTTCCCTCCTCCTCCTTCGGAAGGTACATGACTTCCCTCCGCACGTACTCGTGCCTGCCCCCCCCAGACAAGATCGAAAATGTCCTCCCTAATGCTTCTTCTCATAGAGAAGGGCAGGGGGTCCACCTGTGCTAAGCACAGCAACGTGGGGAGGATGTTCAGCTTCAGGGCCAAAGTCTTTCCTATAAAGGAGAGGGACCTGGTCCTCCACAATCCCATTTTCCATCTGGTCTTTGCCAAACGTTCCTCCCAGTTCGCCCTGGCCATACCTTCTGTGAGGAAGTTGACCCCGAGCACTTTGAGAGGACCATCGCATCTGGAAAAACCGCTGATGCTGTCTGCCCTGTGTTTCCAGCTGCCAAAGTACTTGATAAACGACTTGCTGGGATTTAGCACAGTGCCAGAAGCCCGTCCGAACACCTTGACCAAGTCCAGCACCCGACCGCGAGATCGGTCCGAACACACAAACAACACCGGGTCAGTTTCCCTAACAGGTTTTTATAAACGCACGATGCAGCTCCTAACATCTGGGCCGTATCAGCGAAGGGTTCCCCTTTGTTTATATTTATCAGTTGTTTGTTTGTTAGTTCTTTGTTTAGTTTTTAATGTGTTTGTCTTTAGTAATCTTAATTTAACGGGGGGAGACGTGTTTAACACCCACAAAGGCAGGCTGGGTTCGGCAGCACCCCGGAACCGGCCAGGGGACCGCCCATCTTCTGCGGTGGTCTGCTGGTGAGTTTCCTCCAACCTTTTGGCCGGAGCCTTGAGGTGTTTTTAACTGTCTTACATCTTTACCGTCATGTATTGTAAATATCTGTTGGTTTTAACTAGGAGTTTATAAATTAGTTTTATTTTTACGTGACGGTTTTAATTACTTATTGTAGTGGTTTTATTAGTAGTTTTAATAAGAATAAAGTCGGAGATGATGGATGGAGAGATTATAACTGTCGAGGTGCTGGACACTACGTGTCAATGCAGCTCCATTCTGATTCGGGGAAAAAATAATAATGTCTGTAATGACCGAACACGCAAATAATCTGTTACCGTGTTTCGGTGTGGTAATAATACAGGTATTTTCCACTGCTGGGGGACCTTGAGGATCAGTCAATGCCGGAAATAAATCTCATAATAGCTTTTATTGATCAGATGGAAAACTCACCGACCAACCGACTATCTTGGGACTTAAACCTGTAACCCTCCGTTCCAACGCCCTGTTCTTCAGCAGTCTCAGCACCGCGGTATGTCTGGTGTCTCGTTGTAATCATGTCCTCCAGAACTTCCCCCCCGCTTCTCGCCAGCTTTAGCGCCGGTCATATCGACGTGAACAAACAGACAAATGGAGCTGGAGTTCTGATGCGGAACATGATTTTAAAATATTTCCCATGCCGGCCACCCTGCTCCTCCTGGACGGGGGTGTAAAAGTACCTTCTGGAAGCTTCTGTTCAAGCAAAACTGTGGGCTTTCATGCTACAGCAGAGCTGAGCAAACAGTAGCGGAGAATCGGAAAAATGAAGAATCGCATGATGTGAGAAGCGCCTTCTCCACCTTCTCCAGCCTGTAGACGGGCCCTAACTGGTCTCCGCACCCCGGGGGGTCCCACGGAAGGTGTCAATGAGCAGAGATTCGATCCCAGACCCTCTGTGTCTACATGTTAATTAGCCAAGGAAATGAGCCGTGAAGCAACATAGGAGCTTACAGTGACCAGCAGGGGGCGAGGTGACTGGTGACACGGGGACCTGCTGCAGTAGCGCAGAGAGAGGAACTTGCCAGTCCCACAGGGAAGAGTCACTTTCGACAAGAACGAAAGATTGGAAATGTAATAAGCATCAACAAAAAAAAATATCGTCATGGAAACGGTGCGGCTGCGGTGCTCGTCTTAAAGGCACGGCGGCGACGCGCTCGCCGAGTCACAGACCTGCGGCGGCCCTCATGCAGGGGAAGCAGGACTTCTGTTTTTTACATAAAGTTCACACTGATTTAAAGGAAAACAAGGTAAGACTGTGCGAGGGCATGTTGGTCGGTCGAACCCGGTCCTCGTCCCATCGGACCTGCATGACCCCGAGGGGTAAAGCGCCGTGTCTAGCCGACACCGGTCTCTAAGGTCGCTTAAGGTGTTAAAATCGACCTCAGCAGAGGGTTTCCAACAGGAGGCGAGCAGCGCAGCAGCGCAAACCCCCTCGGCCACTACGCCTCCTGCTGGCGTCACACGTCCCGCTTCTTATTATTACCACCTGCTGATTCGTATCCCGACTACATGACAGTAATAGTTCTGTGACAGTCAGACCTGCTGTGGGCAGATCCAGGTACTATTATTATTATTATTATTATAGGGAAATACCTGTTTTATTAATAACTATTAGTACTATTCAGCTACTGTTTCACCTCCAGAAAATGAAGGAATGTCAGTAGTTTGTTAGTTCAGTACAGATCCCTCACTTTCTGAATTCTTTACATCCAAACTGTCCCTATAAGTTCTCTCAAAAATGAATACCTGTATACCGATATCCAGGTGGAAACTTTGCTGTAACGAATTTTACTCTGAAGTTTACCCAAAGGAACGCTCCTCGGTCGTGGGCCCGTCTGGACGACGGGGGGATTCAAACCCGCGACCTTCTGGTTCTAACGCGGCGGCACTAATCGCGATGGCGGCAAAGGGACGTGGCCCTGGGGGGGGGGGGGATGTGGCTTCTCCCGCGTGACAGCGACGGGAATTAAATCCTTCACTGTCCCACGTGTAGAAAACGGTTCTTTTGTTTCGTCTGCTTGTTTCACCGCCATTAATCGCGAGGCACAAAACAGCCGCTTGAGTGACACGTGAGACGGCAGCGACAAACCCTTAAGGTGCGGAATTAATTCAGCATATGGCCAATCGTAATTTTTACTCCATGTTTCCGACGCGGCTCAGTTAATTACCGCCGAATTAATGTTTATTTAAAACCTTTTTGCATAAACACGTGTTATTATTACCTCCTCCCTGCCGAGCCACTCGGTGCAGATTCTGGGGCAGGTGAGGCTGCCGCGCAGATATCGGTGGAAGTTCGCAGAAATTAAAATTTGCTCGACTTTGGTATTGAAAAAAGATTTTTTAGCATATTATCTACACGTGTTATTATGATGTAGCGACGTAGTGGTGGCCGTTCTCTGCCTGCGATCCGATGTCTCCGAGGAAATGAAAGGACGGGGTTCTCTGTCCGCAGAAAAATGACAGCAGCATCACACACAGACTCACACACGGCGTCACACGCAGCATGAGCCACGCAACGTGACACACACAGCCTGTCTGCCCTTTCACATGGCAGCCAGTCTATATTTAATAACCACCAGAGGCTGAATGCAAAACCCCAACCTTCATATGGTGACAAAAACACTGAGTCTGTCTGTCTGTTTGTTCTTCAAGCCACAGATTTGAAACTTGACACACAAATTGAAATGCACATAAAGAAACAGTCTGCGAACTGTTGACAAGGCGAACGTGTAAAGTGAAGGAACACACAGACACACACAGCGCTGCCCGTAATGGGAATACAGTTTAGGGGTGTTTCTCCTTCCCATGTTTACACTGGACCACCTGCCCGACACCCTGCGGCGCCTGACAGTCCCACAGCAAAACAGCACCTTGCTTCTCAGAGGGGAATACGGCTTGGCGATACATAATCTTATTATTTTACACCTTTCAACCTGTCCGTTCTACAGTCCGTCTATCTCCCTCACCTCATTTTTTCTTGTTTACCTCACGTCTGTGTCCGGACTCTGTAAATCCTTGACCCCAAACCGGGTCCTTCTCACCAACAGCCATCTGCTGCCACAGTGCTGCACAAACAGCTTCATTTATTCATTTTGCACCTTCTTATGTGTCTCACGAGCATCTCACGTGCCCCCATGGGGCTCAGCACTGCTCCAGAAGGCCCAGAAGCTCCTGCTGCTCCGCAGGTCAGCTGTGTCTGTGGGTGAATTCGACGTGAGCTGAAACCACCGCAACGCTGCACGACTGTCACGCTGCTGTCAGGCAGTCCGTCCCGACCCAGCTGGGCTACAGCACGTTCGGACCACCGACTGGCAAGAGCGGCCTGTGATCTCCACGTTTCTTGAGATTTAAGGATAAGCAAAGACTCGAAGTAACAATGAGACGATAACTAACCGAGAGAAATGTTCCCGGATGCTGTCGGGCTCAGACGTCCACCTCCCGACGGCCCCAAACTCATCCGCGTGTGGAAAATGGGCGTCTGTTCGATCCGCCAAAGGGGCAGCTCCCCCGGGCTGAGATCACCCCCCCGTGGAAATGGCCTCTTTTAAGGAGTCGAGTCACAGGTGCCTCGGATGAGCGTGGGCTGTGAGGCCACCTGGCCCGGCCGCGCTGTTTTATTTACTCATTTCTTCATTTCCTAGCCATTCGAGGCGTTGCTAACTGTTGCTGACACGTGCATGGAGAGGAACCGATACCCGAACCCACACGGTGTCCTCTTCCTCCGGCTCTCAGAGACATTGGTAATTTCGGTGGGAAGTTGAGTCACGCGAGGCGGTAGAAACACGGATATTTTGTGAGAACGACGTAAAACAGGCCGTATAAACTGACTGCAGCACAGGTGGCGAGGAGGTCTGACGGAACGGGATCCTTTGAGAGGCTGCGTCTGGCAGCACGTCGATGACGTCGGCCTTTCTGACCGGGAAACGGTCGCGTTCACAATATTTGCAGTTAAATCCTGTCGCCGTTTCTAAAATCATTTTTACGTTACGCGTAAAGCATTTTAGTGAAATTTAAGCTGAATTTTAACGTGGATTGCGATGAACCCACAGTAGATCTGACTGCGTCGCAGTGGCTCCGCTCAATCTGTGCCCCTTCCACGTGTTTGTCGGTTCAAAACCTACACATAGAGTTACCACATCGTGCTGCCCACATCTGTCCAACATTGTCAAGACCGCATGGCGAACGTCGCCTAGCGAACGGCGGCTAACGGTGTGGCTAGAGCGCTCTGTTAGCAACTGCAATTCCTTGGCGGGGTGTCGAAGGGTCATCGCTGCACGCAGATCTCTTCTTCACACAAAACCGCTTCCGATTTGCTGCAAAATGATAAGAAACATCATCAGATGGGTATCAGAGGCCCCTTTTGTTGGCAAGTGGCGCCATGACCGGGTAGAATTGCACAGGTTCCGTACCCGGTGAGGCTGGAGGCTTTTTGGGGGAAACGTTATGGTGGGAAATCTGTTCTGCTCCCGCACGTGAAGAGATGTGAGGTTGGGGAGATAAGAGGGTAAAACTGTATCGGTTATATTTATTTTTGCTGCGGCCATCGAGTCCCTGCTGACTCCAGCTGACTACGTCAAGTGTCTCCACACAGTTCTGTCCTTAGTGTTGAAACTGGTCACCGTCATCGAGTCGGTCCATCCGCTTGCTTCTCATCGGGATCTTTCAAAGAGAATCCCATCTTCTCACGATCCGTCCATAGAGCGAGCACCTCCGTCTCATCATTGGTGCTTCGTTTGACGTGACCCAACATCTGCTCGCGTTCCATCTTTACCACGGTGTCCTCGAAAGCCCCCGCGGTTCGACGAAGCCCACGTTTTCCCCGTCCTGCTTCCTCGAGATCCATCTTCGCCACCCGCGTGGAGCTGAAGGAACAGGCGCTCCTCTTCGCCGGTCCGACAGCGAACGGCCGGGGGAACATCTGCTTCACAGATGGTGAAACACAGTTCACCGTGTTTACTTCTCCTCTCTGTAAGACTTACCAGCCCCTCCGAAGCAAAGTCCCAGCCCCGCGTGAGTAACCGATAAATCCAAACTCGCTAGGTCTCGGAGGGATCGGCGTCCGCACCGTTGTGAGTCACACTCCTGCTGACTTTTGGAGCAACATTTAAAAACCGGAGCTTTAAAAACACACCGCAGACGTGCCAGGCAGCAGAGGGAGCGACAAACAACGTGAATCAGCGCAAGCGGAGACGCCGATCGAAGGAGCTGCGCTGTTTTCTTGAGGAACAAATAATACTGCCAGTGCCGGTGTGTTTTTGCCACAGCGTACCCCGAAGTGCGGCAGCGGGGGGGCAGGGTTGGTTATACAGGAGGCGCCGCGGGGGGCAATTAATGCAAAGTGTGATTTAATTATTGTAAGAGTTATACGCAAACGCTCCGTCTGCGTACGGACGATTAACCAACGGAGGCAGAGAAAACAGTTTTGGGGTAATTTGCAGGATCGCGGGGTAACGGTGACGGGGCCGCCATTCCGGTTCATTCTAGGCGCTTAGCCATCAATTTATATGGTAATTGCCAGGTAATTATGGGGCTGTAAAATAAGCCCGTCTGAATCTACGGACGCGGTCAAAGACCTGGTAGGAAACCCAGCCGCCGAACCGGAAAACACGTGTCTGGGACGCGTGAGGAACGGGCCCGACGAAGCCGCGATCGGCCGACTCGCCCGAGGCAGTGATTTATCCCTAATGTAAGAGTTACAGGCGCCTTAAACGGTGTCCTGCGCTGCAGTGAGCAGAAGGGAAAAGCACATAATACTGTGGGTCATTAGCTTACACTTAATGCTGTAGCGCTTCGCTGATGAAGTGGCAGCAAGAAAAATGCGGGCCATTTGCGCCGAGGCCGCAGTCACTCGGCGCTTTATTATAAACGCCATATTGGAATTCAATTAGCTTCCCGGTTCCGCGAACAGAGACGCCCGACAGCCGCGGCGTTTGTGTCCTCTTGTTTTTCGCACGCTGTTGTTTATTGCCTCCGTTTGGGCTCATCGGGACGGCAGCCGGGGACACGTCCGGAGGCTCTGGTCAGTCGCGCGGCGGCGTTCGGTCCCCGGTCCGGAGGGGCGTTTCCACATCCGCTTGCTGATAAGTGAAGAGGCAAGTTTTTCCACCGGGTCACATCGAGTAAAAAGGCAGGAGGGCGAGGGCGGGACGGCGGGCGGCACAGCAGGCGGCACTCGCCCCTCGCAGCTCCTCGGCCGGGGGTTCGGCTCAGCCTGTGTGGGGTTTGCGTGTTCTGTCAACGTGCTCTGGTTTCCTCCCACAGTCAAAAGAAATGTGCTTTGCATGAACTGGTGTCTCTAAATTGCTTGTTGCGTGTGTGTGTGTGTGTGTGTGTGTGTGTGTGTGTGTGTGTGTTTTAGTGACCTGCAGGGGACTAGAAGCCCATCCAGGGAGACCCTGGTGTCACACCCTACGCTTCTGGGATAGACTGGAACACCGCAAACCCTGAAGAAGACAAACTGTTACTGCTGGTGAATGAACGGACGAATGAATGGAAAATGAACGAATGAAAATAAAATGCTTTGTCGTGGCAAAGTCTCATTCAACACTTGCTGCTGACTGATTCATCCCACAAACGTGAGCAGCGTTATTTGTCAGTATAGAGTCACACAGGACAGAGCTGGACACAGAGGACTCATTCGACACGTGATGACAAATAAATCAAAACAAAAAGCTGAATGAGGGAAATAAATACCCAATAAATAAGAAAAAAGTTATAGTTATATTACTATTGCTATTGTTTTCCGGTGCGCTTTACTGCCATCTATGGGCTTGGAGGGTGAACACCGGTCACATTTGCGCCGCTGAAGACAGAAAGGCAGTTAAGTGAAGAACTCGCAGTTAAGCGTTAAAACAGTAAACTGGGAAACGTGGGCGTCTCGAAAAAAACGCCAACGAGGAACCGGCAACGGCTCTGTGGCCGTGTCTGTACAACGGCGTATCACCCGCGTTCGGCCACGACTATTCGTAGACAAAGGGGCTTAAAAGCGCACCTTTTGACCTCAGCTGGATCGTAGGAAAGATTTTTTTTTTTCTGGCAAATTCCTGCTTTATAGATTTAGCAAGGTGACGCGATATTGTATTAACAGGATTATTTTTATAATAACTGAACTGTAAAGAATAATGCTCTCTTTCATGGAATAATGCGTTTTTTTATGTCGTACGACATGTGAGCTCATTCTGAAAAATGTCCAGCCGAGTTATTGATTATCCACGCCGTGGGGAAGAGTTTCACAATTTTTATGGCAGATTTAATGCGTGTGAAAGCAGCCCGCAGCACCGAAAAGCATCCGATAAATGCCAGACAAAGTCGTTTGAATGAAATGTGTGAAGGACCAACTTATTGCCTCAATACAGCTATTCCGGATGCAGATGAAATTAAAGATGTAATAATTCCGATACCATTAATGCTAATGAGAGCTTCGGCAAAGCGGGGACTGTCTACACATCCGTCCGGGGGGCGGCCTCCCGTCAGGCCCGGGCTTTGGCTGCGAAGGAATGCAACGCTGTTCGGGAGAAAAAAAAATGAAAGAACGATTTTTGAATCGTACGCTGCTGACCTCACGCTTTAACCGAAGGGGCGCAGCGGTTCAGAGTTCAACAGCAGACGCTGCAGATTCACGCGCCTGCAGGTCAACTCCTCCACCTGTGAAACACGGGACATGATGGCGCTTCTCAGGATGTTCAATAAATCATAATAAACTGTAATAAATCTGTAAGGATTAATGAATAATGCACAGCAGCGGACGCAGGGTGACGCGCTGGTTACACACCGGACTGACGGAACTAGTCGGTTTTGCTTGCAGCGGCTTCCGATTCCGTTCGCCGCAAATATATATTAAACCTCATACCTGTGAGACTGTTATATACCTGCACACCTGTAACCCGGTCCTCCAAACAGCTCAGATACCATCGACTCGGATATCGGGAAACCGCTCCTGAGGAAGGAGGAAACTAGGATCGAAGCCCCAGTTAATTCCCCTCGACGGGGTCAGGGGTCATTTTCGACACTCGAAAAAACGTCTTTCGTCGGGATAAAGAACAGCTTAAACCCCCGTTTCTTGTTTTTCACGCAGTTAATAAGGCGACTGATGTGCATCTGTGTGTTTATGTGCAGCTGCTCTTCATTTAATGTCACGCATCATGTTTCACTGTTTAACACGGGCAGTGACAACGGGAAACATTTGACGGTCAAACGCGAGTAAAAACAAAGAAGTGGAGACAAAATAAAACTGAAAAAACGATAAAGTTAACCTGTGCCATTCGGAAACTTGATTTCACTCTTCACATCGGCAAAATCTTGCATTTCTATAAGGGTGCAGACGCGTGCGTGCGTGCGTGCGTGTGTGTGCGTGTGCGTGCGTGTATGTGTGTGTGTGTAACCTCAAGCACATCCAAATAAGTGTGTATGACTGTCGTGGTGTGAAACGCATTTAACGTGAGCCCAGGATGTCTGCTTGGATGACTTCCCCGTAAGCCTGTTTTTTGGTGTTTTCAACAGAAAATAAAAAAAAGGAACGTGAAACCTGCCAATCTGTGACGCCGCTCTTGTGCAATTAGCACATTAATGAATAAACGGTTCCGGTCGGCGAGAAGTGTAAACACATTAATTATACGCCACCAGGGAATGTAAAATAGAAATGCTTCATATTAAAGCTTATTAACCGGATAATTCTTACAAGTGATCGAACGTGACCTTCTGGCGTTCGATCGAGGTCGCGCGGCAGCAGGCGCACAGGCCAGGTTAACTCACCCTTACTGTCCACCTGCTTACAGGTACGTCGACGCGGGAGGGTCATTTTTACCGCAACTCGGCGCTGCGATCAGAGGTTCTACAGTAGCGGCAGCCGGGCCGCCTGCTGGCGAGGTCAAAGGTCAAGCCGACGGGGATCCTGCTGCTGAACCGTGGACCGCTGTGCTTCGAAAGTCTTTTCCGGCTCCGTTGTTTACGCCCGGGAACTTCGGCTCCGGGTTCTGGACACGACGCGAGCGGCGGCGAAAGAGCGAAGTGAGCGCAAACACACAGGTAAGCAGGAGAGTGCAGAAGAACACTTCAAACTGGTTCGTGGTAGCGAGAAAACGGAAGGTCAGCGGGGCGTCCGCCCCTCCAGGCCACGGTCAGCGGGTCACGAGGATATCAACCGAAATTTGTTGAGAATATTGGATTTTACACATGTGCACGTTATCCTGGAAATACAGGCAAGCTGCTCCGGCACGCAGACCCAGTGGTCGCGTCTCAGGTAAATGATCCAGACTGGACCTCGAATGCGTCTGTGGCCCCACCGGGGGGGGGGGGTTTTGCACTGGTCGCGTTTCAGATGAAATCACTTCCTGTTTTATATTCACTTATTGAACAGACACTTCTCTCTCGCGCTAAGCTACTCGCAGGGGTTCCCCTTTACAGGACACAGCAGGGTAAACTTTACCGTTTCAGGACAAACACCTTGATCACTGAGATTCAAACCTGACTCCCTCTGCCGAAGGGAACAGCTGTAGCCACCACGCTGTGATCCGCTCCAACCTTCAACCGCGAGTTTCTTGCTGATATCATCTATGCTAATATCTCCTGCCAGTTGGCACAAAGTCACATGCGACTGCAGGGGGCTTCCCTGCAGAGGTGTCTCCGTTTCTCAGTTTTGCCCCCGGAAAGAATCCGCTTTACTTTATTCCGCGGATTATGTTCATTTTTGCGGCCGAGCGCTTTCCAAACCGTAGGATAAGTCACTCAACTGCTCGCGTCAAAGGTACAACACCGGAGCCCCGCGGAGGCCTTTAACCTGCGGGTTTCCCGTTCCGGACGGCGGTCCGGCAGCCATTCAGAGCCCCGCGGGGTTAGGGGTCAAACCCTCGATGCCCGGAGGCCCCGCAGCCAAAGACGACTTCCTTCTGCTGCGATGATCGTTGTTTCCATCATTTACTTGAAGGAGCTAAAAAAAGGACAGAAATGGAGATCTTCTGCCCTGGAGGGTATGGGTTTATTCTCAGGGCATCGTGCATTAACGGTCGGATCTATGTTCTCGCAGTTATTTAAGAGGCGGCTGCGGCAAATTCCCAGATACGCTCCTGATTTCTCGAAAGGTTTGCTTTTGCACAAAACTCATTATTTATCCACACTTTATGCTGTTTATGAGTCGAGAAAACCCACGCAGTGTTTCTGGGAAGCTTTGGTGGACTTCTGTGTATCTGAAGGCCGGCAGGTGGTTTGTTTAGTTTTGCCTGTGGAGATGGTGGACGAGGAGGTCCTTCCTACACGGATCCTCGTGGGCCGTTCGGAGGGGATGGAGCGACGGCAGCTTTGCTCTGATGTAAACCATGTAGGAGGTACAGCTCGGGCTGCTAGATTGG
Source organism: Arapaima gigas (assembly GCA_900497675.1). NCBI lineage: Eukaryota > Metazoa > Chordata > Actinopteri > Osteoglossiformes > Osteoglossidae > Arapaima > Arapaima gigas. Next base: position 12,181 of record UFQX01000729.1, on the reverse strand, counting down.
AGCGGAAGGCAGAAGCTCAACAGTTGAAGGAGAAACTGTCAGTAAAGCAGATCTTTATAAAGCGCACAGAATCAGAGTGAAGATGGTGATACTTGAATAAACTGCTGTAGAAGCAAAGCCACATTTCCTCAACTTCTAGCGATGTTTAAATCGCCATCAATCCATGTGTCTGTCTGTCTGTCCATCCACCCACCCATCCAACTCTGTCCATCCATCTGTCTGTCCATCCATCTAACTGTCCATTCATTTGTCCATCCATCCATCCATCCATCCATTCATCCATCCAGCTGTCCAACTGTCCATCCATTCATCTGTCTGTCTATCCATCTAACTGTCCATCCACCTATCCAACCATCCATTTGTCTATCCATCTATTTATCCATACATCTAACTGTCCATTCATCTGTCCATCCATCCATCCACCCATCCAACCATCCATCTGTCTATCCATCCATTCATCATCCATCAATCCATCCAACTGTCCATCCATCAATTGATCTATCCATCTGTCTGTCCATCCATCTAACCGTCCATCTACCCATCCAACCATCCATTTGTCTATCTATCCATTCATCATCCATCAATCCATCCATTTGTCCTTCCAACCCCAAATTGAACGCTTCATCCCTCTATCCACCCACCCATCAGGGGTCCTTAGGTGTTGAAGCTCCTACCAATCAGACGTACCATCACAGTTTCACAGCTTCACCTGCGGTGGGATGCGGGATCTGTGCCCCGCTGTATGATGGCAGGAGGACGGACACGACTGTGTTTCTGCCCCATTTCCTAAAAAGAAAATGGAGGAATAACAAGCAAAACAATAAAAGTAAACAAGCCGCAGACCCCCCTGCTTCTTCTAAATCGGCCTTGAAGAGACAGTGCAGAAATGGACCTCGAGAGCTGGATGGCCGTTCTCCACTCCACCACGTTATTAGCTCATGACTATTTAAAAAGGGTCATGTGGCTGCTGCCCCCCCCCCAGCACCCCTCTATCAACAGTTACAGGAAAAGCTGCTGAGCTGCTGCACTGGGGTCAAACAGACATTTTGCTCTTAGAGATAAGGGGGGGGGGTGCAGGTGGAGGCCACACGGACGGACCTGCTGTGTGCCCCCCAGGATCGGAGGAGATCAGCCCCCCCCACCCCACCCAGGGTGTCCCCTCACTGTCTGTCTCCCCCGACGGACGTCAGCCGCCTCATTTTACCCTCTAATGACTTTGAGAATCTGTCCCTGGGCTTCAGCACTTTTATTTTATTATTCATCTATTATTCATGTTCTTATTTATTTCTGCTGTCTTACTGAATGGCGTCAGAAGAAAAGTGGGCACCGAAAGGCGGGAAACCCTGACAAGCAGCAGCTTTCTGCAGTGTTTGTACAGTAGCGCGGCTGTGAGCTCATTCCGTCTCGACTGCCCCGAACAAAGCAAAACTGGGCCGAAAAAGTATTGGATCTGATTAACTTCGGGACAATTATTCATGTGTAAAAAGCAATTAAAAGTCACGTTAATCGTTATTCTGACGTGTGTTTTATAACTTCCTCGTAATTCCCTTGTTAGGGTTTGAACCGCCGGTTAATCGCAGGCGTCTCGGGTTTAAAAAGCCGTCGGCAGAGGAGGACGCGAGTCCGCTTCCCTGGCAAAACGGCGGGGGAGCGAGGCGGCGGCGGTTCGAAGGGAGGAAACAAACATCTTTAGTGAAATGTGACAGCTGAAGAGAAAGCGTGACTTTTGACATGCAAAGGTTTTACCTGTTCATTACAAAAAGGTCAGCACCTGCACGAGCGCCTAGACTGAATAATAACCGCAATAATAATAATAATGAAGAAGAAGAAGAAGAGCTGAAACGCTGCGGTGCATCAGCGGTTAATGATAACGGAAACAAAAGAATTATTAACATTCATTTGTCTGCACATGCTGTCAGAATTAAAAACAGCCCCTATTATGGCTGTTATTAGAAATGAGCCAAATAGCCGCTATTTAAGGGATAAAAATTAACCTGCAAATGTGACCCTCAGAAGAGCCAAACACCTCGTGTTTGGAAAATGCCTGACATGTTGACAGCTGTGTGTGTGTGTGTGTGTGTGTGTGTGAGAAAATCGGTTCATTAGATTGTTTTAATTCATTAATGGGCGTAAAGCGTTGGACTAGTTGACCGACATCTTGCCGTCTGCCTGAGTACGCTCAGCGGCCCCTTTATTAGGTACAGCCGGCTGTTTACACACGCACCGCTGTGGCCCGCTACACGAAGCACACAGAACAGGTCAGGAGCCCCAGGTACCGTCCGAATGACCATCAGAGCGGTCTGAGGGGCTTTGAACACGGCTCCATCATCGGTGTGGGTCGCTCTGGTTCCGGCAGCGCAGACACAGCTGCCGCTGTGGGATCTGCGCGCACGTGACGGTACTTTACCTTCCTTTGCTACGGTAGCCTGTTCGGTCCCACCTCTCGGTTCAGTAGAGCATCTGTGGGTCGGGCTGGAGCGTGATGTGAGCAGAACGAACGAGCCGTCGAAACGTGCGCAGAAACAGCAAAGCCGGCAGCACCGCGGACGCAGAGCCGCGCGAAAACACGTCGGGCACCTCGTGGCCCAATCCCTGCCGTTCCGGAGCCAAGAGAGGGTCGTGCTGCACGGGTGTACCTAATAAAGTGGCCAGAGACCGTACGGCCTAATACAGTTTGTCCCAAACAGCAAGTCGGACCCTTTCGATTAAAAGCTAACCAAGATGTTAACAACAGCATGCAGGGTTTTGTGAATGAAAAATGAGCCCTGAGTGCAGGTGAGTGGCGGCGACTCGGGCAGCGGGGGGCTGTTATCTAACCTGACATATGCTGCTGTCAACGGGGGACGGCGCTCGGCTCCATCATCGCCACCCAGAGCGTATCCGTCTCTTCCCAATTCCGCCAAAGCGGCTGACGTCCTGCTTTTTAGGAGGCGATACGCGGGTGTCCCACACGGGGACTTCTCACACACCCGGAGCCCCCTTGTGCTCCCCTTCCCTATTGAAGCCTCGCTGCTGTGGGGTCAACGTGGCAAGCGACCAGAAGAGGCCTCCCTCAGACTGAACCCCATCCCCCGCCCGACAATACCGCCCAGCAGGACGGTCCACGTCGTATTCTGTCCCCTTGGCGTGAGGACTCAAGTGGGCGGGTGGCGATTTCCAGAAGGGAGAGGACGAGGATAAAGGGGTCAAGTTTCTGCCCCTCAGTGCCCCGGGTTGGCAGGAGGAGCCAGCGAGGCTTGACTTCATTAACATGGGGTGCCGTTCGGGGTGGACGTGAAAGGGACGCCGCCCGGGTCAGTAATTGACGCGGAGACGTTCCGTTCAAAAGAGACGCGATACGAGAGACGTGGGCTAATTATGAAGCGACTGGATGTGAACGGCAGACGATGTCCTTCCAGAGAGTTCTGTCCGTGTCGCGTAAGGAAGGGAGTACCGGGCGTGTTTAATTTCGCAGAAGCCCGTTGAAGAAAATTAACTCGACTTATCGGGAACCTCTGGCACGCCAGCTGCGGCGCATTTTCCTGCCCTTTGACCTTTGAGCGCCGCCCGGCCTGACAGCTAGTCGGTTTAGCGGTGGGGGAAATGCTGATGTCAGGGTGTTTGCTGAGGAACGCGTCTTTGGAGCGCTGTTGTCTGCGGTTGAGCAGAGCAGAAAGATAGAGTCGCTGGCCACTTTATTAGGTACACCCGTGCAGCACGACCCTCTCTTGGCTCCGGAACGGCAGGGATTGGGCCACGAGGTGCCCGACGTGTTTTCGCGCGGCTCTGCGTCCGCGGTGCTGCCGGCTTTGCTGTTTCTGCGCACGTTTCGACGGCTCGTTCGTTCTGCTCACATCACGCTCCAGCCCGACCCACAGATGCTCTACTGAACCGAGAGGTGGGACCGAACAGGCTACCGTAGCAAAGGAAGGTAAAGTACCGTCACGTGCGCGCAGATCCCACAGCGGCAGCTGTGTCTGCGCTGCCGGAACCAGAGCGACCCACACCGATGATGGAGCCGTGTTCAAAGCCCCTCAGACCGCTCTGATGGTCATTCGGACGGTACCTGGGGCTCCTGACCTGTTCTGTGTGCTTCGTGTAGCGGGCCACAGCGGTGCGTGTGTAAACAGCCGGCTGTACCTAATAAAGCGGCCTCTACGTGTACTTCGGAAAAGCACAGTAAATCACCGTGTGATGTTATGGCACAGCAATTATGACCTCCGTCTTCACGATTTTTCGTTTTAACTTCTTCCCGTACAGGTCTGCTGGGTGCCGCCTCTGCGCGAGCCCAACAGCCTGAGCGGGGGGGGGGGGCAGGTGAGTGAAATATAACTAATTATATTAGTTTAGGATAAAAAAAACTACGACATTGACGTTTCATTGAAGAATTCCTTCCCTAATCTTAGCCTGCAGAACCAGGGCATGTTTCTCATCCTCAAACTTATGCGAAGGCTCCGCGGTCCCGGCCCTCCGTCATCCCAGCGGCCGGCGACCCGCTAAACACGCACATCCGTACGTCTCACGCATCTGCGGCGTTTCAACCTCTCGTTCAGACACCAAATACATGGATGACCTCAGCAGATGGTGTGGGGCTCATTGGTGTAGCTGTCATGGAGTCAGGAGGGAAACGGCTCTCCGAAAGATAGGATTGAGAGGGATTCAGCAGCTCTGAGGGACCACACTGGGGTCAAACGTGAGATCCGGGAGGTGGAGGACCTCAGTGCTCTCAGGTAAACAAAAGCTGTCGCCGGGGACATCGAGGACAGCCAGTTACAGTTATTGAGGACGCAGTTCGGTGGGAAACGGAGCGGAGACTTTCTGAGGACGTCCCGCTAAAGCAACCAGGAGCCACACCGGCGCCGCGGAGCCCGAGCTTCTGAAGAGGGGACTTGAACACGTCCCTCCGCCGCACCGCAGTTATTTCAGGCCTCCATAAATCATCACGACACATATTTTCGATAAACGACTTGGATGTTCGGAGCTCTGGTTTTGCTTCGCCAGCAGGTTTTGCCCCAGTCGGGGGAGCTGTGGGCACTCCCCCGGGTCAGCCCACCACCCAGCGCAAACTCCGACAGCCACGTCTCTGAGCGTTTCCTCGCTGTTACCGCGATCGGTTAGCACTGCTCACGAAGGGCTGGAACTTGTGGGCAGACGCCGCTGCGGCCGAGCTGCTTCCTCACCTTGTTACCGTGCCGACGGGAAGACCTCACCTTTTTTCTTCCAGAATTTTGATGCGCCACGGAGAGATTCTGCCGTAACTAATGTATTTACGGGAGTGTTTTTCCTCCCGCCGTCCTGCGGTGACATGTTGTCTTGGTGTCACATTTCATCACCGGCGCATCCTGACAAGGGGCTCCATCTCCCTCGCTGTCACCTGTCGCCGTGGCGACATCCACGGAGAGCGGGAGGCGCGTGGGGGCGGGGTCTCCAGGGCTGCGGTCCCTGGGAAACGGCAGGTGTTAGCGAATTAAAGCAGCGCGTGGAAGCCGCAGGTGTTTCCTCCTGTTCAGCAGGGGATATGGGAAGATGGGCGCCCCCTGCAGGCCAGAAGGTCACCCGGTGGCTTTAGGACAAACCAACCTGAAGATGCTGGAGGGAACCCACCTCCGCCCCCCGGGAACCTGCTGTCGATCCACCAGGTATCGATCTGCTCCAGGAAAACATCTACATCACTCTGGAAGAAAATGTCAACTAGACAACTTAGTAAAAATAATAATCAGAGCAACAACAGTAATAATAATATAATTCTAATAATAACTATTATTATTATTATTATTATTATTATTTAAGTACACAGAACAGCAGCAAAATCACACATATTTTAGTTTTACAGCCCAACAATAAAAACAGACAACAGATGAACCAGAAGATGTTTCTGCCACATGGAAGATCCTCGCATTTCAGGCTCCTAATAAAAGGAATAAAAATAAAAATAATAATTTGCTTTACAGAATTCTACACGCTGCCAAAGAGCACATATGTTGAGTTCAGTTTTTAGTTCTGCAGCCTCATGTTAAATTGGTTTTCATGCTTCCTGTAATTCATTGACGTTTCTAGTGGGAATTTGGTCCCGAAGGTCTCAGTCACAGAAGGACTTGAGCCTGAATGGTGTAATAAAAATTTCTGGGAAGCGTTTAATGAAACGTCCCCTGTTTGACACAATTAGCAGGCCAGCTTCCACATCATTACGTTTTTATTGATTTATGACAGTGGGCAAACATTTATTTTGCTGCATAATTGCTGACCTGCCATGAAAAACCTGAAGTGTATTAAAATCTGCGGAGCCCCGAAAAAGTAATAAAATGGTAATGAGACACTAATTGTACTGAAAATAAATATTTGGAGCAAACACCTGACATGGATGCGTCGAAGCGGGCAAACACCGGCGCAGCCGTGGCAGACGGAGCACCGCCGCGCGCGCACGCTCACACGCACACACACACTGGAGGGCTGGCAGGTGGAGGACGTGGGCCGTTCAGGTGCGCGTGGCCACGTGGGGGGTCTAACCTTTGCCCCCATCCAGGTACCGAAAACCCGAGTCATCGGCTCAGCCGTGTAACTGTTAAAATCACTTTAATGATGTCATTACTTCCTCATCCAGAGTCACTTATGATGCTGTTATCTACTTGCACTGATTTACCCAGTTATACACCATGGTCAGTACCTTCATGGAGGGCCCTACAGCAGGAGCTGGGGTTCAAACCCAGACTGTACTGCAGCGCCCTTAAACACAACACCTCCTGCTTGCTGCTGTCCTGAAATATAAGTATAAAAAGTCGACTTGGAAGTTGCGCTTAGTAAATAAATCTGAACGTCGTTCGCGAAACAGTTATTATCCTCACAAACGTCATTTTCTCGCACGACAGGCCGATTATTCAGTACAGCAGCATTTTTGTCCCGACACGACAGGCAGTACAGCCACACACACGTGTCCTCAGCCCAGCCTAGGCTCTCTGAGCCCCTAACCGAGGTGCGAGTTGGGTTGTTGGAACCACCGTTCAACTCAACAGCAACAACAGCAAAATAAACATGAAATAGACACACATCTTCAGCAGCAAAACTCAAATTTCTACTCCCTTCTCTTATTATTATTATTATTATTATTATTATTGTGTGTGTTTGTATTTTATTCTTGCAGAACACGTCTGTGTAGATACACTGCATGTCAGCTCTGCCTAAACAGGAACACAAATGTGTCACAAACATTAAAATAAATCTAATAGCACGAGTGAAACAGCAGATTCAATATGTCTTAATTCACCTACAGGACACTTTTCCTCCAACGTGCAGCACTAAGCTACTTACACTGATTTGAGCTCTGAGACAACAGGTAATTTTTACCGCACGAAGTGGGGTAAATACCTCGGGCGAGGGGGCTTCAGGTGGGGTTCTTCCCACTGCAGGTGACAACCATGCATATCCTGCATTCTGCTGTATTATGAAAATATTATAACTCAAATAGCTGATTTTAACATACAGGCGCAGCTGACAGGAAAAAGAATCAGAGTAGCAGCAAGTGTTCACACACACACACACACACACACACACACACACACACACACACACCACTCACTCTTACTGTATTTCAAAGCCTAAAATCTCAGCCCCACACACAGGGGCTCAGTGGCCAGTGGGAACCTGGACCCCCCACCTTCCCCTGGCCCGGGGTGCAAAATGCAGGGGAGAGCGTGACCTTCCTGTCACCACGGGCCACCCCCCTTGGACACGGCCTACACGTCCGGCGGAGACGGCGAATATGTGCACACACATTAACCGAGCGAGGGGGTGGCAAGTGCCCCCCTGCAGCCATGTGTCCGGACGGGCCAACTCGCGCGTAGAAGCAGGGCGTGTCCTACAGGGTCCCGTCACGTGTGCTTCAAAAAGGGGAAGGCGGGAGGAGGACGGCAAAGAGGGGCGAGGACGCGTGACCCGCGCCGAGCGCCACCCCAACGTGGCAGGTAATTTTTAGTGACAGGAGGCACGATATTGCAAATATCCTTCTATTTGTGCCATTTTCCGTAATTGAGAAATGAGCAGAAAAGTGGCGCGGGAGTTGTTATGAGGATATTTATAGCTCTGTGAAGGCCACGGTCTTGGTGGAGCTGCAGCGAAGGAAAAAGTAATTTCAACAAAGCAAATTAAAAAAAAAAAAACACTGCGTTTTGTTACAGCTGGAAGGCCAGCTTTGTTTACAAACATTACTTAAAACAAAAGAAAGTAAATTCCCTGCCTTTTAACTATCGTCACACAGCACAGCAGCGGAGGAAGTGTTTACCTGTCTTGTTGAGCCAGAATAAATTGGAAAACAAACACGATTTAGCCCCCGAGGACTCAAACACTTTGTAAATATTTAAAGTGGATCCTCCCAACCGTGCCGGGCGCTCTGCTCTAACTCGGGGCCACCACAGGGGGCGCTGTATCCTGCAGGTACTCCGCTACGTGGGGGGGGGGGGGGGGNGGGGGGGGGGGGGGGGGGGGGGGGGGGGGGGGGGGGGGGGGGGGGGGGGGGGGGGGGGGGGGGGGGGGGGGGGGGGGGGGGGGTCCAAAGTTTGAAGCCCACCTTAAGGTTCTCACCCTGCACTGACTGGGTAAAAATTACCTGTGGATTAACCTCAGGGGTGTGAGGTGCGTCAGAAGAGGCACTCTGGCGAGCCGCCCCTCCCGAGAGCAGGACCCCCCCCAGCCTCCCCCTGGGATCCAAGGGCGTCAGACAGTGAGCACGGTGTTTATAAGAACTACGCTGCCGTTACTTATTAAAGCTTTAATAATTCACCAGCAGTTCTGTGGTGGTTACATCCGAACCGGGGTTCCTGGGCTCCGCGGCCCTCGGCGAGCCTAATAGGTCGAAAAAATGAAAATTTAGAGGGAAACAAATCAAAAGATAATATATAAACGTAGATAAATAAACACATACATAAACATGAAAGATTATAAATATAAAAAGGCGAGGTAATAGTGAGATGAAAATGTCATAGAGAAGAGATGTGCAACTGGCAGTACAAGAGTACAAACACAGTGCAGATGTGTCAACACTTGGTGGTGGTCAGTGGTGATAGTGGTGATGGATCCCTTGAAGCTGTTCCCCATGAACCTCTTTCTCATGAAGCTGTTCCCCATGAAGCTGTTTCTCATGAAGCTGTTCCCCATGAAGCTGTTTCTCATGAACCTGTTTCCCATGAACCTGCTTCTCATGAAGCTGTTCCTCATGAACCTGTTTCCCATGAAGCTGTTTCTCCTGAAGCTGTTCCCTATGACCCTCTTTCCCATGAACCTGTTTCCCATGAAGTTGTTTCTCATGAAGCTGTTCTTCTTGAAGCTGTTTCCCATGAAGCTGTTTCTCATGAAGCTGTTCTTCTTGAAGCTGCTTCCCATGAACCTCGCAATAAGGTGACCCGGCGTGTTACTGCGCCCTTCGGACCCCCCCATGCCACACCATCGGGGGGGTTTATTATATTATATCAGAGCGCTGTGACCAGGCGCTGCTGCTGCTGCTGCTTCTATTGTTAATCCAGAGAAATAAATAAAAGTGCGGTGAGAGGAGCCCCGCAAACGCGCCCGGCGACGGGGGGCATCAGTCACCATCGTGCTCCTCCAACATAACAAAGAGCGGCGGCTCCGGCAACGTAAACACGCCCCTATGAAGTATTCATGCCCTCCGCAGGGGGTAGACTTTGTTATGATTAATAATATATAAGGTGAGCAGATTCGGTTACGGCGCTCGCTGTGGGGGTGGCGGCGCTGCGGAGGCGAACATCTTCCCAAGGAGCTCAAAGAGGCAAAAAATAGGCCTCTCTAACTTGGAGGTTTATGTAACACGGGTTTATTTTTCCCTTTGAATTATTCATGTGCGCCTTAAAGAGCCCGCGGTCCGCGGCCCCGGGCCTCCGGGTGGCGCTGCCGAGCAGCAGGACAGGGATGCGAACACGACCAAACACCTTCTTGTAGTTTCATTTAATTACATAAAACAGACGTGGAAAAGCTCATTTCGGTCAAATATAACAAACAACACATATTTCCAAAACTTCATTTGCCCGACCAGCATTATGAACCATATGAAGAAACATCTGATGCCTCAACATAAAAAAAACAAGATAAAACCTAAACATTCCTTTACATTTTAGCACCTGCACACTTTATTTCAATTATTTAAATCTATTTTTACATTTATTCCAATATTGCATTTGCATTTATTTCAATTCAGGAAGCTGATGCTTTTCTTTAAAGTGACTTACAAAGTTAAGCTTCTTATAGCAATTTATCCCATTCGTAGAACAGGGTAAATTTTACTGCAGTGTAGTAAATCAGGGTAAGAACCTGGACCAAGGGCCCTTCAGCAGGAGATGGGATTCAAACACGGGTCTTTTAAATCCACTAATGGTAACCACCCTGCAACCTGCAGCCCCCTGGGACGTTATTCTTATTAGCATTGCAACGAGCCGCGTGTTTTGGACGGGGGGCTCAGAATTCGAGATCGGGCACATTAAGGGTGGTATGGCTGTAAGATAGATGGGGGGCTCCGAAGACAGAATTGTGGGAACCGAAACTTTATTCTTGATCAGTGAGATTAGCAACACGCCCACCCGCAGGGTCAGTGCCGAGCCCTGGACCACCTACCACGGTTGGACAAATTAACTATGTACAAGCAAAGCAAAGCATGATGGGAGCCACAATTCCACCTGATGTTACAGTATTATTATTATTACTATTAATATTATTATTATTATGTTGCAGCAGACACTTTTCCTACTACTGTGACATCATTCTTGATACGGGGTGACGAAGGCAGATGAATATCTGGTGACAAACATGAAGATGTTGCGGTGAAATCTGGAATTTACCCATGGCTCCTCTCTGCCCCCAGCGTTGCTAATCATATCGGTCTCCTGCGCTCGGTCTAACTCCGCCTTAGTGCCGTAATGGCAGCAAGGCGTTACCGCGGCAACGTTTGATATTCTTGACCTGCGTGCGCACTTGTTTGCGTCTCCGCTTGCGTTGTAATTCGCTCAACTGCCGGGTCTTAATCTCGCTAATTGATAAAACAAAAAAGCTCTGCAAATAGCGAAAAACACGGTACAAGTTTGTACCCCATCATCCTTATCGTGCCGCGTGCTTTCGCCGCACAACTCGACTGGCGGTGAATTCGGTCTGTCAGGTCAGCGACGCCCCCGGGCTGCTCTCTGAGAGCTACCCAGCAGCTCAGCGTCCATCCAGGAGCCACCAGCTCCCAGCATCTCACGCTCTTTTCAGCACAGGATGGATGGATGGATGGACAGATAGATGACGGACAGACAGACAGACAGACAGACAGACGGATGGATGGACAGATAGATGCCGGGCGGACAGACAGATGGGTGGACAGATAGATGCCGGGCGGACAGACAGACGGATGGACAGATAGATTCCGGACAGACAGACAGACAGACAGACGGATGGACAGATAGATGCCGGTCGGACAGACAGACAGACGGATGGACAGATAGATGCCGGGCGGACAGACAGACGGATGGATGGACAGATAGATTCCGGACAGACAGACAGACAGACGGATGGACAGATAGATGCCGGGCGGACAGACAGACGGGCAGACAGATAGATGCCGGACGGACAGACAGACAGACGGATGGACAGATAGATGCCGGTCGGACAGACAGACAGACGGATGGACAGATAGATGCCGGGCGGACAGACAGACAGACGGATGGACAGATAGATGCCGGACGGACAGACAGACAGACGGATGGACAGATAGATGCCGGACGGACAGACAGACAGACGGATGGACAGATAGATGCCGGGCGGACAGACAGACGGACGGATGGACAGATAGATTCCGGACAGACAGACAGACAGACGGATGGACAGATAGATGCCGGACGGACAGACAGACAGACGGATGGACAGATAGATGCCGGACGGACAGACAGACAGACGGATGGACAGATAGATGCCGGACGGACAGACAGACAGACGGATGGACAGATAGATGCCGGACGGACAGACAGACAGACGGATGGACAGATAGATGCCGGGCGGACAGACAGACGGATGGATGGACAGATAGATTCCGGACAGACAGACAGACAGACGGATGGACAGATAGATTCCGGACAGACAGACAGACAGACGGATGGATGGACAGATAGATTCCGGACAGACAGACAGACGGGCAGACAGATAGATGCCGGGCGGACAGACAGACGGA
>UFQX01000728.1:201905-228150 GCA_900497675.1 Arapaima gigas | reverse complement strand
GCAGAGACAGTCAAAGTGTGCAGAAGAACTGTGGCCAGTTCCTCAAAATGTTTGGAAGAACCGGCCAACTTCTACCTTAAACTGCATGCAAGTTTGCATAAGAGAACTGATGGTGTTTTAAAGGANGAAGAACTGTGGCCAGTTCCTCAAAATGTTTGGAAGAACCGGCCAACTTCTACCTTAAACTGCATGCAAGTTTGCATAAGAGAACTGATGGTGTTTTAAAGGAAAAGGGTGGTCCCACCAAATATTGATCTGATGGAGGTTTTTTTGTCTACTGCACTTTTTAGAAGGTTTATTGATTAATAAGTATTCGTGGCATTATTTTTGGAACCGTCCTCGCTTTATAGCATTTTCCCCACAGGTGCCTAAGACTTTTGCACAGTACTGTACATTTTCAAGCCTTTTGTACATATGTTACAGTCAAGATAACCAAATAGCTAACCGGTTCTAACTGGAGCTCAACCAGCGATCAGGTGCATGCCACCCACTTTTGGGCTTTTACACATCAGGTTAAATGTCTGCTGCTGATACACAAGTCTTTTTTTATGAACCTTGAGTCTATTTAGTCCAGGTGAAGGGATGCTGATCTAGCAACTACCTCTGCACACTCAGAGGCGATATGAAGTCATGGGGTAGTAGTCCATGCTACACAAGTAAATGTAATTGCAAATTTCTCTGCGAGGATGAAAGGACTTGCAGGGATGGAATCAATGAAGACAGAAATTGGGATGTGTGAATATACTAAGCAAGCTTTAATTCTCAAGCTCTACTTCTTCAAGTATCTTTTTTTGGCATAGCAAGGAGCACTTCAGCTTCTCGGTGCTTGGACTGTTTGGCTGGGTAAATATCTAGCACTTTGCATGTTCTCCCCGTGTCCACATGGGTATCCTTTGGGTGCTCAAGGTTCCTCTCTCAGTCTACAGTGTTCAGTGTATATTGCCTGTAGTGTGTGTGTGCGTGCGTGTGTGTGTTGTTCCCCTCCGATGGACTGACATCCCATCCAGGCTGTACCCTCCTAGCCTAGTGCTCAGTGATGGCATGCTGAACTGCTCTGAACTGCTCTGAACTGCTCTGACCAGGACAAACGGTTGCTCGATATAACTGAGAGTTAAGGAGAGTTATTATATATGAATAGAAAAAATCCCACTTGCACACGGTCACAGTTAACATTTTGAACCCTCTTGGTGGAAACTAATTTGTTCCTGGGGTATAATCTTGAGTAGGAGATGAGCCAGCATCTTCCCAGCTTTTCTGCAGCAGATGTAGGACACCGATAGGTTGCTTGGTTTGTCTTTTCTGTCCAGTTCATTCCACTCAACTACTGCCCACATTGCGCACGTAACTACACAGACTTTGACTGGTACTGTAACTTAAGTTGGTCTAGGAACATAATAAAAAAGAAGTGACCGATTGAATATTTGCAGAAGGTGCTGCACGTCTCAGATGGCACTCCTGAGGTAGCTCCCGTCTTCATGGTTATTCTGCCCTGGAATGTCTGTTGAACAGCACAGTAAACATTTGCTCAGTTGACAGTCCCATTATGGCATTACACTAACACAAATATTTTAATTTTTCATTACAGCGTATTTTTCACTGGTAGTTTTTTGACATTTATTCATTCCTAACAGAAGGAATTCTCCAGCTTACCATTTTAAACACCGTGATCCTTCCCAAAGAACAGCAGCTTCAGCATGTTGTCAAGCTGTACAGCAACAGCTCCCTTCTTGGTGCTTGACCCACACCTGTGTATGGGTTAGTGGTCTACAGAACCTGCTGGGCAGGAAAACCAGGTCAGATTTTTTTCAAGTATTGAAAAACACCAAGATGGGCTAAGGTGAGGAAACTGAGTCAGCTGCACTCAGATTTTCGTTGCTTGCGTGCGACTTTCAAGCCTTTGTCAGCATTATAATGGAGGAATCGGAGAGCAGACTTCCTTGCTGATCGTTCAAGAGTTTCATTCAACAGCCCACACTGTTGCAACTCAACCTGCTGCCATGTGTTTCTTCTCTTCGATAACTGAGGAAGATGTGAGGGTCTACAGACACACAGGTCTGACTGAAGGCAAAGACCCCCTTTTCCAAGGACTGAACATTAGTGATATGCAGAAAGACATCTCCTCTGGACCTGCTGAAACCCTGGACATGGAACACAACCCATCTAGGCATCTTTTTCAGTTACACTTGTGCCCTCTCCCTAGTCACTGCTCACTGCATCCCACCGGTATAAGTGCGTCTGGAAGGATCTGCTGGTCTGTTGCTTTTGGCTGATTTTGAAATGGACCCAGCAGAGACCAGCGTGTGTTCCGGCCCTCACATGCTGATCAGACCTGCCGGAAGGCCATATGTCAAACCAGCACGATAAATAGAGAAATCCTGGCCTAACCCAAGCAGAGCAACTAAGTACAGCGACCCATGCAAGATCAAAGTGATATCAAAGCGAAAAAATGAAATGACTGTAAGCAGCACCGAAAGTAACACAACGCTGCGATTGCTGTGAAGTCCACTCGACCTCTTCCAGCAACATCAAATATCACCGTGATTAAAAATGTTACGATTGAAGCATTTAAAGTTTTAATCACCACAACTTCTTGTCCACCCAGCTCACGTCATAGATGAATTTTAGTTAGATCCTGAGTTGGATGAGTCGAATGATATTTCCTAAAAAGCGGGCAAGCATGAAAGCATTAAATCGTAGTTAAATCAAAATGAGTTATAAATGTCAAGAAGAAGAATCGTTGTAATTTGGACACGTATGACGTGATATATTGTTTCGCAAGTTTTGTATTTACTTCTTGCAGCGCTTTAAAAGTTGAGTTAAAACTCACACAGTCAAAGTGTCACTTTTTTCCATCTAAGTTCAGCAAATAAATAGTGACTGTGTGTAAAAACTAAAATAAATGCTCAAGTTTTTTTTTTTTGTCTCAATGCAGACGTCGTGTTCGCGTTACCTTACGTAGAATCGACAAAACAAGTGTTTTGGCCAGGGCTGCCCAAACTTTTGCATACAACCGTAACATGAAAATTGAATCGTGACTAGTTCTCCAGAAGATCTGTAATTTCCTGAGGACCAAGCGCAGTGAAGAAACTGCTCTCTTTGCAGTTTAACACCTGCTCTGAGGGAGGGTGAAAAAATAGATATAAAATAGTTAGACACATTTTAAACACATCCTTGTTGTGCCTATGCTGCGATAAAAGATAACGCCTGTTTGCTGTAGGCTCCACGCACGCTGTACCTGCAGTGGTTTGGCTCAGTGAGTGGGCCAGGAAAAAAAAAAACGAACAGGTGCACCTCAAGACCCCCACAATCCCATAACGGGGGATTTTAAATGACGTGACGTGAAATGAACTAAAAGCCCAAACCGAGTGAAGGAAAACAATATTTGGGAAGTATCACAATGGACGCCATCCGATCCTCATCCTTTGTTCGAGGAATAAAAGTCCATTCGCAAAGGTGACAGGGCGATCATTGTCACGGTGCCGTCGGAGAGCCGCGATCTCGAACACACCGATAATCTGCATATGCAAATGATCCAATTAGCGCACGTGGCCAATCAGTATTTAATTAAGGCAATTAGAGGCGCGCGCGCCGTTTCATCACGCCCATCCGGCGAGGCCCGGGGGGTCCCCCTTTCATTTGCGCTAAAAGCAGGTGGAAGGGGCGCGCCGTCCGGCCATGGATTTCCAATCCCTCTAGCCGCCTGTCGTGGCCATTCGTGGAGATTTCGGACGCGCCGCGATGACCATTGTCTCCCAGCATCGCAAACTCTTGCGCACCCCCTGGTGCTTAGCGGCGTGCCGAAGTTCGGCGCGCTCGCGGGCTCGCTGCCTCGCGGACTGTCTTCTTGTCTCCGCGCGCCGCTCATTATTCAGACAGACGGATCTCAGGTCATCTGCGGCTGCGGCGAAGGAGAAGCTGGGAAGATGGCGATCATTCAGTAGACCGCGCAGCACGCGTGAGACGCGCGGTCGCTTCCACCACAAGGAAGTCGTTTTCTCTGGACGAAGCCGTAAGTAAAGCGGTCGGGAATCGCCGCGATCGCGGCGTCGGTGATGAGCCGGGAGCGAGACGTCTTTGTGGTGGACAGGGAATCTGGACGGTGTCTCTGCGGCGGCGGCGGGCGAAAGGAGTCAAGTGTTTTCTCCTTTTCCTACTTTAAGGGCAGTCTTGGGGACTTGAGGCGGCGAGAGGACGTTCGAAAGGAAAGCGCACGCAGGAAGCCCGCCGTCTAAAGCTAGCGAGACCCTGACCTTTTATTTTATTTATTCTCCCAACCTTCTGCTTTTAGCCGACTAGCTTGCTAGCTAGCTGCGTGCTTTTTTTTGGAAGTGGGAAGCTAACAGGCTAACTAGTTGGACTGGACCTGACCGGAGTCCCTGCTATGTGACCCAGCGGCGGGACGATGGTCTCGTTTTGGGCGCATATGCTCCGCGTTTATTATCCTCCGTCTTGCAGCCTTTCGGTCGTCCGCCGTGGAAGGAGAAGCGGCTGCCGAGTCGGCTCTTCTCCTCGGGCTCCGGAGCGAAACGTCCCGATCCTCCATTAGTGACAGCGCGGCTGATCCATGTCCAGACAGCGGCAGAAAAGCCGCGTCCAGGTTTCCGCGGCTCGCGCTGTCCTCTCGCGCCGAGCTGCGGGGCTAAACGGCGGCGTCTCGGTGTACTTTTCCTGCCTCGGCGGACGTGCGGGGCGCCTAGTTGGGGGGAGGGTTTCCCGCAGCTCGCCCCGAGTCCCTTTTTGTGCGTGTCCGTCGCCCTGAGCGAGCGGACGGCTGAAAGAGGAGGCTGCACTGTCAGTGCTATGAAGTCAGGTATGTCACTGTGGGCTTCACCATAAAATGGAGGATGGCGCCTCGGTCTCCGAGGAACGAACGAACGAACGCGCGGGCGGTCTGTTTGACGGGGCACTTCGCACGGTAGCTCGGGTCCGACTCGCCTCGGCTACAGCCTGGCATGGAGCGCATGTAAATCGAGCTTGGGCACCTCTGTGTCACCGGATTATTCGAGCGGCGTGTACAAGTGCAATATGGACCTGTCAAGTTTTGTTCTTCCCCTGAGCTGTGGACTTGAGGAGAAAATGGAGGGCAGTAGGGCTCCCAAACTGATAGGGGTTAGCAGACAGTTCGGCGAGAGGAGCGACGGGATGAGACGTGAATCTTAATGCCCAGCAGTGCTGTGGTGGGACCCACAGGTGAAGAACATCCAGCCAGGTGTGTCTCTGCAGCGCAGGAGTGTGTGTGTGTGGAAGTTGCTTGCAGGCAGGTGCACTGCTGTCCCCCTTAAGTGTCCTGCCTGCCAAGGTGTTGGATAGTAAGGAGAAGTTTGTTCCAACCAAGGGCTTTTTTTTATGGTCCTGATAGCATCACAATATTGTGGAATATGATATAGTTTGGCCCAATAACAATTCAATTTAATTGTGGGCTGAGCAATTCATGGAAGATCATTCACTCCATTGTTGGTTGATGCATGAGCTGGTGTAAAACACACTGGATTTTCCCAAATTTTTCATACAGGAGGATGGATTTATTGACCAGAAAGGGATTTTGAGTTCTTTACAGGTGTCTAAAGATGCAGATGGGTTTTATTTCATAAAGAAAGGTGAATGTTAATGTGCTTGCTGATACTGATAGTTGAAGCAAAGTCAATATTCCAAGAATATGACCAAGAAGAGCTTAATGGTAATTCTACCATATCTGGGTCTATTATGTCATTGTGGAGCAGGGCCCTCTGGGGACTGTGGGGCTCCAGCAGCATGGCTGACTTCAGTGAAATCTTGCTGGCAAGGAGAGCAGTGTGTCTGTGTGACAAGCTCCTGGCTGAAGGCAATCAAAATGGAGGTTCCTCTAATGGAATGCCAGACTGCTCACTCCCCTCCTTGTTCCTCTCACCTAGGTTTGGTGTCTAAAGGGAGGGTGAGGTCTTGTGGGCTTCAGATTTGTTTTACAACATTTTAGGTTTGGCACGATTTGTGAGATGTTTGCCTTGAAGCAAAGCAAGGTCACATAGGAAGGATCTTATCTCTATAAAAATGGTATTGCGTTTCTGCATCAAACTCTTCATTTCTTAAAATGAAAACTTTCATTTCATACATCGGTTGTATATGGTGAAGCCTGGTGGCTGTATTTAATGTGACACAGTGCTTTTTGTGACTTAACCAGTGCTTTAAAAGATGACCTTGATGTACACTGATGCGACCGATTGCTTTCTAGTTTGGCACTATATACATCTGCAGAGAGAAATGGCTCAAATATCAGGAAGGTTCTTCATTTTTTTTTTTTCCTTCTTCTTCTTAAGAAAATAGGCTAGCATTCCTCATCCTGCTAACTTCAAATATTTCTCGTGTGCTTTGACTGTTCTGATAGAAGCCAGGTCTTCAACTCGGATATCAGACACTGGGGAGCATATTAATATATATGCTTGTTATATTGGAGGGGGGGTGTCATTAGGGTAATTTGGCCTATGTGACTTTATTTTTTAAGATCAAAGATCACTTGGGTTTAATCAACATTAAAATATAAAGTTCTTTTTACATGCAGTGGTGCTTGAAAGTTTGTGAACCCTTCAGAACTTTCTATATTTCTGCAAAAACTTGACCTAAAACATCAGATTTTCACACAAGTCCTAAAAGTAGATAAAGAGAATCAAACAAATTAGTAAAAAAATTAGACATGGACATTTATTGAGGAAAATGATCCAATAACATGTACAGGATACTGAACAACAATTATGTGCATGGCAGGATTGCAAGGAGAAAGCTGCTGCTCTCCAAAAAGAACATTGCTGCCCGTCTGCAGTTTGCTAAAGATCACCTGGACAAGCCAGAAGGCTATTGGAACAATGTTTTGTGGATGGTTGAGACCAAAATAGAGCTTTTTGGTCTAAATGAGAAGCGTTATTCTTGGAGAAAGGAAAACACTGCATTTCAGCATAACCTCATACCGTCTGAAACGTGGTGGTGGTGGTAGCGCCATGGTTTGGACCTGTTTTGCTGCATCTGGGCTGGGCTGGGCCGGCTTTCCATCGTTGCTGGAACAATGAATTCTGAATTATACCAGCAAATTCTAAAGGAAACCGTCAGGACATCTGTCCCTGAGCTGAATCTCAAGAGAACGTGGGTCATGCAGCAAGACAACAATCCTAAGCACACAAGACGTTCTACCAAAGAATGGTTAAGGTTTTGGAATGGCCGAAGTCCTGACCTTAATCCAATAGAAATGTTGTGGAAGGACCTGAAGGGAGCAGTTTGTGGGAGGAAACCCACCAACATAAGAGTTGAAGCCGTTTTGTAAGGAGGAATGGTCTAAAATTCCTCCAAGCCGATGTGCAGGACTAACCAACAATTACGTTTAGTTGCGGTTATTGCTGCACAAGGGGGTCATACCAGATACTGAAAGCAAAGGTTCATATACTTTTGCCACTCACAGATATGTGCTATTGGATCACTTTCCTCAAATAAATGTCCCTGTCTAACTTTGACTCACTTGTTTTGATTTGGTTCTCTTTATCTACTTTTAGGACTAGTGTGAAAATGACGTTTTAGGTCAAATTTATGCAGGAATATAGGAAGTTCTGAAGAGTTCACAAACTTTGAAGCACCACTGTACTTAAGGTTTTCTTTTTATTACTGTAAACTGCTACTCTACCCAGTTTTGAACTCTATAATTTTAAAACTGAAAGCATTACTATACAGTGTAAGAACATCACATGTTTATTCACAGCAGATGAACGTTTACAACTTTAAGAAGCTGTACTTCAGTCTGAAAGACGGTGTACTGTGGTGTCTACAAGTTGCTGCCCCTTCACATCTTCCATTGACTTAGGCTCCAGACCACCACAACCACACACACAGGCCCATCTGATAAAAGTAGGGTATTCCCTGAATGGCACACGATTCCGTCGTGTGTGTGGTTGCACAAGGGTCAGTGAAACTATAGACCACTGCAGCCCACAGTGTACGTTTGTGGACTTTTGACTTGCCCTCAAATGTTCATAGTCAGACGCTGCGGGGGAATTAATCACTAGTTCAGCTGAAATGTTTGGATTATGGAAGGAAACCAGGGTCCATGGGAGAACAGTCTCCACACACTGACCTGGATTCAAGCCTGTCCCAGTGTGCAGCCTGGTTGCTGTAAAGTACCAGTGCTACCTGTTATAAAAGGATCTACAGAAATCAAACAAAACTTTAGACTAGCTAACATACATGTGCTCAAAATGGATGCTCACCTCAAAGGCATGTACTGGGTGTAGAAAATTCGCTCTACTGGTTAATGGGTTGCATGGTCTCTCAGCTGCAGAAGTTTACAGTATGCAGGGTTTTCCCCAGTGCTGAAAGCACTGTTTCTTGAGGTCATGTGTTTGGTGCTTTTACTTGGTTTGAAAGGGAAGTCAAAGTGATTTGAAATTGTATTTGATACCGTTTAAAATGAATCTTGTTTTATATCGGCAACCGTGTGAACTTCCCTGCCTACTAGTTTGGGCATAGGGGTAGAATTTCTGCCTTGCTACCGGGTAAGCTTATTGCTATCAGCACTCTGTTTCGGTGATGGACAAGCTGTCATGGATAATGAATTATTGTGTGTTGGCAACGTTCAGGGTTGCCTATGAACTTGACAATAGTTTCAGTTCATTATGAAAAGTTGGTACAATATAAGTAAGCAAAGATACAAAAGCTGGCTATTTAAAGCATCTTTGCTTGGCTAGGAAAAGGCTTATTTGTGCATAATCTCTTGATATTGGTTCGGAGAAAAGCATTATTAGAATATTTGATGTCATGCACGTGCTTTTTTTCCTCCCTCTTTTAAACTTACCAGCATTTGTCTTCCAGTACTAAAGGATGTCCTTGTTTGTAGTATATACACCTGTAGTCAGTTAAGCCTGACCAGTTTTGGTGGACTGTTGCCAGTTTGAGGGGTGTGGCGGCAGTCTCGTGTGCTCCAAACCCCGAAAGAAGACTAGTGTTGAAGGCCCCTCTCCCAGAGTCAGCCATCTCTGTAATGTAAAGGAACGCCACCATAACTATGAAATCACTGCACATATGGAGCGATATGATACTAGTAAAATGAATATTGCCAAATGGCTCAGATGTTTGAGAGAAGTAAATGGTGGCTACATGCTGTTTCCTAATTAGTTTTTTTTTTTTTTTTTCCAATGAAAAGGGATTTCCCTTTTGCTGGTCTTGTTTAATGTTACACTTTTCCTAAGCAATTCGCAGGTTAAATATAGAGGTGCAGTGCATAAAATGAGGTTTGCATGTGTAAAGAGCAATTGAAACAGTTGAAATGCAGCTGTTCGTACAGTTTGCCTAAAGGGCAGTCGATTCAAATGAGACTGCAGCATAGGCACATCCCAAGGTCAGCATTCCCTAGTTAGTCTGACAAAATTAACATAGAAGCTCTAAAACTATCCACAGGGATCGCGTTTTTGAAGTTTTTCCCTGTAGTTTACCTGCACATATAAATTATAAGACATGAAAACTAAAAATTCACTTTATGTAAATGAATAACGTCTGTGATATTGGAAGGCAGCTCATAAAGGTACTGTTGGTGTTTTTTCTTGTTATTCTATCCTTGCAGTTTTTTCCTGAGATTGTCCTACATTATCAGGTGGATCCTGTGGCGAATTGAGTATCCTGCCCAGTTGTATAATTTTTTTTGGTTCATGTATTGATTTTGACTCTGCTGTTAAAATGCAAACTACTTCTACTGCAATTTTAAATTCACTTCTATTTTGAAAGTCTTTGTCTTCAGCCCAGACACATTATCTGTTTAGCCGTAGACATCTTTCTTTCTGTAATCCTCTGGTTACAACACAGAATTAATGGTGCCATGATGTGGTGATAAGCTGTCCAGCACTTGAGGTTAGAGTACAGCCTTACATCATGTTTTTGATGGACTAGGTTGAGTATTGTATAAAAGAAAGCATTGATTGGTTTTCTTCTTGACTCAGAAGTTCTACTTTAGATATGTTCATCCAGTGAACCTTGATGCTGATGATTTGTAGACTGTTTATGTGCTATTTTAAGGTGGCCAGTAATTAGGCTCCTCTGTCTTTTCATGAAGCCATTCTGATTTTGTTTTTGGGAAAGCTGTTGTGAATATTGATAGTGGCCAAGCTATGTATGTTAATGCTTGTTGGCAAAAGTTTTGTAATTATTTATGGGGGGGGGTAAATCAACAATGATTACCGTTTTTCAGTATACAAGGGTGGACGAAAATAAGACGACTCATTCTTATCAAGGATGTGATAAGTGGTCACCGTTTTTCCTTCAGAGTGGCTTCAGTCTTCCTTGGAATACTGCCATACAAGTACTGAATTGTTGTGTGGCCTCCAGTTCTTTTAAAGGTGAAGGTGGTAGAGATCTTCTTTGCTTTACATTCCAAAATTTCTCACAAAGGTTCACCGATGACTAAATCTGACTAGGGTGTTCTTGGAAGGCACTTGGCTTTATCCTGATAATTATGAAAGAACTCTAACTTGGGAGCAGTGTGTGGGGACGTGATCCTCCTGAAGTATGAAAAACAACCTAGTTTATACCACAGTGGGTACCTGGTCCTGTAAAATACTCAGCATTGCATTCCCTGTAATCTTTGGACTTTGAGTCCTGCAAGATGGCTGCCCATGCCATTAGAGAATCTCTTGCAGTACTTAACAGCTAGCAACAGATGCTGTTGAAGGCATCCTTTGGCTTTTTCCAAATGTGAACCTGGCTAAAGCTTTGGTGGAGGCACTTTCTGAATGGCAGTCCAATCGTCAGTTAAAGCTTTGTGTCGCTCTTGATGTGTGGTTTTTGTGTAGCTGAGTCACAACTGCTGATTAAATTCTGTGGTAATTTGACTGTCTTGGTAGCATCTAGCAACTATCCTATGAAGTGTCTATCAGCAAGCTGCACACATTCTTTGCCAGTGTAAATGTGCAAGTTTAGGGTATGGTTTTTAGTTTTTTTTTTTTTTTTTTTTTTTTTTTAAAAAANTTGCCAGTGTAAATGTGCAAGTTTAGGGTATGGTTTTTAGTTTTTTTTTTTTTTTTTTTTTTTTTTTAAAGAATAAATTCCTTTGATCCACGTTGCTTTGGAAACTCAGACCTTGCAATGGTAATGTGACTTGGTTATACTGGTACATCATTTTGCAGATGCAGCTGGGTCCAGCAGTCAACTTGTAACAGAATTAAATGTATTCATCGTGTCACAATCAATGAAAGCTTAACAGTGTGCCTTATTACCTCCTTTTAGCTCTTTCTTAAAACCAGACAAAGCAATGAATTAAATAAATCTGTTAACACTTATTAGAACCCTGCATGGAAAAATATGTCCTATTGTGGAATGTGAGGTAGGCAATACATGAATGGAATGTTAATTTTTCATGTTTTGTCAACGTGAAGCAACACTGAGGTCTGCATTAAAATGGGTCGTAATGCATGTCCCGTGACCTATTCATTGTATTGTTTTGTTTCACCTTTAAAATCTAGACTGTATTTTGTTCTGTCCATGAGGAAGTGACTGACTCATCACATCAAGATGTTTTTGTCAATCTGGTCAGCCATCATACAGAAATAGAGATGTTAACCCATTTCCAATTTATCTGCATTTTCTTTGCAAAGTCTTGCTGTTGCTGTTTGCAAGACAAGGTACCGATATACTTTACGGTTAAGCTCTTTCATGTTTTGTCCACTCTGTAAATTTTTACCACCTAAAACTATTGCTGTCATGATGCCAAAGCACATCAGGATTCTAAAACAGGGATTCTTGGAGGCACACAACGATGTACTCGGCAGGAAACGGCAGAATAAAAACTGCTGGAGCTTAAGTCTGGAAAGGTTTATACAGCCATTTCTAAAGTTCTCAACCTTAACTGAACCATGATCACAAAAGGGTTTTCAACAGTGAATTTACAAGTTGCTGTCCTGTCAACCCCTCTACCAGCAATGTGTAAAATCAGTGCAATTGTAGATGCTGTGCAAGTGGAACTTAAAACATCAACTAGTTTACTGAAGGTCCTAACTTGAAATTCCTCAGACCATATGCAAATGGCTTATGATCAAAAGTTGAAAATTTTGGATAACAGATCTTTTTAGGTCTGCTAAAAACTACATGTGGAATTACATTTCTGCAGTACAGGGATGTTTACAGTGGTGCTTGAAAGTTTGTGAACCCTTCAGAACTTTCTATATTTGTGCATAAATTTGACCTAAAACTACATCAGATTTTCACACTAGTCCTAAAAGTAGATGGAGAACCAAATCAAACAAATGAGTCAAATTAGACATGGACATTTATTTATTGAGGAAAATGATCCAATAAGACATCTGTGAGTGGCAGAAGTATGTGAACCTTTGCTTTCAGTATCTGGTGTGACCCCCCTTGTGCAGCAATAACCGCAATAAACGTTTCCGGTAATTGTTGGTTAGTCCTGCACATCGGCTTGGAGGAATTTTAGACCGTTCCTCCATACAAAACGGCTTCAGCTCTTATGTTGGTGGGTTTCCTCCCACGAACTGCTCGCTTCAGGTCCTTCCAAGGTTAGGACTTTGACTTGGCCATTCCAAAACCTTAACCATTCTCTGGTAGAACGACTTGTGTACTTAGGGTCGTTGTCTTGCTGCATGACCCACGTTCTCTTGAGATTCAGTTCACGGACAGATGTCCTGACATTTTCCTTTTAGAGTTTACTGGTGTAATTCAGATTCATTGATGGAACAATGATGGCAAGTCATCCTGGCCCAGATGCAAAACAGGCCCAAACCAAAACATAGAGCTTTTTGGTTTAAATGAGAAGCGTTATCACCTGGACAAGCCATAAGGCTACTGGAACAATGTTTTGTGAATGGTTGAGACCAAAATAGAGCTTTTTGGTCTAAATGAGAAGTGTTATGTTTGGAGAAAGGAAAACACTGCATTCCAGCATTAAAAACCTCATACCATCTATGAAACACAGTGGCGGTAGTATCACGGTTTGGGCCTGTTCTGCTGGATCTGGGCCGGGACGGCTTTCCATCATTGATTGGAAGTGGAAGTGAAAACACTTTGCTACTTGGTGCTTTTTAACTTGCACAGGTTCCAGGAGTTTGGGAGGGGTATGGGTCTGAAAGAGGTTCTGAAACGCTTCTTGAAAGCTTAGAGGGTTTCATCATTTCTGACAGGTTGTTCATTCCTACTGCATTGATGTAGAAGGAAACAATGGGTTTGGTCAAAGAAGTTTGAGTGATATGGAACGAGAAGCTTGGAGATCGGCAATATTAGTGACTACATGGATGGACACCAGCCTTGTGAGTGACTGGATTCCATAGTAAAAACTTCCTTTCAATGGTTCAACCTGATAGCAATAGAGGGGTGGTCTGGGAATGTTCCCATGCTCACAATTGAACAAATGAGGAATGCTTTCCTGATTTGGGGGGGGGGGGCAGTAATGTGTTGAAGGCCAGTGGGAATCATGCAGGAAGACAATGAGCTCAGAAATGCATGCCAGTCCACGTGAGAATGGCCGGCTGGCTGGGTATGGGACATGAAATCTTCACTTGACTTGGAACAAAGCCAATTCATGGTCAAAAATCTCCAATGGTGCTGCAGAGAGGATTGGCCCAAAAATCTCCTGCAATCCATCCCTATCCTCAGTGTCTGCAACTGCTGATGTCACTAGCAGTTATTGGGGGGGGTTCCCACTCGGACTTTTTGGGGGGGGGGGGCTCTTCACTGTACTATGACACATTTAGGACACTTTCACTTTTCAATGAACAGACTTTTTCAAGTGAAACATGGTTACACTCAGTATAGCTGCATATAAACTTGTTTTATTCAAAATGCATTTTAATATCTTTTTTTGGGTGGACAGAACTTTATCAAGCTCATGGAAGAGATGAGTGGTTTTCTAATGTCTGCAAAGGAATTTAGAACGGGAAATGAGCGAGGAGGGTGTTCCAGAAGTTCGATGTGGAACGGTCCGAGAGACACGTGTGAACCCAATGCAGTGAAAATCAGAGATTAAAAGGATGTGCTGACGGCAGAGATGCCAACATCTAAGACAAGTTGGAAGATATAAAGTATGTACATGGATCTTTGGTAACAGAATAAAGAATCTTTTGAAGTCACTGCCAAGAAGGAAAACTAGGGGAACAGATTGATTACCACATAAGTTTTGTTGGCAGCAAAGGGGGGGAAAAAATCAGTCAAGGTGTTAATTTATGCCAAAAAATACTGAGAGCCTCATAGTGGACAACTGATTACAAGTTCACTTTTTATTCTGGTACAAAAGAAAACTGGAGAATATGAAAACCATTAGATGACTGCAAAGCTATGCTCAAGGTTGTTTAGCGTAGACTGTAGCCGCAGTCAGGAGACGAGTTAGTCCCAAGGAGAAACAAAATGGCACAGGAGTACCTCAAAGGTACATGCTTTTCTCTTAATTTCTACACCAGAAACATCTAACTGCATCAGATGTGAAGTGTTCCCTCTGCCAGTATTGGATCCACATCAGTCTTCAATAGGTTATAGTTGCATTAAAAGCAGAGGAGGGAAAAAACAGACTTTTATTAAAATGTGAAAACAACTCAACTGAAACATCAATGGAATTTGGTGGCAGTTGTGAAGGTGAAGAAACAGCCGACACCTTTTGCATTTTGCACTTCAGTGTCAGTAATGCTGGATTCTTAAGGTTATTAATGCTTAACTTGCTGATGAGTTTGTCCAAGGTATCCTGCAAAGCTAGTTAGCTATTGCAGCTTAGTCTATCTACACAACCATACAACTAAGTTGAATTAAATAACTGGACGTCTCTCAATGGTGGACAGTACGCATTCATCAGTCAATTTGAAACTGACGCAATTTCTGCCAAGGACGCTGGTTTCCTTCCACAGTCCTCAAACATGGGGAGAATATGAAAACTGCAGACAGATGGAACCAGACTGGAGCCCACATCTGAATACACAACCCAGGAGCTGTGAAGCACCAGTACGATGCAGACTGCCACCCACGCTGTAGAGCAGTCTTGATAGACCTGGGACAGATTGGGATTGTTAAATATGGCATTTCCTGTAATACTACTGTGATCGTGGACTCGTTTTGAATTGTTGTATGGAACCCTTTAGGAATGCCATAACTGCTCATAAAAATTATTTAAACAAGTGATGTCTCATTGAGACCTCAGGTCATCAGATGTTGGATTCTAAGGTGGTTGTACCCTTGAACAAATTGTTTACTTATGAATCCTCTGCTGTACAAATGGGTAAACAGCTTTTATGTTTCTTGAACAAAGAGATCTGCTAAATAAAGAATAGTTTGTCATTTAGTGTACACGATGTTTACTGAAATGGCGTTCTGGAGGGAAGACGTTGCTGGTAGACGCAAACTGGAATGCACAGCAGTAAAAGCTCAGTTTATGAGCAGCATGTGGAACTTGTTCAAAGTTCTTTAGGTTGAGAAATGGATTCTTTCTTTATGCTATCATGTTGCACGTTCTCCATACTCATGGCCCTTTATCCTTTGAAAATTTAATGAGTAGAATGAACCAGTTTTGCTTTACTGCGCTATTTGTTGAGCCGTTTTGTCAATGTACGTAGTGGTAATATTAGAAATGGTGACATTGATTAATTCCTGTTTTAGCTACACGAGAGTATTCTGTGCGATACCTTTTTGCCCTGCACAATGACATGCTTTTTGGTCCCACTGACTTGTGTTCTTTGGTTTTTATGTAAATTTGAGTGATTACATCATGAGATCTTCACAATTGTTCCGGATAAACTGGGATAATTGAATTTTCCTTTGAAGCCTTACGGCAGGAAACCAGCTATTTTAATTAGAGATCAAAAAAAGTCTTGCTAAAAATAGAGGGATCTGGTTTAATGACAGCGTTGCTCACGGTGGCCTTTGTGTGTACACCTATACCCCAGTATCCGAGTGTAACTGGTTCCTAGAAGTGACTTGAGAACCCCAAACTCTGACCTCTAGAAGCAGGCTCCAATATCTTTTATAAGGAAAATGAGTTTAGTCCAAGTTTTTCTGAGGAAACCCTAGTTAACTTCCCCAACACTGTAGAATACCTCAGTGGGATATAGAACACTTCCAACAGCAGTTAACAAATAGTTGAGGTAATTAATATGGATTTGTGTTTATATGGAGTTGCTTTTTTTGTGTCATGCATGTTGTTTGCCTTATTAGGTAGTAATGGCAACAGACTGAAATGTACCTCCTGTAATGAGCTGTACTTCTGCACAGAAGTGAAGTGAGAATGAAACGAAAGTGCAAAGCGCTTTTGAACACGGCCCACATGAGGCAAAGCCCGAGAACGGAGATGCTGGGCACAGTGCTGCTACGCAGTGTCGCACTTTGCTTATGCTGGGACTTTTCACCTCGAATAACTGGTTATGTTGAGCTCAAACCAGGGTGTATGTACAGTATTGTGCAAAAGTGTTAGGCGTGCAACTTGAATGTGTGTTGAGAAGTACAGGTAGAGGTTAGGAGGTTTCTGGTTGGTTCCAAATTGATTGTGCAGCCTGAGAATGACCTCAAACACCCAATCTGTCATACACACCTATGTTGAGCAAAAAGAAGGAATCCTGCAACAGATGGTTTGGTCCCCACAGAGCCCTCATCTCAACATGATCAAATCAGTCTGGGAGGACATGCAGAGATAGTCAAAGTGTGCAGAAGAACTGTGGCCAGTTCCTCAAAACGTTTGGAAGAACCGACCAACCTCTACCTTAAACTGCATGCAAGTTTGCATAAGAGAATTGATGGTGTTTTAAAGGCAAAGGGTGGTCCCACCAAATATTGATCTGATTGAGGGTTTTTTTTTGTCTACTGCACTTTTTAGAAGGTTTATTGATTAATAAGTATTCGTGGCATTATTTTTGGAACCATCCTCGCTTTATAGTGTTTTAGTAGTATTTCTCACAAGTGCCTTAGACTTTAAGTCTCATTTTTTTTAAGTCAAGACTTTTAAGACGAAAGGCTTCTTAATGTTCTTCCAATGTGATCCTCCATTATAATGCAACCCACAGTCCTTTTCTTGACTGTCCTCCAGTGCCTGAACTCTTTCATGAGTCTGTCAGACTATGACTTGGGGTGCATTACTTTAAAGTCTACTTTCAAATATAATAAACAAAAGTAGTGTCCCTCTTCTGTCCTATAGAGGGGCACTGAAGTCCTGCATGTTATTAGCTGTTAAACAAAATTGTCTTGCGAATGTTGAAGTTGCCGTACTTTTTTAAAAGCAGATTCAAACATTCATACTATGTACAGGTAAACTGCTTAATGCACTTAAATGTTCCACAAATGGAAGTCGTGCATACTGAGATGCTGTTTCTCAGCCTTTTAAATGAGCGAAATGAAGCTTTCCCAAACGTCACTAAAGGCATTTGTACCATGTGCAGCAGAACACAGGCAGGGTCGTGCGACTTTGTGACGTTAAAATGGAGACGCTTCCCAAATGCATAGAAATCATGTACGTGAGACATAGAACTGCGAGGATATTGGCAAAGTATTTCCCATACGGCGTAACTTGCTTGACAGTATTGTCACAAGGCATTGTATACAAAATGAGCTGGATGGGTGACGCGGGAACCTGGCACTTCTTCAGTTCTAGTAGGCAAATTTGTCATTGGGTTACAGTAGGACACCTGCTGTGGAAACCGATAGCTGGTATTGAAAGTTTAGCTGCGTTATAGCAAATTTGCATATATCAGGATTTAATTGTATTACGCTTTTACTGATTGATTGTAGTGGGTGGGCTTCCAGCCCAAAGTGTTGGTAAGATGAGGCACAAGTGTATCCAGCTTGTGGGTGGTTGTATTGACTCTAACAGAATGGAGTAACGTGTACAATCTGGATTATGTCTACACATCTGTTATGTTGGTAAAAGTAAAGAGAGGAAACTACTGGTGCATCATGAGACATCTTAAATTTGCAGGGACTGGAAAATGTGACTAGTATTGTTTTGTAACTGTATGAGACGGTAGTATTAAGAAAATCGAAAGGTATAAATCTTGTATTTGTTGTGAAATGTATATTCCTTATCTTTACTGTTGTTTTCCCAGGTCCTACAGGCTACCTGAAAAATTCACCCAAATGGTAACTGTTAGGTAGGGTATGTGGCACCTGCCAGGGACAAGAACTTCTGAAATAGATCTTTCCAGTAGATAAGCTCAGCTTCTCTGTGTAGCTGTGGTGCCAAAGACTGTCACCTTGTGAAACCGGTCCAGTGAGCTGCAAGAGCCAAGCGTATAGGCATCCATTTTCTCTAGGTCTTAATGTGAAGAAATGTCAGTGTTGCAAGGAGCTTTGTGTGTGGACAGAACGACAGTCTGTCTAGGAAAGCAGTCCATCTGTTTTTGAAACAACGTTTAACTGGTAGGGTCTTCAAGTGTATATGGTAGGAAGAGCTTTATTGAATGTAGAATGAGTTCTCTGAAATGTTGGCAGCCTCTTCTGAAACTAGAACGGGAGTTGACTATGAACAGGAAACTCGGGTTGTATCTTGTTGAAGGTTAAGCAGGGTTGATTCCTGGACCCATCACAACTGTTTAAAATGAGTTCTGTGGCTTCTTGAAAAGTCTGAAATGTTATTGTACCAATTAAGGCTTTGGGACATGACAGTGACTCACCTTCATGTGATTTTCTGGAAGTTAAATAGTCACTGTCCTATTTAAAATATTAAGTTGCATGTATGAGGTGGCAGTGCTACCTGGTTACCTACCTGAAATTTGACTGGTATTTTTAAAACGGTTATTTAACAACATCCATGGTCAAAACGACGCACTAAAGACTGACGCGCTTTTGGATGATGGTGGCTAATCCTCATTTTAGTACCTGCACACAAAAATAAAATAATATTCATCTCTTTATGGGCAGTACGCCTCGTATGCAGGTTTACGTCCGTATTGCAAAAAATCTACAAACTGCCTTTTTTTTGTATTTTTAGTGGTGGGGGTGTAAAAAAATACTGAAACTGTGAAACGTGTACATGCATTTTTAAAATTCTACAAGTGTGTTTATGTTCTACATGGGCAGAGTTAGGAAATTATTGCACCCTTTAACGTATGGGGTTATGGCACGCTGGGCTTGGGGTGGGTGGCCAGGTGTGATGCCCTACAGGGTGGAGTTATGGAGTGTTTTAATAAAAACAAACACCCAAAAAAGGGTCAGTCTGGAGGATTTGACAGCAACCACATCAACACCAGTTTGTGCTCTGCAGTGTGATCACACCATTTTTTCGATAGTCTATTAAATATTACACTACGGCCAGACATGATCCTCATCTCTTAATCAGGTGTGGTTGATCCAGAAGATCAGTGTGGCCGTGTTCTTATGTACCACAAATACTTCATGGTTTTTAATTCATTTTCTAGCTCTGCTGATTGTTTTGAATGTGTAATGGGTTATTTTAGCAAATTATATTAAGATAACTGTTTATTACCGTTTCCTGAATCTCTATCTATAAAGGTCAATCTGCTTGTCTTTTTTTTAATGCATGGCTTTGCTTTTCAAGCCGCAAACTTAAAAGTTGGCAAACGGGCGCTTCTCACCCTAACTTCATTTTTTTTTTTTTTTTTGGGGCGCGTTGTACACAGGGAGCAGAGCTCACAACACACAACTTCTGCACAGAAGTGAAGTGAAAACGAAATGAAACAATAGAAGGGTTTTCACATTGACATGCTGACAGATTTTCTTGCCACCCCACCCGTCAAACATACATGCTTTCTCTGCCTCTCTCCATCACCAATGCTGATGGGATCTTCTTGCACCCCTCACACACAAGGCAGACACCACACACACTGCTTACTACACTTACCTTTCCAGCACTACACCTTGGTGACCCAGGCACCACCAGGTCGCACAGCTAGTGTTTCGCTGGAACACCACCAGTCACAAGACCTCATGGGATGGGGTGTGCGTGGTCAGCAGTCGAGTGTGGTTGTCGGCAACATTTTGACCCCTGACTGTGATGTTAATCGGGCAGTAACTACCTGGGTGTTGACTGTACAGCATAGTACTGAACTTCAGTTCAGTTCAGAAGTGGTGTAGGGACAGAACTTCCCAGTGTGCAGCTGAATTGTACTCAGGAAGAAATGTATCTTTTTTTTTTTGTTAAAGTAATAGAAATAAATATGCAAACCATAGGTTTGTTTTCGTAAGTTGCATAGAGAACTACAGGGGCTTGTTCTCTCCACATGTCAATGGGCCTGATATTAATGATGTGGGTTATTGTCACTTTGGAGTTATTACTAGTTATTAAAACAAGGTTTTAGTTACGACTTTGAAGGGTTCATGATACCGGGACTCATTTGGAGAACCAGGATGACAAAGTAGGTAGTGAATGAATGTGAATTACTGGTGTTGCTTGCAGTAACGTTTTGCAGTTTGTTGGCTCCGACAGCGTAGATCAGACACGGCAAACCAAGTGCACCAATTCATATTGTAACATGGAATTGAAGATTGAATTTATGATTTTGTGCTGATAGTGTTTAAAAATGTGTAAGATATTAGACTCCCGGAATAACCGAATTAGATTTGTTTTTAAGATGTTTATGTAGCAAATTAAATTTAATGTAATACGGAGTCTATAATCCTGTTTGTCTGCTGGTTCCCACAGGTCACAACAAAACCTAGACAACTGCACAGAATAAATTAGTTTTAGATGAAAGTGTACACTTTAGCATATACTTTCGGTTGATTAAAACAAATTAATAAAATACTTATTGTAAATTTTCATAATCTAAAGCGATATTTATTCCACTTATACATCAGATCTAACATCACGCCGGTTTTAAGTCCATGACTTCAACCGCCGCACTGCATGCTGTGCTGTGAATCAAATCCATATGGAAAAACGGGTGATGCTGTAACAATAAGGTATTTTTTGATGCTGTTGAGTCATGAAAAGTCAAGATATTTCTGTTCAGTAACAAGTGGATCTTGTAACTGACCATTGCAATCTCACCCCCCCCCCCCAATATTCTGTCATTGATTTTCTGGAATGGATATAAAGTTCAGAACGTTGAAGGCATCATTTAAGGGTAGTATTTTTAATTTTTTTTTTTAAACCATGGCAACTTTTATAATTCAGTGTAGATTGAAATGAAGCCGTTAACAGTACTGAAACATACATGGGTACGGCATTTACAACAAATTGCACGTAACAATGAATAACGTGGAATCTGTTTCGGTTGAATCTGAATGCCACCGGGAACCAGCCGGCTCTTCTCCACTTATTTTATACGTTAGTGTTGTTTTCTCCAAAAAGGTCAAAATGACTTGAATATTTATATTTTCCCTTTTATTGTACTTAAAATTGGGTTGTAATTCTTCCCTTTTTGTGACTGTGCGTTAAATCAAGTATAGAATGTGCTGTTATTTGCACAAATGAAAGGTCTGAAAGAAAATTTAGTCACTGAAACATGAACAATCTAGGATATTAATGTGTCGTAACAAGTCTAAGCGTTTACGGAATCTGTCTGAATCGGTGTTGCGTTTCTTAGAAAAAACGATGGATTATTCAATGCAGAGCAACAAAATGGTAGTTGAGCAGTTGAATGGGTTCCTAAAGAACATTGCTAGGTGATCTCATCCTTGCCATCTCTGTGCTGAGTCATTTCTGAGGATCTTCTGTCAATGTGCTTGACTTTGCTTCCTCTTAGTCAGGGTTTCCATTTTGTGGACCACTGATTGTACCTTAAAAGAGTAAAAACTAGTGTGAAATCATGATAAAGTGGCATGGTATTCAAATAAAAGGTCCTACCTATGGTATCTTGTATGCCGAAAGGGAAAATATATAAATGCACTCCAGGATTGATGTACATCCTTCATAACATCACACTTGGTTCCAGAAAACATTTATACTAAATGCGGTAGCTACATGTAAAGTAGTTTTTGTTTGTCTGAAATTTCACTTCTCACTAAACCACTTAATTTAACTTAAGTTCTCATTTGGTAAAGTAAATATGATGAAATGAACATTTCAGCTGGAACAATAGAGGCAACCACATGGGTATACCAGGGCGAGGATGGAACTACTGTCCTAGAGAAATTTTTAGTTCTTGTTTTTGCAGACCTGAAATTTGCTGGCGAGTTTAACTCTTTGTTCTGCCTTATTAGTTCATGTAGTTGTAAATGTGACGGTTTTAAGGAATGTGGATGAATGGAAAGAAATTTGTTCATAATAATAGAAGTGTCTTTGAGAAGTTTAAAATTTAATTGTTGATCACTAATGAAGCTCTAAATGCGTTTGGTGGTCATCTGCTAAAGCTGAAGTCACTTCTGCTTTGTACCGTTTTGACTGACGGAAAGCAAGACAGGAAATGGGCTTATGGTTTGTCTACTTTTAAATTAAGGACTGCTGGTAAGTTCATGGTTGCTGAAGGCTTAAATTTGGTTCAGCTCTTACTGAAAAGGTTTCCAGTTTTTTAACCTATTTGAACTGTATGACCAAAAAAAGGATAAATAACTATATAGTTAGAGCAGCATTTTGATTTAACTAAATAAATATCCTTTGCATGTAGGAGGTGGAGGCCAGGACCCAAAAACTGGACGAAAATGAAGACATGGTTCCTTTCAGAGATGGCACAAAGTGCTGTGTAAAGGAGGTTACCTTTCTGTAGACCTGGGATTTTCCGCTACCTTAGCTGTAACGTAACAGTTGCCTCTTTTATGGCTACGGTGTTTTGCAAACATGTTCAGACCTTTGCCAAGTTCTCTCATAAATGATGCATTGAAATTGCATTAAAACAATGAAAGAAAAATGGAAATACACTTTTCATAAGTCCTTAGTGGTATTTACCAGCTTTGAAAACTGTCTGGGATTTTTGGGTCATTCTTTGCAAGTTTGGTTGTTCCGATCGGTTACACGATGCTTATGGATTAATTTGCAAATAGTGCCACGCGATTAATGTAAGGACCTTTGCCATTTTTGTTCTTGACCTATTCCAGTGCTGTTTTGGCCTTGTAGTTAGTGTCATTGTTCTGCCAAAAGGTGAACTTCCTCCCAAGTCTCATTTTTAGCAGGGTGTTGGAGGCTCTTTTACTGCAGTCTACTGTGTTTTGCGCCATCCGCTTTTTTTTTTCCTTGTGTGTTTACAACATACTCAGGTCCTGTTGATGAAACCATAGTTGGCTGTAGGGATGGTGTTTTTTGAGGCATGGGCAGTGTTGGGTTTGTGCCACCCGCAGCACATTGAATTTTGGTTTAGATGCTCTGTCTTGGTCTCATTTGACCACAGACTTTCTCCACATCAGATGTGTCACTGCCACGCTTTCTGGCTAACTCCAAACATGCCTTAACATGGATCTTTTGAGTAATGACTGAGTATATGCCTAATGGTGTTGTGCACCTTTATGCCTTATGGCAGTCAAACCAACAATCCTCACTGGGTTATGTTTTATGCATTTGTATCAACTAAGTTGCAAACTTTTGCAGGGTGCTGTTTGGTGTTCTTTAGTCAGAGGGATTATTTGCTCAGAAAATGGGACTTTAATGGTTCAACTTGGCTTCCACAACACAGGGAGTGATTACTTGTGTAAACAGCATTTTATTTTCTTGTACTGTAATTGTAAAACAACAAAATTAACTTTCAGCAGATTAATTTTACTGAATGGTACATCGAAATTTCAGAGAATTGGTCAATGATCTGAATACTTTTGTAAGGTGTTGTATATGGAAGAGGCAGATTATTCTGCAGAAGTGCAATACTTATTTGGAGCACTGACTTGAACTGTGGCTTTGGGCCTGCTTGCATGGATCAAGGAAAGGGTGGTTTGATCAACAGTGGTTCTTGGATGTCTCAAGTTGTCTTTCTGGCTTTCCTTTTGGAGTTGTACATCTCCATATGGCATAAGCAGTGACACAACTGCTTACATAAAATTGGTAACCAAAGGGCTCTGACTATATAGAATTTAACCATGTCAGAAAAGCCCAAACACATTACATAAAGCTCTAACTTTAAAATAAAATGTCTGTAATTTTTAATGCTATTAATGATGACAGTGATGTCTCACATTTATGTATAACTTGGAACATACCTAAGGTGGATCACAGCAGCTGTTTTGCAGAACCTGAAATTGTATGAGACTTGAGCACCATGAGGTAAGGCACTATTTAAGACTTCAGGGGATGATTACATGTACTTCATTTTATCTAGGGTGGTGAGAGTAACATCTTACTTAGTAAGAGCACAGGGAGCAATTATGACCCCAGTATGATAGGATTTCAATTTCCCATCTCATCTGATGGGAGCAACCCTCTATATCTGTCACAGACTGGGTTAAGGTTGGATCTGATGTGATAAGAGTGCAGTATGAACGCGTCTAGACCACTTTGCAGTGCCATCCAAGTGCAAATTAATCCCAAGACTGCTTTAGTTCAGAAGACTTGGACGTAGGTGCAACAGCCTCGTATAGCTGCTGAAAACCATGTCTTGACAAATGTATAGATGTATTCATATACTGTTAAAGATATTAT
Source organism: Arapaima gigas (assembly GCA_900497675.1). Classification (NCBI taxonomy): domain Eukaryota; kingdom Metazoa; phylum Chordata; class Actinopteri; order Osteoglossiformes; family Osteoglossidae; genus Arapaima; species Arapaima gigas. The sequence goes on along the minus strand of UFQX01000728.1, from coordinate 203,714 downwards.
AATGAACTCTTATGGGCCTCTGTCGCCAGTTCCTTGGTTCTTTCATGTAAGGAAGAAGCTCCCCCTGACATCCTGTGCAGAAACAATAGTTCTCTTCTGTGACGGGCAGAGAAACCTCTGGGCTAGGTTGTGCTGTGGTACACCGTTAAGCTCTATTCATTCATGCCTGAAATCAGCCATTGTCCTTGACACAAGATGGGGGTTGGGAGAGGACACAGGAATAGAGGTTCTGTCTTCTGTTCTGCTGGATGTCATCAATGTGCTTAATATATTCAACATGCCTGCAATGTGGAGTACGTTGGCCAGTATGAAGTATTAAAGTATGTTTTGGGTAATGCCAGGTAACCATCTGTCAGGGCCTGGTGTGGGCTTTTATAACTGCTGCTGCTTATGGCACGGAAACCCAGACATCAAAGTGGAAATGATTTCAGATTCCCAGCCCCCCCTCTTTTGGATTAACAGAATATTATGGACATCCTGATGGAATTTTTCAAAGAAATTCATCTCAGTCTTCTGTGTTGTAGCTGCTTATAACGCACTTCATAAATCTGATTGCACTAAGTCTTTAGCCGTGCGATCTTCTCCCACAACGTTCTCAAGTGGTACATTATGTTTGTTATTCCATCATTATGAATGGACATGTTAATCTAAAATCCAATGTCATGTGCATGGTACATCCATCAAGGAAGGAGGTCTTTTAATGTCCAAGGCATAACTGTTTCTCCATGTAGACTCCTCAAATTTCTGTTCAAATTCCACAAACAGAAACACTTGCTCATATGAGTTAAATATAACCATGTATCTAAGGCTTTGTCCAGAATCCAGCTAAGATTCCAGGCTGATGTCCTTGTGTGTTCTTCTGAGTGACAGCAGTGAAGGTCATGTAGCCAAGGATCTGGTCATTAAGAGGGTTCTTTTTTTTTTTTTTTTTGTTTTTTAGAAATGTTTCCTGTTTGGTTCATGGCTGACCTAGTTTCCTTTGCCACATTTCCTGGGATCAAATCATAAAGCTGAATGTCAGGAATTTTACTTTTCCCCATAAAATGAATGCAGCTATCAGATTTAAATGACATTGAAGGATTTAAAGGGACAGCTGCATGTGCCTGAGATGAGACTGTGTGGTAAGTGGTTGTGATGTTGTGTCTTGTTACCTCCCATTATCTGTCATACTGAAATCTACGTAGACCGTATTTCAAACGGTGAACGTTGCCTCCATTGTTTAAAGTTACAGCTTGTAAATGAGATATGAAAGTGTCTATGACTGAAGCCTGTTGCACATTGAGTAACATCCTCCTGTATCCTACAGAAGTGGGTGTATTATAAAATGTCCACTTTAGAGGACATCTTTTCTCTGCTGCCTTTTTGGTGGACATGAAGAACACTGTATGTTTCAAGCTGCCTGGTTTGGTTTGTGTCTTGCTACTAACTAGTAGTGATGGACATTTGTAGACTATGACAGACTTAGAGCTTACCTGTGTTACTTGTGCCGTTGTTTTGCTTTTTGGCGTTTCAGATGTTCCGTCATTAATGACAGAACTAAGCTAACCTGATGCTAGGGGGAAATTCTGAAAGTGCTTAATCCATCTGATCAACCATTGAAGTTGTGTAAGCGTGCTGAATATTGTCTTCGAACAGCACAACGGTATGAACTACAATGTAAGAATAACTAGTATTAGTTATTCTTCCGTTCCTTTTCTGCCAGTTTTTTGGTAAATGCCATTTCTGCTGCTACGAGGCTTGCATTGAGATCTGATTGTCTTCTGTACTTCACTGAATTTCATCAGATGTTTTTTTTTTTTTTTTTTTTTT
>UFQX01000728.1:118178-201819 GCA_900497675.1 Arapaima gigas | reverse complement strand
TTTTTTTCCATAAAAATGAATTGTCCTTTTACCCCCCCCCCCCCCCCTCCATCACCACAGTGGGACTTTACTTAACTGGGTGATTTAGAGCAAATTAACCTCCTTATGCAAAGGACTGGCACATTTGGGTCCAGTTTTTTTTAAAGGGCAAACAAGCATTTTTATGCATGACAGTAACTTGACATTTTGAGATTTATTAACTTCTAGTTTTTCATATTACTGTATTGTCAGTAACCACTTATCTGGTGCATTGATTTTTTTTTTATCTCTTGGGTTTTACATGTGGTTTAAATACCAGTTGAAGGAACAGTCGCATAAACCAGGCACAAACAATGCAGGAATGCAGTGCCTTAAACAATACAGAGTAGAGCCCCTGAGCTAACCAGTCCCAATTTAGTTTGTTATAAAAGCTATGAATCAGATAAATGATTTAAAATATTGTAGCATGAAAAGTGTAGATATTCAATCTCTGTTTTTAAATACTAACCCAGTGTGTCATGGTGGTCTGTATCCAGCCCTGCTGAGCGTAGGGCAACAAAAAGGATTGTACTCTAAATGAAACATTACCTCATCTCAGGGCAAACACCCACATAGTTGCTCAAAAGACAGACTAGAGGCAATTAAGATTCACCAAGTCCCTTTAAACACGTGTTTGGGTTGAGCAAACTTCATACTGACAAGCAAACCCACATCTTTGGAGTCATGACGCATGAATGCTGTCCCCTTGTCTCTACATCTTAATACCTTTGTTGCAAAATCCATTTCATGTTGAAATCAAGTTACTTTTACATGAAAAAAGAATAGCTTGACTTTGCAACACATCTAAACTACAAATGAGCGAAATCAAATGGTTTATGACAGTGCGTACATGTGTTTATGTGCCTTTCATTAAGGACAGAATTATATGTTTTACGACGGGACGATTTTAGGTTCCAACGTGTAACGGTTAAAATGTGGTTATGTGACGCAACTGTAGTCACAAGGTCACGAACAGCATTTGCAGGGTTTTAATTGCTCTGTTTCTTCAGTTCTAGGAAGAAGCGGGAGGTCAGTTGAACAGTGTGTACGCTGTCATCAAAGCAAGTGTTGATGTACGATAATACAGCAAAGGGACTTGAACTACCTCACGCAAGAGGGAATACTTGACACAAGAATAGAAAACAAACTGCAGATGTTGGTAGACCCATACAGGAAGATCAGAATGTTGAGCTGTCATGCCTGAAAGGAAGGAAGTGGCAGGAACTGCTGCTGGCTAAAATGAGGGGAAAGCTTCACCGTAACCTCCTGCCTTCTTGAAGGCGTGTTCCTCACTTGCAGTGGTGAGAAAAAGTATTTCGTCCCTCCCTGATTCCCCCCATTTCCCCAATTGCGTATTTATCGCAATTAATGGTTTCAGAACATTAGACAAAGGGAACTTGAGCAAAGCAGTGTTGTTTTTAAAATCATAACTTTAAGGAACAAAGCTGTCCAACAGAACAAAACACTTTCAGTGCACTCTATATGCCGCAAACACCGTAGCTACGTGGACTTATGTTTATTTGCAGTTGAATGCCAAACTGTATGCTGCTTTGGAGAAGAGTGAATAAATGTAAATCACATTTGACCTTGGCTTTTGAGGAGGACGCGTCTTTGACTAAAAGCTATGAGGAGTGGTCCCTTAGGTAGCTTAGTTGACTGAAAAGAGTATTTTGTAAGGAAACTCTTAAAATCATTTTAATGTGAAGTTGTCCTCACACAGCAGATTTCAATACTGCTTGAACTGTTACTTATTTTTTGGATTTTCTTGAAATGCAAACACAGATTATATTTCACTTAGGTTTTGTTTCCGGTCCTGTAAAAGGATGATAGGATAATATCAATTGTTCGCTGCGTATTAAACTGCGCCTTTGATTGGCTTATTTTGGGCTGGTCCAAAAGGAGTCTTTTAGCTGTCTGAGCTGTGGAAGCTCTGGAAGATGGAAAGGCACGTAGCCAGATGGAAGTTCCCAGTTGGTTATACATACTTGTCTTGTATGTATTTTCCTCTTGGGGCGCCATCTAAGCTGTGGATGTACAGTGACTAAAGAGAAATCATCAAGGAAGTTCTTGCAACTTGGCTTTTTGTTCTTTTTGTGAAGCTTAGTTTTGTACTTGATACTCCCTAGTTTTTAAAAAAAAAAAAAAAAAAAAAAAAAGCTATTGCTCAGACTGCCTGTCTGGGACTTTTTGTTCCCTGGGACATTCAAGATCCGGTCCCACTACATGAATGGAGTTAAACAGGCTCCAGACTGGCAAGCACTTTGCTGAGCTTTGCAAGTGGGGGGACTCGGGTACATCTGGCAGATGGATTTCACTCTGCCTGTGCTGCCTGTCAGGATTAGATCTTCGGGGCCATGTTGTGTGCTGGCTGAGAACCTTATCAAACATCTTTTCCTAAAATGGCTTCCCTGCTAAGTCTGAAGATCCACAGCTTGCAACTCAAGGTCCACTGGAAAAAGCCTGTTGGGGTTGGAGGTATGGTGGAGATGGTGCTTAGAGATATTTCCCCCAGGGCTTATTGTTTCTAGGGCAAGGTGCCTCAAAGCTGACTGAGAACTAGTTGAGGCATCTTGAAATTTTGCTCAGGTTACAAATCCAATCCCCACCTTCTGGTTACATTTATACATGTGTGGCATCAGAACTCTTTCTGTTTCAGTTCAATGATACTTTTTTTTTTCCTTAATGTTTTGTAACCAATTTTTCCCCCACCTCATTCTTCAGTTCAGATGAAAGGCTTACTTGCAACTGTATAGATTTAAATAAGTATAACTGAAGGATTCATCTTTTTATTTTATGACGTATCTCCTTGTCTCTGGGGAGCCAGTCAGGGTGTAGAGTTCCATGCAGATCCAGTTGTTGTAAAGTCATGAAGATCCAGCTCGGCCCCCGATAACTAATAACTGAATTAACACTCTTGTTTGTTACATTTAACAGTTGAATATATAGGTGCGGTGAAGAGAATTTGAAATTGCAGGTTTTCCTTTTAAAAATAGAAAAATTAAAAACTGGTGTATATGTTCTAACTTTTTATTAGTTTTATGAGCAGCACAGCAGCGTACACACGGAGACAATACGTTGAAAAAATTGCAAGTCCACAGAGCGAGGGCTGAAGGTCAGAAGTTTAAAATGTTTGAGTATGATCACAACACACAGTCTGGACATTCCTGAATTCCTTTGAATTGTTGTGCAGATCAGTACGCCTGAGATTTAAATTATATTGACGTCAATGCATATTAGATGAGGCAACTACTTTAGTACATACCTAGAACATACCATAATTTCTGCATTGCGTGTGTTAAGATGGGTTTATTGTGAAGTGTCGCACAAGAATACGAGTTCAGTAGTATTTGTATATTAATGACTGTTAACATGGAAAAATCATGTTGTGAATTCACTCATTTTAAAGTGTTATGAGGCTTCAATAACAAAAAGACCGTCAGAGCGCATTTGGAGGATGACCACGGAGCCCAGTGTATTTTGTGAACTTAAAAGCACTTTGTAACACTCCAGAGTTTGACAGAATGCACTGTAATTGCTTACAGATTGTTGCAGCGATGGCTTATTCTACTCATAAAAATGGAATAAAGCTACAATCGGTAACTCCCCACACCTGGTGCACGTCACTAATGCCTTATGGCCAGACTTCTTCACTATATACTGCGGGTGTTCAGGTTTTTGTCGTTTTATTAACTACCTCCAACTATAAACATATGTAGCATTTGTCTTTCTGACAAAATACACATTTTCAAAATTGAAAGTAAATTATTTGTTAATGATTAATGTTTCATTTAATACATTTACTTTAAAAGGGTCTATAATTTTATATAAAGTGTAATGTAAGCTGAATATTTTTGGATGCTGCTGTTTGGTTAGCTTTGTCAACGGTGCTACAAAATTTGCAAGGCGAGTTTCTTTGTTTCCTGTTTACCAGGTACATCTGCTTTAAAACGGGGCTCTGTTTGTGCTGGAGGGCCACCATTTACAACTAACTGTAAAATCATTAAGCAATAAGAGCTCTGCTGCAGATGTATCCTATGGTCCTCAAGCACCAGGGTTGAAGAGCATTGCTGTGGACGATAGATGGCAGATATCTCCAGACTGTTTAAATGTCGTCTTTCTGGGATTCCTTCTAACGCAGGCTGCGTTTTCTTTATCCCTGGCAGTTTTCTGCAGGAGTCCCGACTGATGGAGGTTTTACAGTGCGATGGTTGTCACTTCCGCGCTGAATCCTATGATGACCTCAAGGCACATATCCAAGATGTTCACACGGCCTTCCTGCAACCCACAGCGGTCGGAGAAAGGAGCCCAGAGCAGTCTGGGCCCAACTCACTTGACTCGCTCCATCAGGGAGAGCAAGGCGAGGACCACGAGCAAGCCGGTATTATCTCTGGATCGGAGTGGTTGATATTGCTCAGGAATGGGTAAAATGCATAGTAAATGTATTTGTGTAAATTTATTTAAATATGTTAAATTACAAATGTAGAAATACCCATTCAAAAGATCCTGGAAAGAAGACTGACTGATATGTTAGTCTTAAGACATTAATGCATTCTTATCTTCCCCTTAACATTTTGAAACCGTAACCAAAGCTTGGCAAGTTTGAATGAAAGTGGTGAATTGGTTAACGCATTTCACCTTAAAATCATCTCACCTTAAATGTCTTGGTTTTGCTTTGTATTAAAACATTCAGAATTTTATTCCCCACTGAGCTAAGGACCTTAGAATAATTTGTTAAACATTGTGCTTGCAAGGCTAACCCACACAGAGGTTCTTATTATAGCTCTACAAATTTCATAAAATACTTAAAAATGAGTTTTGAAACTAATATCAACGTGGTAAAAATTGCAAGATGCAATAAATTCGGAGCTGTCGTGTAAATGAACCCTCTGCAGTTTCCCCCAACTTGACAAAGTGTGTCATCTGTGTCCTAGTAAAAGCTGAACTGATGTGCGAGTTTAATGACTGTAGTTTATGGGTTTGTGTTTCAGAGCTGCATTGTTTGGACGTGGCACCTGGATCTTTTACAGATTCAGTCCAAATTACTCACAACAGAATGTTGAAAAACTCCTCCAAGCCTACAAGCCAGTTCTTTCAGTGCAAATTCTGCATCCGTTACTTCAGATCAAAATCCCTCCTCAATGATCACACCAGGAAAGTACATGCATTTGTGGGCAAACCTTCTGTAAACGAGGGGAGTTCATCACCTGCTCAAATGTTCAAAAAAACTAGCTACAGCATTGTCAGCCAGGATGATTTTGGAAAGGTGTTTTCATGCCAGTACTGCTCGTACAAATCTCCACGACGAGCCCGTATTCTGAAACACCAAAAGATGTATCATAAGTACTGTCTCTTGAACAGCGCAGAAGCAGGCAAAGACTCTCCCTCTGCATTTTCCGACCAGGAACCACATAGGGAGTTGCCTGAGGAAGTGGTGCAGCGTAGTATTTTAGAGTCGATGGTAAAACCGCTTACCAAATCTAGGGGAAACTTCTCTTGTGAATGGTGTGGATACCAGACTCTTCGCCGAGAACGCTGGTGTGATCACATGATGAAGAAGCACCGCAACATGGTTAAGGTCATTTCTTCGCTACAGCAGGATCAAGAAGGGGATGGCGCTTTGGAGTCCTACAAGTCTGACTCGCCTCCTTCGCCGAGAAACATCCACAGTACCTGCGCGACATCCACGTCTGTGAATGGCAGTGAGGATGCCTCTGCTAAGTCGTTTGGCTTTGCAGAATCCTCAGTAAGTGCAATGGTTCATTCTCCTGCTGAGCAAATGGACAGTATTTCTTATGAATATTCACAGATTAAGACACCTAACAGCACTGGTGCCTCCATTTTGTCTGACAGATCAACATTTATTACATCTGATATGTCTAATTCCGGTGTGGATTTTGAGACGAGCAGTATGGTAGATGATTCAAGAAGTAGCTCTGATCTTGAAACGGAAGAAATTAATGATTCCAACGATGCAAGTCCTTTTTCAGGTGAAAAGCAGTTATTGTCTGATGAGGATTATAAAATGCTGGAAACAAAAGGCGTTATGTTGAAAAGGTACACGAACCGATTCAAGTGTCCATTTTGTCCTTTCTTGACCGCGCGTGCTCACGGTATCTCTCGTCATGTTGAAAGTACCCATTTCTCTGGAAAGACGAGTGTTTACAAATGTGACACCTGTTCTTTCATATGCACTAGTTCATTCAGACTAGATGGTCATAAAAAAAGTCACATGGGGGTGACCTCTGAATGGGAGAACACTGAGGAAAACCAGAATGTTCTTGATGAACCAATGAATGGAGCAAATGTCATTTCTAAAACGTCAAAAACATCAGATGCGGCTGTTGACGCCGATTGTCAGAATCTTCATTGCTGCTCCATCTGCAGCTTCACCACCACAACGCTGAAAGGACTGCGCGTTCATCAGCAACACAAGCATTCTTTCTGTGATAGCATGCAGCCAGATAGTGTTGACGTTCCATCGCGTGAGCTGCATGATTCAGAACCTGAAACGTATAGCCCTTCAAACTTTGTACAGAAGACCCAGACTTCAATTCTTGGCTATTCGTCCAAAAAACACTTTGTTAATAAAACTGCACGGAAATCCATTAATGACACGCCGCTCGACCTGTCACCAGTTAAGAAGAGAACCAGAATAGATGAAATTGCAAAGAATCTACAAAGTAAAATTAGCCAAAGTGCACAGCAGGATGACTGTGTCATTAATGTTGAAGAAATGGATGAAGAGGAGGAGGAGAACGCTGTACTTGAAATCGAAAATGAAGATGCTCAAGCGAGACAACATCTGAAAAAGCGTCGTTTCTATCCGCAGCACTGCATGTACCCGAGAAAAATGCAGAATGCCCACGAAGAGGAGGTCGTGGGAAGGCAAAAGGCTTCCGTTCAGCAGAAGCCGAACTGTCGAGACACGCTCCTAACCTGCGCGCTCTCAGACGAGGAAGACAACGAAAATGAACACGCGGTGTCTGTTGGGGCCGAAAGCCTGCTCAGTCAAACGGACCAGGACAGCAGGGAGGCTTTCCAGGATAGTACTGTTTACAACGTCGACAGCGAGACTCTGTTTTACTGCAAGCACTGTGATTACCACAACAAGTCGGCACGTAGTGTCAGTACTCATTATCAGAGGATGCATCCGTACATCAAATTTAATTTTAGGTACATATTAGATCCCGAAGACCAGAGTGCGGTCTTCCGGTGCTTAGAGTGTTATGTGGAGTTTACAACTTTTGACGACCTGAATCGGCACTACGTGGAGCACCACCCCGAAGCCATCAACGTGTTGAATTTCAACCAACCCGATCTGGTTTACAAGTGCCGATTCTGCTTGTACACCAGCCCAAACGTCCGAAGTTTGATGCCGCATTACCAAAGAATGCACCCAACTGTGAAAATAAATAATGCCATGATATTCTCCAGTTATGTTGTGGAACCACACCGTAAAGAGTCTGCCGAGTCCCATACACTGAGAGAAATCTTGAACTCTGGTCCCAAGACGTTCACCAATGCCTCAGCTGGGTCCAAATCACCTGCGTGTTTTAGCTCTGCCCAGAAAAGCTTGAGAACCCAAGATTATAGCGCAGAGACTGATTTTATGAAAGAAGCTACAGTTAACAACATAGTGGTCTATGACTGTGACATCTGTTCATTTGCTAGTCCAAACATGCATTCTGTGCTGGTGCATTACCAGAAAAAGCATCCAGAGCAGAAAGCGTCATACTTTCGCATCCAGAAGACGATGAGAGTTGTCTCAGTTGAAAGGTCTCATTCTTCCAATAATGCTAGCCCTGACTTGAGCTCGCCTGGTGCGCCGAACGCATCAAATCCCATTCACGTGGGACGGGATGAAGACACCTTTTATTGCAAACACTGTGTGTATAGCAATCGGTCCGTCGTAGGTGTGCTCGTCCACTACCAAAAGAGACACCCGGAAATAAAGGTGAACGCAAAATACATCAAGCACGCTGCCCCTACCCCCGCCTTAATGAAGCTAATGGAGGAATTACAGATAACTCCTCCAAAACAGTTCTTGAAATCATTCAGTCACAATGGCACTGCTTTGTCTAGTGCTCCCCGTTCTGGTACCAGTAGCGATAAAGGAGAGATGGAAATGTTGTTTTTCTGCCAGCACTGTGACTATGGAAACCGCACGGTCAAAGGGGTGCTGATCCATTACCAGAAGAAGCACAGAGATGTCAGGACAAATGCTGATTTGGTGCGCAGATACACTGCCGCAGTTCGCAGTCAACGAGAAAGGGTTCAGTCGAGCACCCTACCTAATCCGGCTTCCGCGACCAACACAGACGCACCGAGGCCACTTCGAGCCTTGAAATGCAGGCACTGCTCTTACACAGCACCATATGTATATGCTTTGAAAAAGCACTTGAAGAAAGAGCATCCCACAGTGAAGGCTACAGCCATGACTATTTTACGGTGGGCTTACCAAGATGGCGTCTTAGGAGCTGGGTATCACTGTGAATGGTGCATTTATTCCCATGCAGAACCAAATGGGCTGCTCATGCATTACCAAAGGCGTCACCCTGAGCACAACGTTGACTACACTCACATGGCCACCAAATTATGGGCAGGGCCCGACTCCTCCGGCTCCCAGCCAGGTGTAAATTCCGACTCCAAGCACTATCGATGCAGGGATTGTGCATTTGAGGCTTGTTCTATCTGGGACATCACGAATCACTACCAAGCTGTTCATCCTTGGGCCATAAAAGGTGATGAATCTGTGCTACTAGATATCATAAAAGGTAACCCAGCATTGGAAAAGACACAGGAGGCAGTGAATGAAGTCCACGCTTCGGTCTCTGGACGGGTTCACGCTCGTTCCCGGGAGTACGGTCAGGAAGCGCTCGATACCAGGGGACCGACTCGCCTTTCTTTTGCCAGCACCTCCATTTCAAACAACCCTTACCGTTGCACTGTTTGTTTCTCGGAATACAACAGCCTTCACGGTCTCCTGACCCATTACGGCAAAAAACATCCTGGCATGAAAGTAAAGGCGGCTGATTTTGCACAAGAAACCGATATCAATCCGAGTTCTGTTTACAAGTGTCGGCATTGCCCGTACGTGAACTCGCGTATTCACGGAGTCCTCACTCACTACCAGAAGAGGCATCCTCAAGTTAAAGTAACTGCTGAGGATTTTGCGGATGACGTCGAAGACGTGGTGGACGTTAACGAAGCGGAGGAGAAGTACAAATCGCAGAGACAGGGCTATGGTGCCTATAGGTGCAAAATGTGTCCGTATTCTCACGGCACGCTAGAAAAGCTCAAAGTTCATTATGAGAAGTATCACAATCAGCCAGCTTCAGACATGTTCAAACATTCCCTTGAGCAATTTTCCGGTGGCCTGGACGAAACGCAGGGTGACGGCAAATCTGCTGATGTGGAAGAGGCCAGAGACTTTTACCCCGCTTTCCCGCCGTTTGAAATGGGCAAAGATGAAAAGCACTCGTTATTCAGGTGTCAACTTTGCAAGTACTTCTGCTCCACCAGGAAGGGCATAGCACGCCACTATCGCATAAAGCACAACAACGTAAGGGCGCAGCCAGAGGGTATGAATAATGTATTCAAGTGTTCCCTCTGCTCGTATACAAACCCCATTCGTAAAGGACTGGCGGCCCATTATCAAAAGCGACATGACATTGATGCCTACTACACTCACTGCTTGGCAGCTTCCAAGACCTTCGGTGACAAGCCCAGTAAAATCACGGTGTCCACGTCCTGCTCAAATGAAGGTTCTGCACTGAGTGATGAGCTAAGGCTGGCAGTGGAGAGGAGGAAATGCTCTCTCTGTTCCTTCCAGGCCTTCAGCAGGAAGAGCATCATCTCTCATTATATTAAGCGGCATCCCGGAGTCTTTCCCAAGAAGCAGCATTCCAGCAAGCTTGGACGCTACTTCACAGTGGTCTATGCTAATGAGCCTGAAAACATCTCTGGAGTAATAGACCAGCAAACAGAGGAGCGCAGTCTGGTAGAGCAGGAGGACGACGTGGAGTGGCTGCCATTTAAATGCGGCAAATGTTTCAAGCTGTCTTTCAATACAGCCGAGCTGCTCTGCATGCACTACACTGGTCATCACGGCAAGGACCTCAAACGAGACTTTTCCACGTTGATGGATGTTGCAGGAGACGGCAGTGAGTGCTACCAGTGTTCCCGTTGCGACCTCAAGTTTTTAAGCTTGCAGGAGCTCAGTGGTCACTTGACGCATCACAACGAGGATTTCCAGAAGAAAGCAGAGCGTCAAGAGAGGCGGAAACAGCTCAGCAAGCACAAGGGAATCGAACAACTAAGTAGCAAACCAGAAAAGGTGGGCAGTTGACTTAAAAATTCCCCGCACAATGATGCTGGTAGCTTTTCTTCTGAATGTGTGTCACTGTGATTCAGTCCAATTTAAAACGTCAGTGATGTTAACATTTTATCAAAGAGCAGTGAAGACGGGTAATTTTTCTGTAATGGGCTTGTAGAAATATACCGTTCACTTGGTTTGGTTGTCATTGCGCTGTTCTTCTTCTTTAGATGGAGGTGTTTGATCTCCGTTCTTTGGTCGACAGTGCTTTGAATCAAATTTTTTGGCAAGTGTAAGTAACCTTTAAGGAACCTTTCTGTCCCACAGCTTGAAAACCACGTCTCCAAAGCACCGGTAGGATACCGGTGTAACTTTTGCGTGGAGGTACACCCCACCCTCAGGGCCATCTGCAACCATCTAAGGAAGCATGTCCAGTATGGAGAAGCCAAGGCAGGACATGTGAAGGTGGGCTGACCGCAGGGCTTCTCTGTGAACTGCTGTTAGCGTATCAGGATTTGTAGTAAGGTACATGCTAACAGCCTTTTGTTTCGGTCCCAGGTATTCTTCTAAAAATCACTTTATCACATTGACAACTATGTGATTGTGTTCTAATTCCAGCACCATTGTTAATGTGGGTTTGCATTTATCTCTGTTTCTAATGCGTTTGTTAATGTGCCTCATATCAGACACGGCGCAGATTCTTTGTAGGTTTTCTTTGGAGGTTCTTACTGTTACGAATGTTCAGCTGCGGAGGTCGGCCGCTCGGTCATAGTTGCGAAAGCCTCGGGCTGCTGGTCTTTGTGCATCTCGGGCGGCTTTTCACAATTCGAGGTACTTTGGCTGCTTATCTGGAAGCCTTAACCCGAGGGTCGGGGAATTGTACTCAGGAACGGAATCGAAAAGGAGGAAAAGCGGCATGGTCCAAATGGAGAGAAGAAAGTCATTCTTCCCGAGTTGTATGCAATCATAACATTTCAACTGGTCTATTCCAGGGCCAGTGGCCTGCTGGAGAGAAACAAGCCAAGGGATTTAGTGTTCCATTCAAACGGAATCCACATTGAGCACTGCTGGCCTGGGGAGACTTTTCAGTAAAGTGCATAGCTAGCCAACGTCTTATTTGGATAAGAGTGAGGATAATTTATTTTTTTATTTTCCTCACCAAGAAAGGACGAACTAGAGGGAAGTATGCTAGGTGGTAAATCGACAGCAGCTTCTGTCAAATGTATGCGGATAGCTGACTAAAGTTATTTACCACTTGAAAACCAATGTTTTCTTTGTGTTGCTCTTTCACGCTAATGTTTTAGAATTTATTGTGTGACGACGCAAATGTCGTATCAAAATCTACACGAAAGAAAATGTTTGTATTTATTCATTTAGCAGACGCTTTTCTTCAAAAGTGACACGTGGCAGAACGTAAGACCGAATATTTTTGAACCATACTAGCCAGCAAAGTGTTTTATTTCAGTATGTCATTTTTGCCTCCTGAGACTTTGCGTTTGATTTGAATAAGGAAAAATGTTATTCCAGTGTGCTGGATGTTTTTTGTGCCGATGGCTGTCAGGCGACGATGGGTAAGTAGGATTCTGCCGGAAGAGGCGGCGGACAGCGAGAAGGGTTTAAGTGACTCTTTAAATGGAGAAATGCAATATCGCTAAACTACCGATCAAACGCAGCAGCTTGGAGGTTTTCAGCACGAGATCCATAGTGTCCCAACGCAGGTTTAAATCCCCTTTTTTAAATCTAAATTGAGCTTGAAACTTTCGTCTTGTTCAAGGGGCTGAGTTCTTGTTAAAGTGATACATTCTGCCTTTTCAGTTCAGTGTAAAATCTATGTTTTAGTTGGTGTAGCTTAACAAAACAAGTGCCATCATTGCATGCCTAAGCTTGCCGGAAGAGGCACAGTCATCAGCCCAGCATGCGAACACAGACTTGCAGCTCTTGTAAAGAATGAATGGCTTCTAAAACCCTTGAAGTAGCTTTTTTCTTTACTTTTTGTAGCAAGAAGTGATGGAAACTCCGGTGTCCATCCCCGACAAGGGAGAGGCCAGTGCGGCGGCTGTGGAAGTGGAGCCTGTGGATCTGGGGCTGGCCCCGGTGACGACTGAGGCGACCGTAGCAAAAGAGGCGGAGCCTGGATCGGTGGAAGGGGTGATGGTGAAGCAGAGGTCCGCCGGGGGACACCCATGTCGCCAGTGCGACCGTGTGTTAATGTCCAGGCAGGGGCTGCGTTCACACGAGCGAAGTCACTCCGCCATGGCAGTGGCTCTGAGCAGGCGTGAGGACAAATACAGCTGCCAGCACTGCCACTTCGTTTCACCTTTCAGGCACAAGTAAGGAAGCACTGCAACCTGCTGTGATTATTCGTTTGTTTTTTTTTTTTCTTTTTAAATACATCGCATATAAGTGACACTTGCATATTTGTGTCATTTTGGCCGATGACAGCTTCTTTAGGGCGCAGTTAAGTTTTCTTAATTTAATGCGCTCATTTTTGTATATGATTCCTTTTCAGCTTTCAGCAGATCTTAGTCTCCCTGTAATTATGTTATGTTCAGGGAAATGCAGAGCTGTAAAAAAGTGTTTTCCCCTTCCTGATTTCCCTGATTGTTGCATTTTTGTCACATTGAGTGGTTTCAGATGTTCAGACAAACTGAAATATTAGAAAAAGGGAATCTGATCAAATGCATACATTTTAAAATTATTTATTTCTGTAAGGAACAAAGTCATACAACACCTATATCACTTGTGTGGAAAAAGTAACTCCATCAACCATTTGGCCAGATTTAATTGATAATTGGTGAGCTGACCGAATAAAGCCAGGCTTGACTCGCAACCAGCCCTGTTGAATGTAAACCTCGCTCTACATTGAACCTTACCATGAGATTGAAGTGGCCATCACAAAGTCAGTAGAAGAACGCTGTGCCGCAATAAAAGGAAAGAAACTGGGCAAAATGGGATTTGTGGGAGAGTTGCAGGGCGAGTAACCGTTGCTTTCCAAGAGTAAAACGTTAGCTCGTCTCACATTTGCCACAAAAAAAACAAAAAACACCTGGATGATCCCCAAGCCGTTCAATGGACAGACGAGGAGAAAAGCGGAACTCTTCAGACGACACGCGTCCCATCATATCTGGCCTAAAGCAAATAAAGCCATTCCAAAGTAAGAACATCATACCAAGAGGCACACATAGTGGTGGTAGCGTGATGGTGTCGGGATGCTCTGCTGCATCAGGACTTGGAGGACTTTTCCATGGATTCTGCAGTGTGCCAGAACATTCTTAAGGAGAATGTCCAATCATCAGTCCATGAGCCAAATAATAACATTTTTCAATAGATGTGAAAGACTTATATGAAATTAAAAGAAGCATTTAGTTACGATTATCGCTGCTAAACGTTGTGCAGCCAGTTGTTTAAGAGGGCAGTTACTTTTTCACATAAACGATATGGGTGTTTGATAACTTTGTTCCTTAAATTAAACAGTTAGACTGTTTACTCCTTGTGTAACGTTACGTTTTGTTTAAAGGTCGGAAACCATTCGGTGTGACGAATATACAAGAATAGAAGAAATCAGGAAGGAGTCAAATACTTTCTCACAGCGCTGTATATTGCATTTTATTGGACCATAAAAAAAGAATGTGATCCTGCGCTACATCAGTCTGTCCAAGCACTCGGCCACGTCCCTCTCTGCGACGATAAGCAAACCACTGCCGTGTAGCTACAGCCGTTTTAATGTCTCAGAACCAAAAGCGTGAGGGATGAGTCGAGGTGGTAATAATAATAATAATAATAATAATAATAATAACAACAATAATAATAATAATAGGTCGATTATGCAGGATTTCATTAACAATGTTTTTTTTTCTGCTTTTGTTTCTGTTGCCTGTTCTCAGCCTGTATCGACACATTCAGTCTCACCATGGGCAGCACAAGGCTCTTCGCTGCAAATCCACCTACCTGAGCCGTCTCAAGAGTCACCTAAATAAAGCCCACTCAGGTGCGAGCAGAGCTTTGCCACGTAGCTGCAGCCAGCTATTGCCAGTGCACTATAACTGGACAATAATTTCCACGAACTCTCCATGTTTGTGCCTCTCCATTTCGTATTGAAAGTAGTAGCAAATCCAGGGCATTTACTCATACCTCATAGATCTTTTAGCTCCAGGCTAGAAGCAAAACACGTAATGTATCCAGGCTCGTGACTTTTGCTGGGTTCAGGGTCCAGCAACTTGTAGCTATTTGGAAGATTTTGGAAGATGTCTTATAAAGACCTCTGAAAGTCTGGCAGAAATATTACATGTGGAGCAGGTCAATTACCGAAACTTTATTCTGTCAATTTGAATATTTCATCATCTGATGGCATAAGAAGCTTTGTCTAGAAATACACTTGACCTTAACAGAATAGCTCCTTGAATTAATGACTGAAAGCGGTGAACTGAACAAAAGCCGTGTATGTTTATGTATGATTTCTGGTATTTATTGTTTATAAGTAAAAGTGTAACATAAATTACATGAAAAATAATGCTTTCTTTTCAGAAACTAGCTATTACCCTTGTCTTGCCCCATAAAGATACACTGAGTTGGTTGTAACTTCTGGTAAATGAAGTGTCGTGTCCACACGTTAACATGTCTGAAAATCCTACTATGTTTAAAACACAGGGTGTCTCAAAAGTCTAAACACGCATTAATATATAGAAGATGCCCTTTATATATAGTGATGTGAAAAAGAAACTTGTTTTATTGGTTTCACTGGTTGTACATATAAGGACATAAAAAAAAAAATCATCGGTCCTCACGATAACATAAAATTGGTTAAATCTAACCTCAGGTAACAAACAACATGCAGCTATGTGTGGAAAGACTAAGTAAACTCTATGATACTTGTTGGCCCACCTTTAGCAACAATAGCTGAAGTAATTGTTCTTTGTATAAGTGTACTAGTCTCACGTAGTTTTGGAACGATTATGCACCGCTGTTGTTCACAACATTGCTTCAGTTCTTTGATGTTTGAGCTCACTTGTTAACGCACAGGTCTGGGAAGGTCCTGCTGCAGCATCTTAATGGAGTTGAGGTTTGGATTTTGACTTGGCCATTCCAACGCAATGATTCTTTTTTTATTTCAGACATTCGGCTGTAGATTTTGCTGGTGCACTGGGGATCACTGTCATGTCCCCACTGCAGCCTAGCTATAGCTGTCAGACAGGTGGGCTCACATTTACCCCCAGAATACTTTTGGTTATGAAGAGGTGTTCATGGTTGACTCGATCACAGCGAGGTGCCCGGGTCTTGTGGCTGCAAAACAAACTCAAAGCATCACCCTACCATCACTGTGCTTGATGGATGGTTTGAGGAATTTGTGGTGATGTGCTGTTTTGGTTTTTGCCAAAAACAGTGTTGCACATTACGACCAAGCATCTCCACTTTGGTCTTGTCTGTCCAAAGGACGTTGTTCCAGAAATCTTGTGGCTTGTTCAGATGCAACTTTTCAAACTTAAGCTGTCTTGAATGTTCTTCATTTGTAAATTATTTGTCCCACTGTAGAATTATGGCTTTCAAATTGTTTGGAAATGGCCTTATAACCCTTTTCAGACTGATGAGGTGCAAAGATTGGTTCTCTAAGTTCCTTGCTGATGTCTTTTCTCCTTGGCATGGTGTTAACACACACCTGAATGTTTCAAAACATTGTATCTGTTTTTGTAGAGGTTCTCGATGATCAACTAACCAAGTACATTTAAATAGCAGCACATGGTTGCTAATGACCTTCTTAAGGCCTATGGAAGCAGTAAGCGTGTGTGTGTAATTTTCCCCCACATGGTTTCTGCATTTTGTTGAGTAAATAGCGACAGTGAAATTTGTTGCATACTGTTTATCTGATGCTAGATTTGTCTGTTTATAGAAGTTGGTGAGAACCAGAGGACTGTTATTTATGCCTTGATTTGTAAAACCATTGAATTGAATGAAAGAAAGAAAGAAACGTTCTTCTTCACATCACTGTGATTGAGGCATTTTCCATATGAAGAAGGTTTCTTGTGAAATGCTGAATTAGACCAGGTATTTAAAATGTTTAACATTGACATCTAAGTACATCTCAGTTTTTCACGTCACATTTCAAGTTTTTATGCAGTTTTCAGGCACCTTATATTGTATTTCAATTAATGCATTGATGGAGTTTTACAGCAAATGGCCACTATTTGTATGGCATTTTCTACCATATGAGGTAAATGAAGTAGAGGCATCTCAGAAAACTCTTAAACATGGATTGTTCTTGACCTTAAATTTAAGTTATGACCCAAGCTTCTGTAGACATCTGATGAAGCTCTGTTTGCTTACCAGGTGAGAACATCTACAGGTGCTTGTCCTGCCTTCTCTCCTTCACGACAATCAGCCAGCTGAAAGAACACTCCCAGGAGGCCCATGGGGAGACCCTCACACTCCCCAAGCTCCGTGCTGCTGCTCACACCACCTTCCGTCTGCATCGCCCCACCCCCCTGGATGAGAAGCCTCTTGTTTGCCTGGAATCTGATCGTGAGCACTCCTCCAGTGTTTGTTGTCAAAGTGCTTTCTTGTGGTGGTCTAAAACACTTTTCTAAAGCAGCAACTTTCTACTGGCTCTTTTATTCACACAGTCTAAGTTCTCACCACCATTGCTGAAACT
This sequence comes from Arapaima gigas, assembly GCA_900497675.1. Classification (NCBI taxonomy): domain Eukaryota; kingdom Metazoa; phylum Chordata; class Actinopteri; order Osteoglossiformes; family Osteoglossidae; genus Arapaima; species Arapaima gigas. The sequence goes on along the minus strand of UFQX01000728.1, from coordinate 184,843 downwards.
CATCTTAGTCTTCAGTGTTGCTGTTAAACAGTTCACGATTGCTCTTTTAGCTGCAAATCGTACAACTCTCATCTTAAACTGCACTGTAGCTTCTTCGGCTTTTTGTTGGTGGAATTTTAGGTCTACCAGTATAGACAACATGCTATATAACACAGTAGACTGTATACACTTTTTTATTATATGTATGTGTGTTGCACCAGCCTTCAAGGTGGGGGGGGGGGGCTGTGATTTTAAATGCATAAAATACAGTAAGTTCAAAATATGAAGAATTCAGCTTTGCCCCCCCCCCCTTTTTCATGGGGGAAATAATTCAGTTTCTACATAATCTCACTTTGGCATCTTGTCCAATGTGTGGAAATCTTGGAAATCTCAGTAGGATGGTACCGTGTTCTAGTACTCAAATACGATCTACATTATGACACGATCAGCACAGTTGGTGTGTGAAATGAAGGAAATTATGCAGGTTCACAAGTCCGGAAAACGTAGTTTGCGTACTCTCTTTCGTGCTGGAATGTCAGAGGACCTTTGCTACTCTTCTGGCTATGTGGTTGTCCATATTTGTTTGCACGAATTGAATGCAGACATCGAGTGCTTGACTAATTGTTCCTCTGTTGCTATCAAAACTTCTGTGGCAATCTGTTCCGCTGGCCTTTTTGGCTGTGACTTCAAAGCTGATCTTATTTTATTCTTCTACCAATGATTCTCTTGAATAGCTAATGTCTTGCGGTGTGTCTTGGATGTTGCTATCGCAGTGGTACAGATCTTCGGCGTTATCTTTCCGTCTGTTTTAATCTTCAACGCATCAATCGTTATCTCCGTTTGCCAGTTCTTTGAACTTCTTTTGATTTCTCAAATCTTTTGGAAGACATCCCCGTTCTTCCACATCTTTTCCTGATTTCACCTTCTTTGCAGAAGTTGTAAAACTGCTCTTTTGCTCATCTGGTATTTCCTTGGACTTCTCAGATCAGTTCCTTCACAACATGCTTCTTCTTAAGGGTTTTGGTTTCTGTTGTGAGGTCTGTCATACGTTTGTTTGTTCATCACTTTCACCTCCAATAATTGCTTTTTACTTTAATTTTTAGATGATTATACAGTGGTGTTTAGATTACAGATTATAGATTGTTTTTAGTGATTATACAGGTATGTTTAGATTTTCTAAAATGCTCTGCACTGTCGTGGAAGTCAACTAAGGATGGTCGTCTTCTCAGTACCTTCCCACGACATCTAGTTATGTTCTAAGTGAAAAGTCGTGAAGGTCTGTCTGAAATGGGATATTTGCAGTTGCTTCGATTGACGTGAAGGGGCAGGGGCACTGAGTCATAAATAAAGCAGTGTAGAGGAAATTGAGGTTATAGCTTTTCCATTTTATTCTTTATTTGTCCAGGACTTTTTTTCCTCATAAAAGTAAGACTTTAATGGTGTACACATTGTAAAAAGAGGTTCCTTGATCTCAGAAACAAACACACGCTGTCTGAAAAGATTCCTGTACAATTGGGGTTGTTTTAAAAAATAAACTGGTTCCTCAAATTATAAACAAAACTGGGACCAAAGTCAAACTTAAATTGTTTACAATTCCAAAGTCCACATTACCACATTGTAGTAAATAAAGGCTGAATAATACATACTGTGTCCATACACTGTTTAACCAGTTTGTTTTTTATTCTGCAGAACCTTACTCGGTAACCCTTCCATCCATTCATTATCTGAGAACACCTTTTGTCTCGTACAGGGTTGCAGTGATTTGCTGTATCTTCGAAACTGGACATGAGGAAAGATACAAACCCCCACATGTGACACCAGTAAAACACAGCACAACACTTAACTGTATTTATTAATTTTAAGCTGTATTCAGATTAAAACAAAAGGAGAAAATGCCACCTTCACCACCCCCATTCAATGCGAATGACTGAATTTGTCGTGTAAGAACGTAACACCTTTCTCGGCTTTGGTCCACTTTTATCATAGCTACAAAATAGATGAAAACTTAATACAATTAATGTGATATTTTTGCGGTAAGGCTGTGTTGAAGTCTTGGCTATAGTAACGGTGAATAAAAACACTTGGTAAGTGATCTCCATTAAAACTACAGGTAACCTCTGTTCTACGCACTTAGTTCCTGAAAACACTGCATATCAAAATGGTGTGATGCTGTTTCCCATTATTTAAAATGGGGAAAAATAATGATGCCCATCTGAACCCCCGAACCATCTTTCCCAAATGTCACAAATACAGTGTAAAACACGTTGCGCGTACACACAACCAGAGCACCACACAGAGTGCACTACATGCATGCATGCATGCATACAGGGCATCACTTAGGTCAAGTATAATACAAGGAAGCCCCCCTGGGTTGTGCACCATATTTGAATTTAATCTGTGCTTTAACTTAATGTTTACATACTGGCAAATGCTGTGGAAGCCCATTTTCTCCAAAGAAATTCCTCCAGCTCCGTTTTTTTTCCATCAGCTTCACCTCCAATCCATTGCATGACGAAAACCAAAACTACGATCAAATCACAGTTAACAAAAGAAATGTTTGCAAATGTATCTATGTGCTGTGCTCAAAACCCTGTTGGAGATTTGACTGCATAGTATATGGATTTTAGAGAATAAAGTGGCAAGAGAACCAAAACCAGATGTACAGAAGCAGTGTTTTTTTTTTTTTTTTTTTTTTTTTTTTGGTCTTTCAACTGTGTGCTAGTCTTGAGTTATATTGTTAGAATTATTCTAATTAAATTGCATATGTTGACCATTAATATGTAATGTGGTGGGATTCACTTTGAGGTCAGCTTACATTCATTACTCTTCTACTCTACCTCTTCAGGACCTGCATACACAGAGCCAGTGGACATCAATCAGGAGCTCAGCGATTACCAACAGGGGACCCAAAGCCAGCCGTTGGACAGCCTCATCACCCCAACTGAAGGCCTTCTTATTTGCGAATTTTGTGAGTTGTGCTCTGACTCCATGGAGACCCTGCATAGGCATTACCATGACCACCACGCTGGCAAAAAGCTCTACGAGTGCAAGGACTGCTCCTTCTTCACCTCCTACAAGTAAGCCGTTGATCCTGCCCGGTATCTCCGAAAACCCATCTCCTTAGGACCTCCGGTTTGTGTCTTTTTTTTGTTACTTAATTAAAAACGATAATCTATAGCTCTCCAGTAAGTGTCACCAGCTACCCAAAGTTTTCCGCTACTACTTCTTGAAGATTTACTTAGACAGCGGATAGCAATTTGAGAAGTTTTCTTAGGTGATCTTGTGCGTAATAGAAGCTCCTCGGTGCCCCTGTACAGGTCGACGTTCATGGTACATATGGAGGCGAGCCACTCGAATTCCATGAAGGAGGGTTCCAAGGAGCTGCACTGTCCTCTGTGCTTGTACCACACCAAGGTCAAGAGTAACATGATAGACCACATCGTCTTGCACCGCGGTACGGACTGTAGGAAGTTTCTTGCGTATCTCTCGGTTATATAGGTGGTTTCAGGATTTTAGTCATTGTTCAATAAAAAATACAAGAAAATGACAAACCTGCCAGACAAAAATGCATGTTCTGATATGTCTGACAGATGGGCTTCTCTAATGTAAAAGAAGTTACATGTTTTATATGATCAAACACAAAAGTTTCACAAATTGTATCCTTTGATGAAGAGATTTCAGAAATGTTTAATTCCACAGTATATAACCATTAACTCTTGCTGTCTCATCCCCAGAGGAGCGGACAGTACCTTTGGAGGTGTGCCGGTCCAAACTGTCTCGCCACCTGCAGGGCATGGTCTTCCGCTGTCACAAGTGCACCTTCACTTGCTCCAGTGACGAAAGTTTGAAGCAGCACTTGCAGAAGCACAGTGAACTGAAGCCCTATAAGTGCCAGCTGTGTTTCTATGACAGCAGGGAGTGCGAGGAGCTGGAGACCCATCTGCGGGATGAGCACAAGGTAAGGACTTCCTTTCTCTTCCTTCTCCCCTCCCTCCTCCTTCAAATTTTGCTTTTATTTGCGTTTCCAGCCCTTATTTTTCTATTCAGATTGTGGATCGAAATGGTAATTTTCTCACCATGTTTTTTCTGAGTGGTAGCTAAACAGAAAACATAAAATATGCAGTTGTGAGAAAATGTGCAAACTCTTTGGACTTTTCTGAACTTCTCTATCAATGCCTTTGAAAAAGTGATCTGATCATGTGACGGGAGCTGATTGTACAATTTTCTCTATGCTATTTGTTTATTCTCCGATCTTTTCTGAGTATATTTAATTATTCAAGGTCAGCGATGGAAAAAGTATGTGAAACCTTATAGTTATAATATAGTATAGTAATGAGTAGAACCTCCTTTAGCAGCAGTAACTCATCCAAATGCTGCTAACTGCTGATCACAAATAGGATTTTTTTGGGCCATTCGTATTAACAAAATTGTTGTAAGTTCATTTGTATTTCTGGATATCTTGCATGAATGAGGTCATATATGAGGTCGTCCCCAGGTCATATATTGTTCGTACGCACTGTTCGGCCACCAATTTGCATATCATATTCATTCCGCTACAGAAAAGTTAGGAAACGGCAAAGTGAAGAAATGTGAGTTTTTTTGGGAAAAAAACTGAAAAAAAGTTAATACTTCTCAATACCACTTCATAACTGTTTGTAACACGCGCAGCCAGTGTATAGAGTTCGGAAGCAGTTCCCCGGTCCGAAGTCTTATATCATCGGTTTTATCTAGTACAGGAACCCAGGAAATCACTTACTGATGTTAAGAGGAGAACTGACTCTGAAATCTAATTTCCTTTTGAGAGAGCTTAGACAAGGTTCTGAAAAGGAAACAAAGGCTATTGTCTCTTTTGTCTCTTGTAAGTTTAGGTTTTCAGAAAGACTGAAGGAGCACCACCATGGAATTTTTTTTTTTTTTTTTTTTTTTTTTTTTTTTAAATTTTTCCTCAGCAGCTTTTGAACTCGACAGCGAGAAAACAAAAGTAATTAAATACAGGTCGGCAACAGAGTGATTTTCTGGTGATACAACAATACTTTCAGACATCGTCTCCGTGGGAAATAAGTAAAGCTTTTGTAGGACGATACGAATGTGTCAGGTTGACAATTGCCCAACCTGGAGCTTAGAGCTAAATTCAGCAAATTTTAGTTCAAATTTTAGTCTGTGTTCAGAGAACCACACGTGTTAAACTGATCAGTTTCCAATGGCTCTTCACTCCCTGTAGGTGATCTGCAATTTTGAGCTGGCAGGCCAAGTCAACCTGGACCAGCTGGAGGCCATGAATGGCAAAGTGGACACCTCCAACTGTGCCAAGGAGGAGAGTCCTGAGGAGGAAGAGGAGACCAAGGAGCCAGAACCAAACGGTTAGTAACAACGGAACGAGTGTGTTATGAGACGGTCCCAGTGTCCCTGGGGGGGGTTCTAACTACCCGTGTCCTCTGGCCTCACTGAGTCTTTGCCACACAGACACCCCCAGCTCCCCTGGCAGCGCAGCCTCGAGTTGTGGCGAGCGGCGATTCCCCTGCCAGTTCTGCGGCCGCGTCTTCGCTGAGAGCACCGAATGGGAGCGTCACGTCCTTCGTCACGGCATGTAAGTTTCACGTCTTCTCTCACCTCGTGTCTTCACTATCATCATGTCTCTGTTCTCGTGTGCTTTCCTCCCTTTCTCTGCTGCATCTATCGCTTCTGCTAGCAGCACCTCACCTCTTTATTAGTTTCTAGCGACACTTTCTTTATTTTTATGTAATAACCCACTTGTCGGAAAACACACCAGTTCTGTTTCTGATACTTGATTGGGAACTTATGAACATTTTTAATTAGTTTAAGCAAACATTTCAACTTTCTCCTCCTTGTCTTCCTTTGTCACCTTTCATCTCTTTGTTTCATACTGTGATATTTGCTCCAGATGTCTCTTGTATATGACTTCAGTAGTGACAGTGCCCCGTGTCATCCTCGACTCGTATCTTTTGACGAAAGGGTTGTAACCAGCAGCAGGACCAAAGTTAGTCACGCTCCAGCAATACAGGCTTCGGACCAGTCTGACGCGGTCTCCCCAGTCGCCAAGACGGACAGACGTTTCCCCGCAGAGAGCGTGGAAGTGGAGTGCGACCCGCCTTCGGACCCGACAAAGAGCCAAACTGAAAACGTGGAAGAAGAAAAAATGCAGGAGGCCAAAAACTGTCCCTGAACATTGGAGCTAGAAGACCAGAATTTTGATGGAAATGCTAGAGAAGCTGTGAGTGGGGTTGGGCAGGCCCAGCTGCTTCAGAGCAGTCCCTTAGTGAAAATACTCATGCAAGCTGACCCACAGGTTCCAGAAAAATAGATTTTGAAGTCTTACGCATTGGAAATGACAGGTTGTGTTCATCCTACTTTTCTAGGTCACCGTGAACCAAACACAGTTTTATTCCCCCGTTCTGTTTAAAGTGCTAAAAGAAACGAGTGTCTTGAGGGACAAACACTAATGCCAGTTTGGGTAATAAGTAGTACTGCTGTACCGTAGGTCAGGTGCAATCCTCAGACCTTTTGTGGAGTTCAGTCCGACTTGCGTGTTTGCAATTTTTGTAGTTTTCGCCTGTGCTGAACCCGCTCCCGTTAGAGTACGTTATAATAGTCTTTTTCCAGTTATTCACCAAAAAAAATTGGACGAGGTGTCCTGTGTTTTGCTTAGTTGAAACTGAAAGTTCACAATTTGCCTATATTTAACGTGGCGACACTGTAGCGAAGAACGGTCAACGGCAAATCGCCAAGTCAAGGATGCGTCCACAGCGAATCTGTCTTACCATCCAGTGGCAAATGGGGATTCCTGGGGGATTTGTTGAGTCTAATTTTTTTGTGCACACGGATACGTGCTTTGGTTTATATTTGAAAATATTTCTGCTGACTCCAAGGAACATTCTAGGAGGGTTAATTGGTTTAGAGGAATCTAATCCATTGCTCTCTGTTCCTTTAACTCAAAGCTCAGTTACAGATATCATCCAGAACCCAAAAAGTGATCCCCACCAAATGTGAAACCTTTTCCAAAAAGGGATTCCGTGTTCATCACGCTGCCTTTTGTAAGCATGTGATTAGGGATTATTATACGACTTACTGTACCGGCGCGTTTCCATGCTTTGTCACTCGGGGTCAGTGCCCAGTATCGACAAAAACAAAGAACATAACAATAAGCAAATTTAAAACAATGTGAATAAGTAAAGCTGCTCACCTGAGGACACCTGTGGAGCACTTCTGTCACTGGACCGTGTTGGGTGTAGACCACAAAGAGCACAGATGTTGGACAGCAGGTATCGGAGGCACTTGGCCGTGAAGTTGTATGATCCGTTCTGCGGCTGCGCTGGTATTACGGTGGGGAAGAGAAGAGGAAACGGAGCCCCTTTCTCTGTGTGTTTATGTGTTCCGGTTTGGTTTATCCACAGCACCATGCTTTGCTGTTGAATTATTGTTCCTTCCCAACTTGAAGTTCCTGAGGCTTTTTATTGTTTTTGATTAGACAAACATTATCACTTTATGTTCAAATTGCTGCTCAGATGCCCTAAAGCCTTAATAGAAATCGATTAACTGTTGTTTAGTATTTGGCACTTTATTTTTTTTCAACACCAGTGAGACCAATAAGCAAAAAAAAAAAAAAAAAAAGTTGAAATAATTTAGAAGCCTGTTTATGTTATAATTGTCCTTCAACCGCAGGCCCACGCAGCTGGTGAAAGATGATCCCCATTTCTCTTCCGCCCTTTTAAAAAAAAAAAAAAAAACTCCAACTGCTTATCAAGTCAATCAGACAGAGAGGAACCTTCCTTCTTTCGTGGTGGAGAAACAAAGCGATGCATCTGCTCGGGGCTATTTATTTTCTCAATTTTAAGCGATTGTCTTTCCCTTTGTTAGCTTAAGGGGGGAAAGTAGAAAATTGTGGGGTCAGTTCCTGGTTAGTGACAAACATCCACCACAACAACCAAAAGGCGTATCTGCCTGTTCAAAACGAAAAGGCATTAAAACATGTTAAAGTAGTAAGCTTTGAAATGGCAGCTCCTTGCTGGCAGTTCCCTTGATAAAACACACTGGAAACTTGTATATATTTTTGTTTTTATGTTTTGTTTTTGTCCTCCTAAGGTTGTCGGAGTTTCTCTGTAGTTCGACTTAGCTCCTGCATCTTGCCTTTTGTCCTGTGGGATTTGGATTCCTGAAGGCGGATTGTAATGTTGCCTAGAATGGTTGTTTACACTCTTACTCCATTTAATTCTCGATACTTTGTAAATATTGTAATTTGTTTGTCTTTTTTAACTTGTTATTAAATATACCTGATAACAACATACTCTCTTGCTGTTTTTTTTTTTGTTGTTGTTTTTTAAACATTTTTTGCAGGTTTGTTCCCTCAGGAGACTGACTGGTAAATCATGGCGCAACATAGTCAGCTGAGCGAAAAACCCAGGATTTAATCCGCTTGGCTAACACTCCCTGATTCCACATAGAAAAGCTCACAGACCCCAACATGGTTCTCCGTGGCAGCAAATGCATAGGAAGGAAGTTTAGCTGCTAAACTGCCAGGCCCTCAACGTGGGAACATGATGGGTAACTTCAGTAACAGCTGTCTTCAAAACACTTTTTATATTTCAAGGAAATACTATGCATGATCAGAAGAAGATCACATTATAAATATAAATATAGAGGCCGCAATTTAACCTGTTTACATCTGAAAATCTAATGCGCAGAGCAACCGAGAGGAGAATATTGTGGGCAAGTGAACGTCTCGGCATCAGACGCTGACTCTGCCTGGTGGTCCTGCTGCTGTACGTGATGTGTTGAGCGTTAGTTCTGAACACCGATAGATGGCCTGTACTGGAGTACTCGTGGTAAGCGGTAACACGGAGAGCCGCAGGTTTTGAACCAGATCCGCGCGGGGAAAACGTAAACATCGGAGACTGCTTGTGAAAAACTAGGGAGGACGTTAATTAGAAATGTTCTTTTCAGGGAATTCAGCTTTGGGAGTTCATTCGAATAGCAAATGCTGTTTGTGTACGCAATGAGGATAATCATCCGGCTATTTTAAAATTGTGGAAAAGCACACGGCGCTCTGCCAAGAAACGCATCAGCTGATGCAACGACCTACAATCTTCGGGAAATCAAGAAACGCTGCAGCGATTCTCCGGGCTGCCACCGAGTGACAAGCTGCACCTTTTCTGGCACGTGTCATTAGCATTAGTGTCAGTTAGAACGCAAGAACGGGGCCACGGCCCGCGTTGTGTCCTTTCATCCCGGAGACGTAGCCATACCCCTGCTCTGCTGAGAGATGTCCAGAGCTGCTCTGATGGCTTAGGATTAGTACTGTTTTCCATTCTGTCATGCAGCTCTGGTTTTTCTAGATGAATTTTAAATGGAAGTTTGCATAAGGTCCTAAGATTTCGCATGTAGCTGAGCTCACCGAGCCAATGTGTTACCAATGATGACATCACCCCCGGGAGTCAAGGGAGGAGTTGGGATGGTTCCCTGAGCTGGAATGTGTTGATATCTCAGCAAGCTTATTCCCCTTTAGGGGGGAGGTGGGGGGTGTTGCTGTTGACACAGGTTGCACCCATTGTTTAACAATCCCGTTTGCTGAGAGTGACCTCAGCAACGGACAGGAAAAGCCTCGGACCCCCGGCGCTACTCCGTGGCTGGATAAAACCACCTCGAGGTGTTTGATCAAAGGATGGTAGCCATTATTAGCTAGTGCAGCTGCCATATTTCTTGAATGCCAAGTTATACACCTACAGGTAAATGAGGCTGGCAATTAAATGCCTGTCACCTGATGAGAAACTACCTGATACTTAACTTCACTGACAACATTGAAAACCGTTTGCTTCTCTTTAAAACTAACAAGGATTGGTAACCTTTTATTTAGTGACAAAATGATACGTGACCTTTAGGGGAGAAGAAAAGCCATATAATAAAGTTTGCTATGTCTCTCACTTTTTTTCAAGGTTGGAGCAGATCGTAACCATGCTAATCATTGTTTTCACTGCAGATTAATTTCAATTTCACACGCGACTGCAAAGCATTTGCCTTTTTAAATCGCGTTTCTACTCGGCCGATTTGATTTAGGAGTCTGACTGTGTCGGCAGGCGTATTTATACGTGCTGGGATCCAAGAGAAACTGAATCCCAGTGCTTTGTCCTTGTGTGTAGTGGGGGGTGGGTAGAATTTTTGTCTTCATCAAGGAACCAGTTACACTTAAATGTTTTGTAAAAATGTAAAACCAGTAACGGCTTCAAAAGGTAAAGCAGTTCATGCCGATGTGGTGTACTATGAGCATACAACCTTTGTCTGCCAGAAAGCGGTGAAAATGCCCGACTGGTATGGAAGTATTTAGCTGGACTGAAAACTCACAGACCCTGCTGGCAACCTATTGCCCAGAAGGCTAGAAAACCTTGAAGTTTCTTTATCATCTGTGGCGGCTGCTGTCACCGGAACAGAGGATACGGGTCCAAGTTGCAGCAGCCGGCCGCATGAGGGCACTAGAAAGCAGGGAGTTCAGTTCTGTGCTGGTCTTGGGCTTCGGCCCTCCAGCTCACTTAAACGTAAGCTTAAAACAAGTTATTTTGCTTACTAAGGGGAGGGGAAAAAAATAAAAACTATTAGGTACTCAGGACACAGTCTTACGCAGCGAAGGTCCGCGCGTCGCGGTCGCGGCGCCGGGACCTTTGACCCCGGTGCTGTGGAACGTGTAGGTTTTCCTCCTATATGAGCACTTGGGCTAATTTTATGTAATTTAAAGCCAGCCATTGCTAGTGAAAACACCTGGAAAAACCAGCACGTATCTTACACACGCCAACTGGCACCAGGTTGTAAGAGTTGCACCTGTCATTTGTTGTGAAGATGCCATGTGAAATGTGTTAATAGCAGGAAACAAAGCAGCACATCTCCGCAGTGGAAAAAGATGTTTCCATCTGTAAGGGTCGTGTATGTTGGAAACGAAATTTTCTCAGTACATTCTTCCGCTCGCACGTGTTTAATACTTTTATGTTGCTGTAAAGGAGCGACATCAGGTGATGCACCGCGACCAGAACAGCGAAGGCCCTCGAAAATGACGTGGAAGCACTTCCGGTATTTGAGGCGAGTCCGCGGCTCGGTGGCGCATGCGCAGTGGTTCCAAGTGGAGGCTAGTCGGTGTACCCGCGGGGCGAACGTCGGACGAGGGGTCGCGATGAGCTAACGACAGCGGGACAAACCCACTCCCCCTCCCCCCGAAGAGCTTGAGAAGAACCGAGCAAAGGACCGTCAACCGTCGCCAGGATGCAGATCACATTGAAAACCCTTCAGCAGCACACTTTCAAGATCGACATAGACGGGGAGGAGACGGTGAGATGGGAATTGGAACCATCTGGGGTTGAGTTGGAGTGAGGAGGAGGGGGGGTAACCTTACCATGTGATGTGTAGTTGAGAGGATAAAGTTGGTTGTTAAGTCTAGTTGAAGTCGTTTGTTCCAGTCGCGAAAGGAGCAGTAAAGGTTTCTGCTGGAAAAGTTTGCGCTCCGAGTCGTTCAGGTTCGCCTGTGGAGTTACTCCGCGGGGGGGGGCGGGGCTTAAGAGCTCTCGTTTAACATTAAAATACCATGGTTTTTAAAAACAAAGCAAAACTTGGGCGTAAGGTCTTGTGAAGTGTTGCGAGAACCAGAAATGGTGTCAGCCGACGGTTATGGGGGAGAGACCCCCCAGCGGGCCCGTCATACTGTCATAACAACTGTATTTACGACCGAGATGTACCTGATACCTGTTCTTATGTTCACGATCACACACAACATGGCCTTTGTGCTTCTTTGCCCCCGTCCGTCGTGTTTCACTATGACTTTGTACGCGCTGCTGAAAAGTTTTATACTTTGGGTAAAAATCTTTCAGAAGTGAAGTCGTGAAGTTCATTGTGAACTTTTAGTCTACATCAGCAGTTGAATAAAGTCTAAATTGTTCAAATTTAGAACCACAAACTGAGAAACTGGTGTCTGGACCATGTACTGACTGATTTTATACCCTTTTTTTAAAAAAAAAATCTTTCCTGAATTGCTTAAATAAAATTGTGATCAGGCTGCATTTTTCAGTGATGTTTTTTTATGCATCAGATGATGGTGAGTTTAAAAACACAGAATTGGTGTGTTAGTGTCGTGTGAAAATGACTTGAGGGAAATTAATGAAACTTGTAAAGTTTTTAGCTGGTTTGTGGTTTTGTTATGATGTTGAAATGTTTTACTTGTGGGGGTTTGAGGGAACCACTTAAGGTTTGTTGCTCATATGTTGGTAACTCTCAGTTTTACACGGAAAATGTGACATGTCATTCTACAAATGACTTGCAATATTTTGCGCTTTATGTAGGATGAGTAATCATTGCGAAATAAATGAACATGAACTCCAGTAGGGGGTGGGTGGAAACTTGGACCCCCTAAAGCGATGACAGGGATAATATTACCAGCAGGTAGTTTGAGCGAAAGATGTTGCACAAAATTGTAAGGTGGAATTATAAGGATATAAGATGGAAAAGTGTATGTAGTTTGAGAGTAGATGTATCTGTCTGGCTCCAGGTTTCATGCTTCTCTGCAGTTATGAAGGTGTGTAACTTACATCTTTGTGCTCAGTTAACCACATAAAGTGCTTCTGAAGCCGTTTGAAGTGCTTTTTCTAACTGCTTGGTTTCCCCCCCCTCCCTTTTTGGCAGGTAAAGGCACTGAAAGAAAAGATTGAGAATGAAAAAGGAAAAGAGAGTTTTCCCGTTGCTGGACAGAAATTGATATATGCAGGTATGTTTGGCTAGAGACTGTTTGAAGAACTGAGCCCATCTCTAAACTGGTGTAAGTTAATTATGGAACTGATACTTCTGGCCACGGGGTGCATGTGGACACATGGACATCACACCTATGTGTGCTTGCTGAACGGTTAACTTCAAAGCCATGGGCAATAATATGGAGCTGGTCCCTTCTTTCCTGCTAAAACAGCCTCCATTCTTCTGGGAAGCTTTCCACTAGATTTTGGAACATGGCTGCAAGAATTTGCTGCCATTCAGATAGAAGAGCGTCAGTGAGGTCAGGCTGATGTTTGACGGTGGGGTCTGGCATTCCAGTTCATCCCAGAAGTCTTCAGTGGGGTTCATCCAAAGTGGTTTCTAGTCTGGTTGCTGTACTGTGCTTATCCACTGTAATGAAATTGCCCACCCAGTTGTACGCAGTAGTTCTATCACCAAAAAGCCAGTAAAGATGGACACCTGGAGGGACCTTCCTGCAAACATCAGCTGAGGAGTCTGACTTCCAAGATTGGATTCACTTACTCTGCTGAAAGGGTTTGGTCACCTTAAAGTCAAATTAGAATTAATGTAGTGGGAATTTGTTGTGCTCTCCCCTCCAAGGCAAGATCCTAAATGATGACACTGCACTCAAGGAGTACAAGATCGATGACAAGAACTTTGTGGTTGTCATGGTGATGAAGGTGAGCGAAGGAACGTGGAAGATGGAGTTGGTCCACCCAGTTGCATGTCAAAAAAAAAAATCTAATGCCATCATGTCTTGTTCCCTTCCTCTCCTTTTCATCACTGTTCTGTTTTTTTTAAAAACACATCTGTAAAGATTTTACTGAAAAAGTTTGGTTAATTATGAAATTCCCACCATTACAATGTGGCTTTGTACAGTTCTGGTCCTGTACTTGCTCTCCAGCCTAAAGCAGCACCACCAATCATTCAGTCAAGCCCTGCTGCCACGGCAACCAGCACTACAGCCCCAACCCCCACTGCTGCCCATTCGGCCCCATCTGACCAGGCGGGTCAGGAAGACCCTTCTACGCAGGAGAAACCCCCAAGCAGCACTGCTTCTGTTAGGTAGGTCTCTCCTGCTGTTGGCTACTGCCAGTTGTTTACTTATTCAGTGAAAATCCATGACTTTTTTTTTTTTTTAAAAAGCTTTTTCCAGTTTTCTGACAGCTTCTTTTTAACTTCCTTCCAGTTCAGTGAGCACCTCAACAAGCATCTTTTCAGAAGCTACATCTGCCCTTGGTAATAAAATGTGTTTTTTGGCCATTCTGCTGTTTGTGGATGAGTTGGGGTTAATGTAGATATTAGAAACTAGGAAATTTTCCCACCACCGCTATCACTGTTGTATAGTAATTTTACTGTTAGAACTTTAACAACTCTTAGTATACACCGAGTCTCTTCCACTGTGCATATTTTCAGTTCAATGCTCTCTTGTGGTTTGAGTCTCTGTTTTTCCTTATGTAGAAAGTGAAGTGAAATTGTTCTCCTTTCTGTTTAAAACTCAACCAGTCAGTTGTGTGCGATTATAGAATTATTGTGGAAAACAGTTTAGGGGTCTGGCTGCCATTGCTATGTTTATTACTGGTGGGAAACGCCTTAAATTTTACTGAGCAGCAGCCCTGAGAATCTGTCCGATGTCTTTGTCCTACATAGTGACTGGTCAACAGTATGAGAACATGGTGGCGGAGATCATGCTGATGGGCTACGAGAGGGAGAAGGTGGTGGCTGCGCTGAGAGCCAGTTTCAACAACCCCGACCGAGCAGTGGAGTACCTGCTGACGGTGCGTGCACACCTTTACCTGTTGTCCAGAAGCAGGGGGTCCTCATCTGTGTCTTCACCTTCTTTCTGCCCGAACGGAGGCAGAGTTTGCCACATGTGTACGGTTACCCCAACAGGGTATTCCTGCAGAGAGAGAGCGGCACCCAGCGCGTGACTCGAGGGCAACCCCTGCAAGCGGCGCTCCGGCTACGTCGCCACCATCCGGCACAGCCTCGGCACAGCCTGCTGCCCCCACAGGGAGTGAGTGTCCTGGCGGGAACCTTCAGTTGCTCCTCTGCAACTGCATTGCTGATGATGCGTGAACTCGTGTGTAACTCTGCTATTCAGAAATGCCTCGATACTCAGTTTAGATTCTCTCAAAACTCAAAACGATACCTCCTTCCAAGATGGTTCGTGCGTTTTCTCACTTGAAGGTTTAAACCTAAGGGTAGGATTTGTCTTTTTGCCTTTTCCGCTGCTTTAGCGTTGCTGTCAAACCTTTCCTGCTTTGCAGCTCATTGTGGTGCAAGATAGCTTCTGTCACTGTGGTAAAGTCGTATTTCTGAGAGATGCTTGCGAGGGGGTCGAGAAGCCATGATGTGCGGAGAGGTATGGGCTGCTCACCCCGTGTGGTGGCTGGCACCATCGGGGTTTATTGGTTCAGCTGAGATTTCGGTTGAGTTGATGTTCTGCAAACTTTGGCACAAAGTGATCATATGTGCTGCCACTTGTAAAGAGTGTTCATTACATTAGAGAAACCTGTACTATTACTTTTCATTCAAAACACACTACTAGTCAAAAGTTTGAGCGCATCCTGGCAACTTGACAGCTAATCTGGGACTAATTGGACAGAGAAGTTAAAACAAAGCAGTTTGTTTTCTGCAAATTATGCAGACGAGCTGGGAAGACGTTTGTTTTCCGCCTTAAACTTGTAGCTCAGTTTTCAATAGGTTTTTCTGTTTTGGTTTGTGTCAAACTATTTCTGCACGTTGCAGTCAGTTAAGTCTTGTGAACCTGATGTCGTGTGTCTCTCTCTGTTTTCCTTGGCACAGCCCATCTACTGGAATTCCTGCGAAACCAGCCCCAGTTCCTGCAGATGAGACAGGTTATCCAGCAGAATCCATCTCTGCTCCCAGCCCTGCTGCAGCAGATCGGGAGGGAGAATCCGCATCTCCTGCAGGTACTCGGAACACCGATGTTGAGCTTTGCTTGGAGGAAAAGCATATATGAATCAAATGAACGTGATGTACTGCACTTCTTAGGTCATGTACTATGATTCTCTCCCCCCCCCCTCCATTCTTACCTAGCAAATCAGCCGTCACCAAGAACAGTTCATCCAGATGCTGAATGAACCAGTCCAGGGGGTAGGAGGACAGGGTGGAGGTGGGGCTGGATCTGAGGCTGGGGGTGGAGCCATGAACTACATCCAAGTTACACCTCAGGAAAAGGAAGCCATTGAAAGGGTGGGCTTGCTAGGTTAACTGTTTCAGCTTTTTCTAGCTGATAAGGTCAGAGTCCAAGTGACTTGTTCCTGGGTCCCTTTGCTGAGAAGTTACTTTGCCACAACACTAGCTGCTACTTCGGTGCTAGTTGTCTATGTAGATGCTCTAGATGTTTTTATTTTTAAGAACTAATTAGCTTTTTCCTGGTTTAACACCATAAAAAAAAAAGTCTAACTGTGCTCCACCAGCTGAATGTCAGTGGTGTGTATTGAATGGAGAAGCTTTTATGTAGACTGAGTATTGGAGCTTGTTGGTGGTCCACTGGTGTGTAGATTTGGTGACAGTTTGCCTGCTTCTTGATCACTGTGAAGGAAATGTTCTACTTTCTGTTTCAGCTAAAGGCATTGGGCTTCCCAGAGGGACTTGTTATACAAGCATACTTTGCCTGCGAGAAGAATGAGAACTTGGCTGCGAACTTCCTTTTGCAACAGAACTTTGACGAAGATTAGTGGGTGGCTTTTTTTTTTTTTTTTAAATATATACTTTGGGTACACTATGGACATTTGCTTAAATTTTACAACGGCACATTCTCAGCAACACTGGATTAACCTCTATATGCAGGACATGAAGTGTCCATTGGTGAAGCTGCCTTTCTTCAGCAGAAGCCCTGCGTTGTGCAACCAGCAGATTTATCTATATGTGAAGAAACCAGTTACTGGATGAGTTTGTATTTTTCCCCTTGGGAGCACTGGGAGTGGAGTTTTGGTGTATGAAACATTTTTCCTGTTTACATTGTTTTGTTATCGATTCAACAATAGGGAGCCAAATGCTGTAAAAATGAAATAAAACTTATTTTAAAGTACTAAAAATTTGAAACGAAACACTTTGTTGTTCACTGAGCCCTTGGCAGGGTCACGACAATTACCGCCTACGTTGACTAAGTCTCAATTCGTGTTGCAAGATTTTCACACCAACAGCGTGTAGCTGTTCAGTTTAACGTAAAGATTTAAAATTTACGCAAGTTTAATTTTGGGTAGAAGAAGCTTTGAATCGCTGGCGTCTTAGGAGTTGCTGCAAATGCCGGTGAAGGAATTGTAGGAATGTGATTGGTTGCATAATCATCATTTCCAGATGTTCTGTAAAATGCTGAAAGTTTGGTTTAGTCGAACAATGAAACGTCTGTTCTGCTGCTTCCTGTGTCCCGTCTCAGTAGCGTCTCCTAAGTTCCTTTACGTGTTCTGGTATTTGAGCTGCTCTGCTGTGATTGAATCATGAGGTTCCTAGAATAATTGAAACTTGTACCGTAGATGGAGCTTCAGTTTTTCCCAATGAAGTGACTATTAATGGCTGCAGTGTGGTTTTCCGCTTTTGTCTACTGCCTGCCTGCCTCTGGTATCCAGGGTTTCATTGTCACTGTTTATTTAAACAGCCATTGCAACTGGTTGACTATCAGCTTGTGAATATTTTTTTTTTCTTTAAATTTATATTTCTGTAGGAGAAGTTCGGACTGAGTCGGCAGGAGGAAATGGCCCCTTATGGCCACCAATGCCAGGCTGGCTTATGCATTACATGAAGTTACTCTATCTGTAAATCATTGTAAGTAATGGCAGATTTTTTTTTTTGCAGTAAGGTTTATTTCCTTTTTCGTTTCTGGTAATTTGGTTGTCCGTAGCTGATTTTATTTTAAGAGTAGAATTTAGCAGCTGCCAATGACTCTACATCCACCGATTCTGCCTACACGTTTTTTAAATCCTAAATCAGTTTGTGCTGTGGGTCTAGAGTCATTCATGAAAGTAACTGTAAATGTATTGTGGGCGTAGAAAGGTTTTGTTTGGCCAGTTATAATTCAGCATAAGCTGCAGAACATCGACCCGAAGGCGGCGTGAGAGGAAGCACGGCTGCGGTGTAAAAGTATTCAGACCCGCAGCGAAATCGCACTTTCCTGGATAATAAAATGCTTTTAAAATTGAATTAAAATACCACACGGGGAGCAAAGTGGATTTGCATTAGTCAACATGTGCTCTGCATCACAAGATATTTATGGAAACCTCAAAGATGCTGTTTGCATAAGTATACACACCCCTTTGTTGTGTCCGACCTGAAGCTGGGTGCACAAAATGACCGTAACAAGCAACCCAGTTAGTCGACTCCTGTCGGTGTCCAGCAACTGGTTCACAGTGAATCGCCGTGGAAGAAAAGAACAGCTGTATCTGGAGACCCTCAGTCAGGTAATGACTGTCAAATTCAAGAAGCCATCAGAGCAACTCGATCTGACTTATCAGGAAGTTTGGATGTGGAGAAGGAAGGGAGCAAAAAATAGCAAAGGTCCTGAACAGAAGAGGGGCAAGAAGGAGCAGTTGTTCAGGAACACCTGTATCAAAGTTCACAGCTAAGCGTCAGACTGAAGAAGAGGAGACTGTTGGAGGAGAACCTGTTACAGGTGGCCAAAGACTTAGAATCCATCTGCAGGACAGTGATCCCAAACAGAAGGCCAAAGCTGCCTGGACTGGCTGCCAGAGAAGAACGTTGGCATCCTGATCTGAATCCACCTGAGAATCGGTGGTGAGACTTAAACTGCTGTCCTCCAGTGACCTCCAGGCAACTCGAGTGGGTGTCATTTGGGTCCGGTCTTATGAAATCTGTTCAAACCCAAAGTCGGTGCCCCTACCGTGGTAAACTTTCCCAAAAATGCCTGGTGCAGTAACTGCTGCAGAAGGACCTCGCTCCAAATACAGAGGTCAGGGGGCGAGTGGTTCTGCAAACAACTATTTCAATACCTGTTACTTCCTTAAAGACATATTCTGGAAAAATTCTAAATGATAATCCTCAAAACAAGTTAATATTTTTCACGTCAAGTTCATTTTGAGAATTATTTTGAATTAAAAAAATTGCATGAAAAGAATATAATGCATTTTGTTGACGTATAAAGTGTAACTTTGTCAAGGGTCTGCATTTTTTCATCAGGAATTTGCGCTTTTATTTGAATCCGGTGTAACATCACAATTTAGCTCTCGGTAAAATGTTTTTAAACTTCTCAGAGTTTCACATTTATTCCAGGTATCGCTGCCTTCCTACCGCAGGATGTTATACAGGGTTTGCTGTATTTGAACTGTGCTGGTTCTCCAGCGGCTCTTTTCCTTCCGAGGTTCACTTTCCACTGCCTGCTGGGAAAAGGTCCTCCAGCAGCGTAATGAGGACTTAAGCACCTGTGGAAGAAAAGCCAAGTTCAGCTGCAGAACTTGGGAGGTCCCAACTATGCGGGGGGGGGGGGGGGGTCCAAAAAATTTTNCAGAGCCCCCCCCCCCCCCGACTGTGGGGGGGGGGGGGGGGGGGGGGGGATCCAGAAAATTTTGCCTGAAACGTATGTAAGTGTTGCGATTCCGTTTAAACAGACAGCGTGGGACGCGTGGTGAGAAAAGATCAAGGTCCAGGCTGACAGTCCGAAAACGCAGCTGGAAAGGAGTCGGGAGGGGTGCTGTATTCGGCCGCTCGGGTGGAGACGAGTCAACGGGCCCTTTTTCGGGAAAGTAGGGGGCGCCATTGCAGCTGTGCTGGGTCGCAGAACCTCGGATGCCGCTCTGTCGGTGCCTTCTGGTGATGTCACACCCCCCGTTTTGCTCGGAGTGGAATGCGGCCGTGGCCTGGTGGCGCTTCCTGCTGCCTGGGGGGGGCGGGGGTGCTTTTGTCAACAGGAGGGCTTGTTGCTGTAAATACTGAACCTTAAAGGATGAAGTGGGAGAAAAGGACGGGTTTTCGGGGAGGTGGCGACGGAACGACGGCAAAACTCGCTTCCTTTGTCCCACTGAGGGATCCGGAGGACCAGGACCAGACGCTAGAAGCAGCATCCGGACACCTTGAGGACAAGCGACTTTGTGTGCGCTTGTCTTCAGGAACAGAATTTTTTTTTTAAACTAACTGGCTGTCCAGAAATTCTAATATCTCAATATTGTTCCTTTTAACACAAGAAGCTGGGAGTGACACGTTTGGCACCACTGGGCTCCACAGGCTGGAGAGGTTGAGGGTTTGTGCCAAAGAGAAGACGATTGGAAACGATCGATTAGTTTAGGGAAAACAGGAGGTCGATGTGCTTTTACATGTATTTAATATTCAGCAGTCCAGTCGAGGTCCCTCCTGCCCACAAGGCAGTGGGAGCCGCTACCATTAAGCACTTGGCTGAACAAACATTAAAATTAGTGTGGAAAACAAACTGTCTGTTAGTCGACTTCTGTGTATCGGCAAAAGTTTGCTTAAGAACCTCTTATTCTAATATCCTCCGTGTGAAAATTGAGCGTTTACTGCAAACGCGCAGCCGAGAAACACAAAATAACCAGAAGAAACAAGTGTATTTATTTTAAAATGTACAAATCTAAACATCAGCTCAGCATTATATTATATAATTTGTCTGTTTAAAAAAAAAAAAAAAAACTTTTTTGGTAAGTGCTTCATAACATGAGTAAATAGTTTATTGCACTTTACAGTCACAATGCAGTGGAGACTGACATTGCCATGCAGAAGCGCATGTGGAAGGTTTCAAATAATCCATGCAGCACTGTTTAAAAAAAAAAAAATCCAAAACTCAAAGATGTTTCCTTTTCCCCCCTTTGAACATTTAAATACGTTTACGCCACCGAGGACTAGCAAATAAACTATAAGTTACTTTTGTACCTGATATAAAAAAAGTTTGTAAAAAAATAATGACTTGCAGGAACATTATAAAAATAGATGTCTAATACAAGATGTAGAACAGTGCATCGTAGGAAAAGGCAGATGGAATGTGGCTGGCAGAAGCCCCCCTCCCTCCCCCCTTTGTCAGTTAGCGTCAGTTCGGTACTTCGGTCCAGTTCCCGCCCCTCTCCGTCATCGTTTGGCACTCGGTCGTCCAAGTTTTGTCAGGGAAAATACAAATTCCAGTTTTTCAGGTGTCGACGCATCGGAGGCGCAACGGCGGGCGGCCGAGCGGCTCTCGGCGGCGTGGAAGACGGCGCGTTGGTCCTTCCGATGCGCGGCGCGGGGTTTCTCCGAAGGCAGCGTGTGGCTGTGCGGCGTGTCGCTCGCCCGTCTGCTCCGCCTCATAGGTGCCGCTTCATGTGGAGGGCCAGGTGGTCTGAGCGGGAAAAGGCCCGGTCGCACTTCTGACACTGGAAAGGCCGGTGGCCCGTGTGCTTTCTGTAGTGGCGCGTGAGCTCGTCCGAGCGGGCGAACCTCCAGCCGCATCCCTCCCAGTCGCAGTGGTACGGCTTCTCTCCTTAACCGCGAGCGAGAAGAACAGGACTCGGGTTTACTGGCCGTTTCGCTCCGCCTGTGGTCACGCGTTTAGGCCGCAGGTTCAGAAACGGTCGACTTGCCCCACGCGACGCCGATAATTCGTAATAACCGATATTAGCCGGCCTTTCGTGGTCAATGTAGGTGACAGATGGCTTCTGCAAAGCTCCACTAGAACATCTCCTGCACGCCTTAAAGCAGGTGGATCATAGTGGATAAAAATGCTGTGTTTTTTTTGACCCCACATGAAGAACCTGAATGCCACCACTAACTGTCTTGTCGGTACGTTTTCTCTGACCGAAGCTGGTCCTGGAGTTCCGTCTAAAACTGGACACTGTTTACCCCCCCCCCCCCCCATGAGCTGCTTACCTGTGTGTGTTCTGTGGTGGGCCTTCAAGTGGGAGCTCTTGGTGTACGTTTTTCCGCAGCCGGCGTAGTCGCACGTGTGGGTTGCTATCCTCTTCCTGGGCCACGACCGCCGGCCCCGCTTGGTTTTGGGCTCCTCCAGCAGGCTGCCCCCTGGAGATGGCAGCTCTAGTAGGGGAAAGGTGGTGAGGTGAGCATCGCTTCAGAACACCCGTCTCGCACGCGTAGGAAGATGACCGACCGACCGACCGACCTTGGTACTGTGCGCTCGGCTGCTGCTGGAACGCCGGGTAGCTCGGCTGAGCCGGGTAGCCCGGCGGAGAGGTCAGCGGGGGGCAGCCCGTGGCCTGAGGGGCAGCTTGCGGTTCTCTGCTCAAGGTAGCCTCAGGGGACAGGTGTGACCCTGGGGAGAAGGTACGAGGCTCAAGCGGAGGTCTCTGGCTCCCCCCGGGGCAGGTCGCGTGGACATCCACCGGCCGCGTGACGGTGCAGGTACCCAGGTTCTCCTGCTTGATTCCCGGGCAGACGAAAGGCGCGGTGGGATCGGCCGCCATGCTGCTCCCGCTGACACTAATGCTGTGGCTGTACTCGGCCAAGTCCACGGTGGTCTTCACCACAAACTTCCCGTGCAGGTTGGTGGCCTGCAGGTAGGCCGGGTCAAGGTCCGGCCGCATGAGCTCGGCCACAAAGCCGCCGGACGGGGACACGTCGTCGATCTCCGGGATGCCGAACGGGACGCCGGCCGGAGGGGACGGCAGGTGGTAGGTGTAGGAGCTCGGAGAAGGAGCGGGGTTGCGAGGAGGACCCGGCAGGCTGTCCTGCTGCATGGTGTTGGACAAGATGAAGTCGTAGTCTAGCAGGTCTTCAGGTTCTTCCTTGGCAGCCGGCGTTGCGGGATCTTGGCTGGCAAAGCCGCAGCCCGGAGCCACGGAGGGTCTTCTCGCATGGGACAGCTCTTCCTTCCATCTCTGAGAGAAGATCCCGCAACAAGCGTTAGAGATGAAACCACCGGCAAACACACACGTACCAAACTCCTTTGCCTCCTTTCCTCTATTTCCGTACCTAGATGTGGAACAGAGGCGGCGGTGGGCATGTGAAATAAAACGGTTAGTTTACCATGATAACAGGGTTACAGGGTAAAATGGCTGCTCTGCGCAACATAAACTATCATTATGTGAATAAGAAACCAACTATTATGCGCACAGTGCAAATTTGGCAAACGGTTATTAATAATGCTGACCCCCCCTCCCCCTCCCTGTGTGAAAGACAGAGAAAACCACTTAAAGCTGTACTTTCTAGTTTAAAAGTTTTCATTTTTAAATGTTGCCGTACAGAACGACCCGGACCGCCCGCAGGTTAAAGCGGGTGTGGAACAGAGATGCGGCCGAACCGCAGGTATGAGCGACAGTGTGAATAACAGATGAAAAAGGTGCAGAAAGTGCTGAGATGGAGTCAACGCCCCGGTCCGGTGACACACACACACACACACACACACACACACACTCCGGTGAGCCCTGCGTGTCGCCTGCACGTCCTTACCGAGGGAACTACGGCTCCTGCTCCCGCCGCGCTTTCCTCCGCACCGCCGCCGTTAGCAAACGCAGCAACGGGGAGCAAAAGCGTTCCGCTCAGCGCCATACGGCCGGTCCGGCGCCACCAGAACCGGACGGCGAACGTCCGTCGGCTTAGCGCGCGCGCGACACACGGAGCTCGCGAGCAGAACGCACCTCGTCCATGAAAAGGGGCGCGATCGCCTGCTTCTCTCTTCTCGGCCCTCGATCTACAGTTTAGTCGCTCAGGGAGGAGATGCACGCGGGCTGCGGGCTGCGGGCGGAGAGCGGCGTCCCCGGCGTCCCCCGGTGTCGCGTCTCGTCGGGCGGGGTCGCCCTCGCTGCTACGGCCGCGCCGTGTCTGCGGAAGCCGCACATGGAGCGCAGAGAAGCGGCAGCGGAGCGCCGGACCCGGGGTGCTGAGCGATCGGCGAGCGGCCGGCGGGATTCCCTTCGCACGGCGTCGGCGCCGCAGCCATGAGAGAGCGCGGTGACAGAACGGGACGGGACGCGCGACAAGGGAAACCCTTACTGCTTAAATCGCCGTCTAGACACGCCTTCCTGGTCTCCACGGCAACAGCGCCCGTAAAAACAGGCCGCTCGCGGCGGTGGGCGGGTCCGGTGACGTCAGGGCCCCGGACGGCCGACTGACTGACGTCAGCGGTTACTGTTTGTGTCCAAACAGCGCGATGGCAACAGAGGCCCTTTGTACTGCGCGGAGCGGGTACTTCTCATGCACTTTCGCTGTCACACAAAGGCGGCTGGCAGCCTTACCTTCTCCCCGGGCTGCTGAGAGCGACAGATTAACGGAGATCTAAATAAAATGGGACTTTTCCCACCCTTGCAGCCTAACAGAGGTGTGCCGCTCAGGCCGAGTGGCGAATGTGCGAAACACACAATTAAGATGAAGGGCTGAGGAATGGCGCCGTCAGCCGTTCTGCTCGGAAGGGAACGTCGAGGATCGGTCAGCAATACAGATCCCTGCCGCTGCTGACCGCTAACGAATCCCACCCAGTACTCATAATTTTGCTTCCCGCCGTAGGTGACAACTTCCTTGGCCGCTCGGCGTACACGAACCCGGGCCGCTGCGCATAACGGCCATCCGCGGTCGCAGTGTCATTAACCACTGAATGAGCTCGATTAGTCTTTTTTTTTGCTCAGTGTGTTAAACACATATTTCCACTGGGGTGGGGAATAAAACTTTGGGGAAAGAACTGGGTGGAGCGACACTACGACAGCAAAAATAAGCCCGTGCAGCGTAAGGATGACCACACCCCTGAAATGGAAAGTCGAGCCCTGCAGACCAGACCGCGGCTTACTGCCCGTTTAAAGTTAAGCGACGGGGGGTCCGAATTTCGCGCGATCACACGTTTGTTGAGCAGCATCGCTGTATTCACGCGGGCGCTTGGAGAACCACGCGGTTCGTGGGCACCTGGATGAAGACGAGACGCACACGCGCAGTGGGCGACCGCGGACCCGCAGCTGTGAGAGTCCTCTGTCTCCATGGCAACGTTCGATGATGGGCGCAGAATTACAAGAGCGAACATTATATTAAAATCCACACCTAGGGGTGTAGCAGCCGTGTCGTGCGGGAGAAGCGGTCTAACACGGTAGCCGCACCTCACGCCCCCAAAACCTTCCCTTCAGACGCCATGTTCGGCGGAAATGTTCCTCACAAATATGATGTTGCCAGTACATTTCTTGTCTCGTTCAAGTTGTTACGGATTATAGCCAATTTTACGAAACTTCTTAGTGAATGAGAATCCAATTATAGAAACGTTTTTTTTTTTTTATTAAAGTGCGTTTTATGAAAAACAAAATGGTCTCTCGCGTGGCCTCGTTTTGGTGTGAACTGGCGCACAGATGGTTCAGTCGCTCTGCATCCATGGAGAACAAATCACAATTAAAATTTTATCATTTAAACACAGTTTTGAAGTTATTAAATCCAGTTGTCCCCGTGTGAATGTTGGTTTCTAAAGTCGGGTTTCGTTAAACGTTTGGCGCGTGTAAACCCGAGAAACAACACGAGAACCTCTAGACCAGCGAGACGAAAAACAATTTGTAGGGAAAAAAAAGTCATTCTGGAAATTTAAAGACCTTGTGAAATTAAAAGTCTTTCGTCGATTATGTTTCATACTTTGGTTAAACAAAAGACAATTATTTTTGTGTTGCAAAGAAGTGCTTGTTAATGTCTGGTCACGTGTCGGCGCTCAGACTTGAGTTATTTCCCTATAATGGCCACGTCTTGTCTTCACTCCACCGCAGCACGGTGGGGGTTCGTGACCCCTGGGTGCCGGACGGGCCGACGTCCCGTCCTGGGGCCGGGCAGAGGCACAAAAGGACAAACGACGGCAGGGGCTTCCGAACGGGGTCCGGCACACAGATGGACGCGGACAGCAGCTGTTATCGCGGAGCCGACTGGACCTGGAGAGTCGGCATTCTGGGTTTTTTAGCCGGACCAGACGGTTTTTTAAAGCCCTGTCGATAATTGGAAAAAGGTCCACAACGGGTTAAAGAATCAAGCAGCCAGTTTGATGGAAATTTCAAGAGGACAGATTTTCCTACTTGGTCACAGATCGTGCCCCTGGCTGTGTGTTTTTATTCGGATTATTTTAGTTATGAGTAAATAGATGTTCGCTGTTCAATCCCGTTCAGGATGGACCGACCTTGCGCACGCCTCTCGGGGGGGGTCACTCAGACGGACCGGTACTGTGTACGTTGGTGTTTGGATCACTGGGGCTTTTTCCTGCTTACCAGCACATCTCATGAGCTCCCGGTCCTCCTTTCTTTGGCTGAGTAGCACGTCCAGCAAAGCAGTGCTGTCACACCTGGTGATCATTCATAACCGGGCCTCATCCTCCAGGGTGCACTTAGTTATGCTGCCCGCCGGCTAGTGTCGCCTTTCTTGCAGGAATAAATGCAGCAAGGCTGTTTGTAATCTTGCTCTGCTCACATTTTACTGCCTATAAATGTGCCATTTTTCTGTTATGCTTGTGGAGGCCACACCGGTGCAGGTTAAAACGCTGTGGAGAAGGAGAGCGCCGAAGGCGTGCTGTTTTACAGCCGCCCTCCCACCCCGGCGGAGCCGCGCCAGGCATCCCGAGCGACCGGCTTCCTGGCTCCAGCGTTTACGTCATGCTCGTCCCGGCAGCGTCAGCGTTCTGCGGCCGAGAGAGAGCTCTGGCGGGCCCGGCAGCAGCGCCAGCCTCTGTCTGCTGTGGGATTCCACAGCCGCTTTAAGTATGTCGGTTATTTTTAACCCGTGACGCAACGCGGAGGAGAGCCGTCCCACTTTTCACGACAATGTTTCCCTTCAGCTGGGAGGGGAAGTGGACGGGAGCCACGCTTCCCTGTCACACAGAGCAGCTGAGCCGGAGATCCAGCAGCGCCGGGGAAGGGGGAGCCGCTTCTCGACTCCGGCCAACCGTAACCCCTCCTGGCAGAGCCGTCCGGGGCCAAGACAAGACAGGCTGTTTTTAATCGCCAACTTGGACGTCCGGAGCAAAACAAACAGCGAGTCCCGCAAAGTCTTCTGCCTGTGCGTCACCCGGGCCGACGCCGGAGACGCATCGAGCCGGCCTGGATTAGAAGGCTGTAAGAGCGCTTGGCTGTCGCTGTTCGGACGGATCCTTTCCGGCCGGCTCACCTGCTCGAGGTGGAAGCTGCGGCGGCTCCTCGTTCGCTCTCCGTCCCTCGGTAGAAATAACTGAGACGGAGCTCGACGCCTTCGCCTGGCGCCTTTTCCGGTGCGACGTTTGCATCTTTGTGTTCTGAGGAAGGACTCTGCCCCTCGGACTCTGCTTCTTGATCTTCCCATTAGTTCTGCACGGCGGAGAACGTGAATAAGATCGTGCCACGCAACCTTTTATGCGCCAGGCCCACACGCAAGCGCACAATCGCAGCATAGATTCAAGATTTAACAAGTTCGGTGTATTTGGACTCGGCCACAGCAGGTTCACAGCGGCCAAACGTGCGGCGTCAACTCCTGCGTTTTTACGCGGGCCGAAATGAGGGTTTTTCGCTTCATTTCGCTCCCTTCTACTCGAGGCCCAAACGTCATCGGTGAACCGGATGTGCTTCTCACAAGTGGTCCTGGGTGTCCGCTGCGTACGGAGATTTGTTTTTCCGCCGACGTCTCACATTTTTTGCCCTGACTGAACCTTACAGTAGCTAAACTTTGCAGTCGGATCGTGTTAGTGAAACTGCGGCCGGGAAGGAGCTCCGCTTTTATCGAACCACGTTCGTGTAACTCGGGTCCTAATTTACATCCTTCAAATGATCAACTGCGGTGGAGGAAACCGTGTTTTAACACCTGACGGTTCCTTTTACCTGTTACAGGTATAGCTGGTTTAAAAATAACAACTATATTTAAACAAATATAACTGAATAAATGCTGTTTGGAAAATACTCCGGTGAATCTAAATTACTATGGTAACAAAACCCAGCAAACGGAGAGCAAACAGCTACAGATCTTTAAAAACATCCTTCTTATGTCTCTTACTTTTACGTGGATTTGATGACCGAGGTGACCCCCCCACCCCCGCCAGTTCCAGAACATGAATCCCCAACACGACTCACAGCAGTGAGAGATTTACTGGAGTGGAAACACACCAGAACGGCCCCCTTCTTGGGTTTCTTCTCAAGAACCCCGCAGTGGATCATTTCCCAGAATTCCACTCCATCATCAGCTCCTCCTCTAACAGAACAGTTCCATTTTATTGTTTCTCTCCAGTTGCATTAAACCATAGTATCATTTCAGAGGAATTCTGTATTTGAGTAACATTGTGACCATCGCGATTATGATAAGTGTTATTATGATACGACTGAATTACAGTTTCACACGAGTGGTTGAACCGACCGCAGACAGAGTTCCACTTTCTACCAGTGAGTAAACATGGTGCAAATGTCTGATGATGAAGCTGCAGATGGTCCCGGTGGATAGAGGTTAAAGACCTACTTATACAAACAGGCTGAAATTAAAGCGTGAATTTAACATCTGCAACTGGGCATCGTCCCGGACAGAGCAACCCTGAATCGTGCCCGAAACAAAGGCCCGTGGAAGGTTGTGTAGGGTGGGGGTGCGGCAGTACTTTTAATAAACTCTATGCAAGGATGAGAGGCCAAACTGAAGGTTGCGCAGCACTTTCTTTGCCTCCATGCTTTATTTGCAGGCCTACAGGTGAGAATACTCTCGCCGTATCCCGGCTGTCCTCGATTTACGGCGTCCTCAACATGCGACGGTAGTAATAAATGGTAATAATTTGAAAAAAATGAAATGGACAAAAATCGTCCAAAAAATGAATGATTTCCAGGCATTCTGGGAATGAGCTTCTTATAGCTTATTTCAATCATCTCTACATGAATATACAGCACCTGCACGATGCTGTGGAGTAATAACAGCATCTGCTGACAGCCATACAAAAAGATATACGGAACCACAAGGCAACTGAGCTCTTCTAGCTTATTATGGAAAATGTAAAAATGTTGCGGAAACACATAAAAACACTGCACATGTGTACCTGCACGGTGTAGCCGTGTGACATTGTAGTGTAACGATGGCAAAAGGTGAACGCTGTATGAGACAGAGTGCTATCACACAGTGGCAGACCACCGCCACCCCCCCCCCCCCCCCACAGTGTCATCCTCGTGAGCAGTAAAGATCTTCACAANCCACCCCCACCCCCCCCCCCCCCCCACAGTGTCATCCTCGTGAGCAGTAAAGATCTTCACAAGACCGTCACTGTGTCCCTCACAGCACTCCAGCTCAGCGAGGTTACCGACAGAACAGTGGCAAGAGATCACGCTCTTTTACTGGGTATTAATAAATGCTTTGACTGTTTGTACTTTTTCAACAAAACTTTTCGTAAAGAAGGGAGTAGTGAATTGTTTGGTAATATCAGGGATAGACAGGGATTGGAATACTATACTGTGGTCAGAAATAAAGTAAAAACAGTCAAAAATTACCAGCAGATGTCTGAAAATGCTGCCATTCAGTGGACGACACGCTTAGAAATGAACGCTGCCGTGAGGACTATCTGACTCATAGCCGAGGCGACTTGGGGCCTGACCGTCACCCCCTACTCCGGTCGTAAATGGAGGACGGTCTGTATCGGGAGCTTTGAGTGGGTGGAGATAGAATCCACAAAAGGCTTCAACAGTCCTCTACTGGAAAAATCGGGGTTCTGTTCCCGAGCTGCAGATTATGCGCGTACGGGCGGTTGCGATTTTCGCACACGATCTCCTACCATAAACCCTGTCAACACAAGACAGGAGATCAGATAATCCCCGATTCATTCTGTACCGTCCATGAAGAGCCCGACCCAGCAGCTCTCTTTGTCGAGTTTGACACGTTCTCACGATGCTCTCCTCTTTGCCCATTGCTACACACTTTATACAAACAGGTCTGACAGCCTGACAGACAATATGCCATAATAATAGCAGTGATTTATGATTAAAAAAATCCTGCTTATTACCCTGAGAACACTTGTTCTAACCAGATAATGCAGATTTCTCCACTGCTCTTCATTTCAGCCATCATAGAAAGTTCTAGACAGAAAAAAACCGAACAATGACTTCAAAGGAACAACGTATGAGCACGAAGACTTTGTTTGTTGTTAACTTTTAGGCATACTTAGGGGAACACAGAACATTCTTTTTACGGGTGTTGCAGCATTTTGATCAGTTGTAACTGTAGAAACGTCTGTTGTTTTTAATAACTTAGTGTGATCCTTCAGACTGCCGACTAGCTTGACCACTGGATGATCTGTTGACGCACTTTCTGTCAGAGGACAGGAGACAACGCTGCTCTGGACTGGTGGGACCGGCAGTGATGGAGTTTACTTTATTGGACTGTCACTGCTCGCCTGGGGACTACAGACCTGCCCTCTGCTATCTCCTTGTGGCTCTTTTGCCTGGAAGAAATGATTCAGTTTCCTTCGAAACATTATATCTTTGCCCTTGAATACTTGGCTTCGAGCAGGAACAACTTCTGAGTGTTTATCGAATTGATAACATTTGTACACCAGTCAGCTAGAAGACTGCTGGTTTAGTGGAGAACAGAAAAGATTTTAAAACAGCAAAAAAAAATTGGCTTCAAAGCATATAATACACGACTTGAGAGAAGCTTGATCCTTTGAGGGGGTATCGATAATGATAATATTGTCCATTGCGGAGAAGACTCTGTTCTGATTTTGACTGAGAAGATCACATTTGGGTTTTGCTTGTAAAGAGAACCTGGAACGTTGAGCTGTACGCTCAGGATTCCTGACTGCTGGGAATTATTTGTTGTTTTTCTGCCTTCCGTTTCCTCGTCTTACAGAGATGAGCAATAAGCCAGGTAGGAGCACATATTCAGCCTGCGATGTCTTGCCAGGGAGCATCTTTAAATGTAGACAGGTCATTTAGACACGAATATTCTGTCAACTTTCTACCACCATTATCGTGGGGAAATGATACCAGCATAACATCTGTGATATTTCTGTCCTGTCCCAGTCTGGATGAATCCCACCCTGTCAAATGCTGGTATTTGACCAGTAGTCTGAATTACCGTGACGCTCTGACAAGCCAGTTTGTTTGAACACTGTCATTGTCACCTACGGGTCACGGTGATTCAGTGTATAAAGCATCCGACCCGATTTAAGGTCAGGAATGGATCTACAGAACTTTCAGTATCATATGATTGTTAGTGCCCAACGTGGTGGTTCCAGCAACCCTGAAACAGCCCGGGTGTGTTTGCGAAAGTGCGTGTGTATGTGTGTGTGTGTGTGTGTGTGTGTGTGTGTGTGTTTATATAACAGCACTGGTCCCACTTCTCCAAGCCTTCTCAGCGACCAGCTGTTACACATACAAAGCAGTAGGTAGCCCTTTTCAAGTGTAATAAATGGTCTTCAAGTTTTAGTTTCCCTTCAGGTGAGAAGAACCGCTGTGCCAAATTTCCAAATCTGGAAAAAACAAAAATATGCTTAAAGGCCAAACAAACATAGACTGAGCTTTATAGATACAGAGATGGTGCAAAAAGCAAAAAAAAGGACCCAGCAGTTCGTTTGTGGTGAAAAAAATCCCACATGATTGAGAAATATTACAAAAAACTGGCATATTTGTTAGAGGTAACAGAAAAACCATAAATACAAAAGAATAACTTCATGTAACAGTGATGTGCAGAAAGGCGCCTCTGAATGTTCATCAGACCTTGAAGAGGTTGGGCTACAGCAGCAGAAGTCCACACCAGATTCTACCTGTCATCCAAGAACAGGACAAGAGTCTACAGTCTCCATCAATAAAACTAGACCCCAAAAGGGCAGGAAAAGGTATGTCAAACCTTAGTTTTTGCTGTGCATAAAAAAATGAGTCCAGGGATCCATTATCTCTGGTGCCAGTGGAATGGACTGGTTGTGAGGGCGGGAGGTGTAATGTGTGGGGAACTTTATCTCGACACACATTAAGCTTTTTAGTACCAACTGAACATCATTTTAAAAATCACAAAATATGAAAACACTGTTACTTTGATGGTCTGCACAGCCCCCGCCTCGAAAGCCAAAAGGGCGTCTTTGGGATGAGGTGGTGAGTGATGCCGGCAGAACGAATGGGCTGCCAAAAATATCCAAAAACTATGAAAAGCTGCTAAGCCAGAGCGGTTAAGGAATTCTCTAGGAATGTGTTTGGCAACTGACTTCAGGTTGTTAAAAAAGGCAGAAGAGGGTCCCAGTGGTTTCAGCAGAACTTCTATTTTTTCCATGTACTGTGAAAAATACTGTGCTGGAGCAACTCAAGGTAAAGGAGTTTCTTAAGTATGTTTATCAGCGGGGGGAGGAGGACCAGAAACCCTCACGATACATGTCTGTGTCTGTATCCTTAACTGATCTACTGCCACTGGTTATTTGACACAAACAGAAGGAACTGTACATGAGATGTGTAACCGTTTCAATTGTAAGAGAACACCACCCAAAAATACCACACCTGCACACACCCATTTCTGCACCTAGATCTCAAACACACGTAAAAACACGTCCACACCCAGTAGCACACCCAGCATTGTGTCTTCTTCAGCAGGAGGATCTATCAGTAGAAAGGCAGCTCTCAGGAATCCTCTCGCATTCCCACAACTTAGAGAAACATTTGTGATGTGCAGAAGACGACCAGATCGAAATGTGTCACATGAGGGTTTGGCTGTTAGGCCAGTTTAACAAATGTTCTTGAGAAGAAATAGGATGCACAGATGTTAAAAATTATACAGTTTCTCCAAATATTTACTTTAGTGCAGCTAACAGCATCAGCATAGCTTGTTACTACCAACCTCTGGAAATGGGGACACCTGAGGGGAAGAAGGAGCTTCTGTTACTTATTGCAAACTGAGTAACAGCAGAGGAAGAAGTGTGTGTGTGTGTGTGTGTGTGTTAGTTGCACGTAGATTTTCTAGCCCCAAACCCTATGTCTTCAGCCAGTCAGCAAATCCACATCCTACATTCAGAGTACAGTAATCGTGTTTTCCTGACACCGAGTGTCTGTTTCCCGTTATTTTAAGTAAATAAACAAACAAACAAACAAACAAACAAACAACAAGCCAATAGGAAAACACCTGTAGAACCATCAACCCCTGACTTGGGCAGGACAAACACTGTGAGCAGCAAAGACTTAATGTGGCTGCGAATGTGGTGTTTACAGTGCGGTGCCGTGTGTCCAGTACAGCGCATTTCGCCTGTTAGTCATTGTGTTACACACAGGAGGCGAGAGGTTTGCAGCCCCGCTTCACTCTTACGACATGTTGAATAACGGGAGTATAGATGCGTGTCAAAGTGACCCACCGTCTGCCTCTGTGTCACGCAACAAACATTTTTATTTAAATGCGGGCTATTTACAAACACGAAGTGCGCAGTAAATGTGGCGACGCGGCGCAAACATGTTCAGGCACACTGAAACACTTATGCGGCACGTCTGGCTTCCGCCAAATTCCCAACCTGGGAATTCATTGCAATACACAGAGTATCATTTTATCGCAGTATACTGTACCATCCGGTACGCTATTCATTTGTAGAATTTTAAGATTTATTTAGATTTTTATTTGCGTTTTGACTTTTTTAATACAGATAATCTTCAGCCGGTTCCCCTCGGAACTTCTGCTTAGAGTTACGGCGGGTTTGGTCACCGCTGGTCTTCACACACACTTTGCTCCATTTCACAGGTACTTCAGGGGTCACAAGAATTCAAACCTGAGTCCCATCCTGAGCTGAGATCCTGTCTGATTGACGGGGGGCCATGATGTAATGGGGGGAGGGGTTGGTGCAGATTATATCACTCTGGTGTTGCGCTGTTAGGCGTGCGTGCGAGACTGTGGCGGGAGCGTTTGAGAGGGAAAAAGACATCATTTTCCCTAATCTGAACAAGCCGACCCAGATGGTGTTTAAACCGTCATCTGTGCAGTGACAAGGTTCCCGTGACAAAGCCGCGTCGTGACTTTTATAATCCAAACTAATAAACACGCTCATAACTCACCGTCAGTCGAAGGCTGGTTGCACAGCAACAGTGCGACGGACGAAAAGCCCACGAGACGACGTCGGTCTGTGGCTGTTAGGCGATTGTTGGTACTGAGTCTCTGAGGCCGACGGACCCAGAGGTTCTAGTCAGAAGTGTCCAGAGAACCTGCTGGGTTCTTTGTGGGGGACGTTTGCGAGACCCCCTCAGTGGACGTGGGTCCAGACCAGATGTTCCACTCAACTTCCTTTTCCCTGCTCACACACGGCGGTCATGAGAGAAACGAGTGAAGGAAAGAGGTGAGGTGACCTTCTGCACGGTGTCTGTTCTGCCGTTTGGAGAAATGAGTAAGTGGAGCTTAATAACCTGGAAAAACACAATCAAATATCAGACTATTTAAAAAATGTTCTTCTTCTTCTTCTTCTTCTTCTTCTTCTTCATCTTTTTATTATTATTATTTTTTTGTTTTTTTTCAATCACTTTAAACGCATCATGAGCAGCTGAATGTGGCCACATCACTGCCATCAGACTCAAGGCCATCCATCCATTATCATGAACCACTTCATTCTGGTCAGGATTTCACTCACTCACTCACTCACACACACACACACACACACACACACACACACACACACACAGGTCATTTGAAGTGACCAATTCAGCTGAATCTGCCCTTCATTTTATGCCAAAAGTTGCAAATGGTTCCTCAGGAAAAGCGAAGTAATGGTTTGCTTGGAGAGTTGGGTGCAGGGTCAGAGCCCCTCGCTGTAAATCATCAGTTTTTAAGCCTGAAGAGACACATCATCTGGCTGTACTAGGAGGGGGGGACAGAAACTCGACCCAGGGGGAGATCAGGGGTCCCCGAGGGTCACGGAGTTTGTCTGTCTGCTTTTCTAAAGCGGCATGTCGACAGCGAATCGCTTCTTAGCTGTTTGACCATGGCGTTTGGAAGGAGGTCTTCTCTGCTGCGACAGTGATGTTCAGCACAAGGAGGTTCTGTTTGAAAAAACACGCTGGGCCAAACCGGCAGCTTCCTCAGCCCCGTGGCTCCCCGTGCCAGGCCCTGCTATCCTGAGTGCACCTCTGAGAGCCACTGCCAGCAAAAGTCACCCGGTTAGACGTGCAGAATGTGGGGCGAAACGCTTCTCTCATGGAAGAAGCTGAACTGTAGATGCTGAGCTAAACGAAAACAGATGTAAGACCATTATGACTCCCTTTATTATTCGTTTCACAAAGGCCTTTGTAGACTACTTTTATGGACCCCATTTAACTCTCATTTCTACATCTCTTGTGTTGTCCGCATGATTTCTAATGTTTTCTCAGGGGTCTGATCCTGGGTGGTAGATCTCCAGTGGAGACACCGCATGCATCTGAGGGTTTCATTTGACAAGTAATTGTTATCTACAGGCTTAACTGACCCTTTTATCCACATTTAATCACCTTACAGTTTTACAATTGAACCGACTCAGTGCGGCTGCTTAGATGGAAGTAGCCGAGATCCAGCAGTTGGCAGAAGGATGTCATGGTGGCACAGAAGGCAGCACCGGTGTTCCAAAGCACCCGGGAAGTGGGTCAGAATCCGGGTTCACACGTGTCTGGATGCCCAGCCTCGGTTCTGTGTTGCGGCGCTGGGGGCTGTAGTTCAGTGGGACACGGCAGCCATCGGCGGAACATTGTCTGATGACAACGCGAACCACTTGCTGAGCTTCTGCTGCTGCTCCTCTGGATGGAGACCAGGGTTATTCTTAGGAGATTTGAGGACTGCTGCTACGGCAGCGCTGGGCAAAGCCCATCCTTACCTCACTTGGGAAAGTATTTCTGTGCAGAAACACGGCTGGGACGCTGCTGCTGATGTCATCCTGGGCTGAAGCTGATGCTGCTCTGAGAAAAATGCTGAAAGACATGATGTTCGCTAATGTGCCGCATCTGTGTTCAGTTTGCAGATATTTGCCCACCTAACTGTTCAGAGGACCTTTAACCAAAAGGGTGATT
Organism: Arapaima gigas; assembly: GCA_900497675.1. Lineage (NCBI taxonomy): Eukaryota > Metazoa > Chordata > Actinopteri > Osteoglossiformes > Osteoglossidae > Arapaima > Arapaima gigas. The sequence continues at coordinate 149,276 of UFQX01000728.1, read as the reverse complement.
TGGTCTTAAACCAAAATCCACATTTTGTTGAGGACGTTACATAACATAGTTTGTTTGCTCCATCACACGTGGGAGTGAAATGTTTTTTTATGCTTTGGTCTAGACTTGAAGCTTGGTTTCCAAGAACCTGGACGTCTCCGCGCTTGATCATCCAAAAGGAGTCATGGAATACGAAGACACCATTCTGGAACCTTATTCAAACCAGACTGGCCTGTATTTGAAAAAAAAATGGAAGCGTTGGATCCTCCAGGGCTGAAGATTCAAGTGCTTTTGATTTTGAAGCCCTCGTGAAAGGTGCAAACAAACAGGCTGCGGTGGAGCAGCCTGGAGAGCTTGATGGGGGGTTTGAGTCAAGGGTGGATGGTGCCGTTTCCTTCGCTGCTTTCTAGGTTCCAGCCAGGGGGTTGAACTTCACATGGTGAAAACAAGATGAAGCCAGTCAAGATGAGGGAGAACAACACATGAAAACGTTTGAGGAGGTTGAGAAAGGTTTGATACAGCAGCCTTCTGAGGGAAGGATCTGGATGCTAGAGGCTGAAGAGCAGATAGTATGAATACGCAGGTGCTCAGATGAGGTATCTGTAGAGCTTCAATCGTGAGCGGAGTGTTTCACTGCCTCATATTTGTGTTCAGACGAAACAAGACTATCGCAAAGACTATCCTGCAAGAAACATGGCAACCGAAGCCTCAGTGAAGGTGCTTGTACCTCCGTGTTCCTGCTTGCAGCCGTACGTCTTTGCTGACCAGACGCACACACGTTTACTAACATTTATTTCTGCTGAAATTGCAGGGCAGCGGGACTAGGAACCTGTGTTTAGCAGAACCTCTGGGATCCTCTCAGCCAGACTGTTCTCACTCATCATTCGGCCGGAAAACAGGAGCTTCGCTGCTGATCCACCTGGTTCGTCTTTTGTTGTTAAGCAGAGCTGCTGAAGGCTAAGCTCTCCTCTCGGATCTGGACCGGAGGCCTTGCTGTGAAGCACATCTCTTTCACGTTCTGCCTCAAAGGGAAGAGCCTCAAGTTGCATGATGCTAAAAAGGAACTTCTTTTGAAACTGCCAGGAAGAAAATGCAGAATTCAAAGCGCACTAGATATATTTTAGGACCAAGTACTTCAACTTCTCGATCTTAAGTAATGAGGCTGCAGCAAGAAAATAGTCCCACACGAAGAGGTGCTGCAGCTTTAAACACAACATCATCGCTGTACGTATGCTGTCCGAGAGAAACGCGTGGTGGGAAAATCACAAATACGCATCAGATTTATAAAGTTCAGTCTCCTGCCAGTGCTGCAAGCTTTCAAGGTTCCCACTTTGGAATGCGGACTAATCAGCCTTAGAAAGTTCCAGAACGTGACCTCACAATGTGCCTATATAAACTAAGTTGCCATGGCGCCGACGTCACTGTGGAGGCCTCAAACCACTAAACTCGAGTGGAGCCTGTTGTTTAGTAAACACATCTTTAGAAACCACTCTGATCATAATGTGGCCGACGCCGGTGCCAAAATTAATATGAGGGTAATGACTGGGTTTGGCAACCTGCCCCCCGCTATTGATCAAATGTGGGCTTCTCCACAACTGCTAAGTGCCTTAATGTAAACCATCCCTTGATATTTAAAGGAAAAAACACACATGCACACACACACACACACACACACACACACGCACACGGGCTGAATGGAAATGACTGCATGGAACTACAGACCTGGTTTCCCCTGACAGACGTCAGATGTCCCTTCGCGGGGTTGTGGAGAAAAGAAAGAAAAAAAAAACTTTGACCCATGAAGTTTCCATCTTCCGTGAAGCAGCGGAGTAGAAACTGTCAGATCTTCACATCCAACACTTCGGCCATTTGTAGAGTCTGTTTTGGGCAAATCTTGTTTCTGCTCAGACTAGTTTCTCACTCTGGTCAGGCGACTGATGTAAGAAGTAATGACCTGATGACCCCTTTGATCTGGAGGTGTTGGTGCTCCACGCAGCAGAGCTCACTGGGCCGAAATACGTCTGCATGGCTAATTTGAGGCTGAAACGCACCAACCCTTTACCTGAACAAAAGCCAGGAGACCTGGGAAATCTTCTTACTTTGGTTGCTTGCTTGTTTGTTTGCTTGTTTGTTTGGTAACTTGGTGCCCTATCTTACTGGGATATTGAACAGCAGCTCACAGTGGTTTCCTGGTATTAGATGGATGAATGGATACATCTCTGTATCTATAAAGCTGAATCTCTGTTTGCGTATGCTTTCGTTTGTTTGCTTGTTTGTGCTTTCGTTTGTTTGTTTGTTTATGCTGTTGTCTGCTTGTTTGTTTGTTCTTTATGCAAAGCCTTGTTTTTCAAGCCGCGAAATTTGGCCCACAGGTACTGCTCGCCTTCAGTGAGGCTTCTGCACAGTTGAGGTCATCAAACTCCATTATTTTGAACATATTTTGACTTATTTTGAACATTTAAAACTCAGACTCACACAAGGCTTGGAGGAGCAGAAGTAGTGATGTGACACGCGGCAACATCACATGGTGGATTCTCTCACTCCACACTCACACACACACACACAGATCCACTTTCTCACACACATAGGAGCAGCCCAGCTGCATCACACACTGTACACGCACTGATATATTTTCTCACTCAAACAAACACAAATTTGAAAATAATAAAGTTTGGTGACATATAATTTATTAGTCTGCATATCAGCCTTTCCATGCTGCACACACATAAACACACATATACACACACAACACGCTGTACACACATTACCCCACACACAGTGTGTGTCACTGATGTGCTAAATTTAAAAAGTTCAAATATAACACAACTTGCAGGTATATATTTCCTTACTGCTGTGTGTACAACACTACTAACACTACTGCCCCCCCATAAGGGTAATAAAGTTTGGTGGTGTGTGTGTGTGTGTGTGTGTGTGTGTGTATAAAAGATATATAAAATTAAATATCGTTTTTTCCCCCGTCCACCTGAGCAGGACCGGCATGGACATCAGTGTCTGTGGCTGCCGCCTGTCCAGCACCACTAACAACACTTTTACACTAAACGCAACCACCTTAAAGGTAAAACAGTTTGGTGATCATATCCTGACTTTCACCTTTTTGACCTGGCAGCACCAGGTACCGCAGCGAGTGCTGATCTGCTTCCCACCAACTACCTCAAACGCCCCGTGGCACCACAATCCAGGACGAACTCCATTTTGTTTGCTCTAGCACACGTGTATAAGTGAACAACGACAATACAAGGCTCCTTGAACCTTTTGGGTGGACGTGTCTTGCCCCGTTCCCAGACAAAAGCTTAAGAAATAACGTAAAACGGCTGAAAGTGCTGCAACTGGCAGTGGAAAGTCTTGCGTTATTCCCTTTGCAGGCGTGGACTGTAAAAGTGACGGTTAGCTGACCCTTGTGACCTCTGCTGACCTTTGGCGGTGTCATTTTCACACCGAAGCTCGGGGTCGTTCACTTGTGACTGTCACGGTCACAGACGGAGTGACAATGAACTTTATTAAGCAGTACGATGTGGTTATAGTTATCCTCACCTGGGCTGCACGACGGTTTTATTCTGTTATCGTGAACTTCCAGCCGAGGTAGAACCGTGTGTCCGTGGCGGAGCGAAGCAAGTCCCTTCAGCTGAAGGAAATCTGACGGTTTATCGGAAGGAGCGCAGCTTCGGTTACCAAGATCGCATAAATCATAAGCCGTGTTTACAGAAATGACAAATGCTGCCATCATCAATTGTGCAAATTCAAACCAGAAAACTGGGGCAAACATTTTTAAGAGATTTCTGTGGGGAAGGAGCTCTGCCGAAGTCAACAGTGCTGCTTCCCACCGTGCTGCCCGCCGTTCCTTCGTGTCGACAGGAGAAAAGAGGGAAGAACATCTCTCTTCTTGGCACCGCGGCTCAGTATTTGTGCACTTTTCCTTGGTGCTGATGTCGGCGATGGAAGCCGAAGGCCACGTCAGGCCACAGCGGGACCTCTCGGAAGACGCGGTTCTGCTCGGTTCGGTTATGGCGTTTGGGTGGAACCCGATGATGGAGCTGCTTCCACGGTGTGCTGCAGGTTTTAATCTCAGAGCTCAGACTACCTGCATTAAACGTGTCTGCAAACTGGCCGCAGAAGCAGAACGTTCTCCTAACATCCTTCATGAGTGTGATACCTTCCGCTTCCCATCTGTGTAATTTTCCTAAAATGCTCTCCTCTGCGGTGACACTTCAGATGATCCCACACTAAGAAATTCATTCATTTATCGATCACTGACCACGTCTTGCTTTTTGTCCCGTTGTTTCTAATCCCATACAGAACTTCAGCTGCCAGGTTTTCTCATCCCATTAAACTCAGTTCTGGACGTTAATTCCAGCAGATTCACTGACAGTCAGCTGTCAAACTGCCATCATCCTTTGCTTGTTTGCCTGGCTTTTCTTTAGTCTTTTATCAGACTCGTGTCCTAGACCATCTGCTGCGTGAATTCGGTCTGGTGGACAGACATCTGTTCGAAATGCATCTCGGTGGCGGTGAGAACATCACAATCCTACACGTCTAAAATGGGGGAGCAGTTAGTAGTAGTTCCAATAGTAGTTTCCACCAACCTTAATGTACGAACTTCACGGTCTCATCAGCATCTTGAACCTTCATCCTGGACTGGCTGTGATATTCCTCTTCATCCGTCAGTGTTAGATACTGCAAACCTCTCAGCTCTTGTTCTTTTATGCGCAGTATTTTGCACGTTTTTCAACCCTCTCTTCTGTGCTTGTGTTTAAAATGTAATATGGCATGAAATTCTGTTCCTGCAGATGCACATAGTTCCCAAGATGTTTTATGATTTAATTCAGTTTCTTTTATGGTTCTATTGCTCCAGATCCAAATTACACAAAGCATAAAATGGTGCCTGAAATGTGCCCTGCGGTGCTTCTCCCTGCCCCATGAATTCAGTTGGGTGGCTGGAAATGTTTTACTCTCAAAACGGCCCAAGATGTCATGGAACCAAGGAGCCTTTGATGGGTTCTGCTGGAGCTTTTGTGAAGACACCCAAAGAAGAAAAGAAAACTCACGCTGAGCTACAGACCAGCACGTCAGTTTTTCGGACAGGTGTTCTCTTGAGGGAAGAACGTCTGTCTCCGTCTTTCACCCTGAGCACCAGCCTTTCCTCCTCAGAGGCTGCGGCCCTTTTCGGGAATCACTGAACTAGGACTGTGTACAGGATGGAAGGAAAACTGGGAAAACGTCATACTTACATTAAAGCTCCTCCTCTAGTTAGGAACCTAAACCATTTTAAACTGCAAGGAGAACTTGAAGGAGATTTTATTTACAGTCTGCATTTTGTTCAGGTCAATTCATATCTCAGGCGATGTGAGGTGATGCGATGTGTCGTCTCAGGGTTGTGGTCAGGGTTAGGGTTAGGGTTAGACCCCTGAGGTTGACTCACTGTGGGCCAGGTTCTACAGGAATTCTCCAGGAATTCACCAACGCTGGCCAACAGGACACATCCACTTCTTCTATGCTAAAATACTTTTCCTGCCCCCCTGCCATTGTTTGTTATTTCAGCTCCGTGTCCCACAGGGAATGAGGCACCGATCCAGAATTATCCATCCTTCTGTGACTCATAGGAATGTGAAAGAAGAGACTGACCATCAGTTGGTGGACTCTCAGAGTCCCGCTGTTCAGATACTCAGACACTAATGGACCACGACTGCATTTAATAATTTACTCATTGATTCACTTGTCTTTTACCCCAAGGGGAAGAAGCAGAGCAGTGAACTGAGAAGGGCTTTATGGGTGAAAAACAAGGTGGACCCCACTGTTGAAAGACAAACATAAAAAGACACGATCTTTGGCAAAACCCACGTAGCGAAACCAGCCTGCTTCTGGGAAAATGATCTGTGGGCTGATGAAACAAAAACAGGGCTGTTTGGCAGACCTGTTCATAGGTTGTGAAATGAAGCTTAAAGGGAAAATAACACCCTGCCTACAGTTAAACACGGTGGAGGTTCCTTCGTGTCGTTGAGCTGCTTTGCTGCCAGTGGAACTGGAGGCCTTGAAGAGAATCAGAGGATCACCAAGGGATTTTAGAGCAAAATATGGCACCTGGAGTCAGAAAAGTAGGTTTGGGTTGAAGATCGTGGGACCTCCAGCAGGACGTTGACCCAAAGTGTAAAGGAATAGTTAAAGAAGAAAAGATGGACTGTGTTAAACTGGCCAGCGGCGAGTGTTGGTCTCAGTCCGACTGAAGACCTTTGGAAAGAGATGAAATCTGCTGTTGGCAAAAAGAATCCGGCAACAAACTGCAGTTAAACAGTGAACTACCAGCAGAAAAGGTGCGAGAAGATAACAGATGTTACAAGAAACACTTGAAGGCGTCATCATCTCCAAGGGTTGTGCAGCCAAGTCTCAAGGAAGGTGCCTTTAATACCATCCAGGTCATATTTTCTCTTTCTTCTTCAGCCGACTCCACGTCAGCTGAACGATCATATTTTCCTCTGTCTAACTTGGGACATCCTATTAAAAAATTCTGACGCTGTGAAGATGTTCCTGTAGATTGTTCAGATATTGGACAAACAGCAACGAACACTCACACGCCACGAGACGTCAGTTACTCTCCCTCAGTGAGAAAAGATCTCCGATCTTCATCATCGTTGTTCTCTCACAGTAACTTTTCCCCGTTTGCTAAACCTGATCCAGACATTATTAAAACACTTCTCACTCGGCGTCATTCAAGAGGCATAAGAAACAAATATTACTTGGAATTTGAAGGAATTTGAAGAGATGTACAACAGTGAGACACAATAAAGCAATAATTCAAAAATGAGCAAGTTGTCTAAGATTTATCAGCAGACTTATTGCATCCATACGCCGGACGGAACCGTCACGCCGCGGCGACACGTACGGAACTGGTGTAAATGATCTCTTTTCTAATGAGCTGGGACACGGCGGGGAGAGACTGACTCCCAGCTAACTGCCACCCGGGCCTGGTGATGCCCGGCACTTCATCTGCTTCTGCTTACACGCCTTCTTCCCAAACGCAGCCGGGCGGAACGGCCCGCGTTCGCTGACTTTAGTATTCCCACGACATGCAGGACTCATCTGCGCTCGTCCCCCGCTGGCATTTTATCCTCCAGCACGTGCAGGGAAGCTGGTTCTGGAACTCGACTCCTCATTCGACTGCATTTCATGAAGAATCCAGGGCCACAAGTTACTTTCAGTTCAAATTCAAAGAGAGGATCTGACACAATGACCTGTTGACCACGGAGGACCAGGGAGGTCAGCAGTGAACCTCCTTCACGTCCTTCTGCTGGCAGCTCGAGTAGAAGACGTTTAAAGGGAATCGGGTGCCATGGAAAGCTTGTGAACCCTTTAGGATGTTTCTGCACGAACTCGAACTGAAATGCGATTAGAGTCGACGTCGCAAAACCAAAGAGAACCGAATAAAACACACAACCCACTAACTTTGTTTGCTGATCAAATCAAACAAAGTATATGAACTTTGAGGATTATCAGTTCTATTGAAGGGATGGATGGATGATGGACTGATGGGGAACAGATGTCTATTGACCTGTTGACCTTACAGGAGGACAAGCGTGAACCTCGAATGGATGGATGGATGTTCAATGGGTGGTTGGGTGGATGGATGATGGATAAATTGATAGATGGATGGAGGAAAACACGATCAAGAAAAGCTTGATAGTAAATATGCCCCTCAGTTTATTTCAGGGTTACAGTCTGTAAAAAATCTTGGACCCAAACTAATAAATACAAATACTTTGCAAGATGTTTCGCTCCGACATTTGTCTCCCTCGAAGCCACACTGAAACTAGTGTAAAAAGACTGAAAACAAAAATCCCTCCTGCCTTCAAACTCCTATTCAGTTCCGCTTTTCGACTGACTCATCCTATAAACGCCCGCGACGTCACTGATCGCTGAAAAAAAATCAGAAATAGAGAAGAGGAAATTTGTGGATGTTCAGAAATGCGTAGGTTGAACGTTCCCGACACGAGGAACCGGGGGGCTTACTTGACCGCGGTTCGAAGGAACGTCGACCAGGTGCGGCACGATCGTACACGAGTCTTTTCCCCGTCAAAACCGGTGTGTTAAATACACAGTTCTGGTCCCCTTGGCCCCTCGAGGATGGTCCTGCCGTGAGGACGGCGCGTCGGTCTGGCGGAACGTCCCAGAAGGCGCCACGCGCAGGGATGCTGCGCACTTCCTGGCAAACCCCCCCGCCGACAACAACCTCAGCTATTTGAGAAATTAGCCAGCATTAGTGAGGCCGTCACCCAACCGAGACGTCGGTAAATCTAGTCCGGTCCCTTTCGCCCGCACGCCAAAACCTCAGCGAACGTAGCCGTGCCAAATCTGAAACCGCGTAATTGTCACTATTTTAACGTGAGTTATGTGAACAATAATAGTTCTGACAGCCGTTTCCAGATGTGTTACAAAGGAGGCCGAGGGTCCGGCTGCAGCGCAGTTTACTCTGTTTGATTTACTTCGGTTCCGGAGACAGGCAGGTACAAACCAGCGTGAACGTCTGTGATGGGAAACAATAGGTTTTCCTGTGGATCCTGCACACGCGACGCTGTGAACATCCCACACGTTCCGGCACTGATTTTCCTCCCAGCCCTGTTTATATAACTAAAACTTTCCCTTCATTTACTGGACGGCAAATAATTGCATGTTCTTTTATGCCATTAGTTTCCGTTATAATCTGGTTTATTTCTCATTATTTCACACTAATCACAAAGTGTTTTTTATGGCGAATGCAGTAGAACTTTAGAGCAGTTTTTCCGTCAAAAAAAAGGCAACAATAACTGACAGACATTTACACTTAATTCGCAGTCAGTCCAAGGAGGCTTTGCTTTCTTTTCTTTTTTTTAAAATGTGATATTTGTTTGCTGTAATGACTTTGACGCGCATAAGACTTTCTGGAACCGGCACAACCGCAGATTCATTTCCTTAAAAATCCACTCCTCGGGATCAGTTCAGTTACACATTAAGCCTGAGCCCAGATTCAGCCCGTGTTGAACCTCACGTTCCCTCGCAAAGCCGTCTTTGCCTTAAACCCCGAACACGTAAGCGTGCGTAAGTGTATATAGAAATAACCGAGAGCGTTTATAAGGTACAAACGTCTCAGATGTCACCCTAAACATTGGAAGGTTTCTTTCTTTCCACTGTTACCTACAAACCAAACCGATTCTTCCTTAAGGGTAATAAACCTACGACAGCAGTTAAAACAGATTTGTCTTAAAAAAAAACTTTAAGTGAACAATAAATAAGCATGAAAAAATGTAAGAAACACGTAACACGTGCCGATCTCAAAAGATCACAAAATCTCCGTGAAAATTTCCAAACGGGCTGTTTACGCCATATATACCGTGATATAAAATAAAATAAAAATTTTAAAAAAAAAGCTAGAAGAAAAAGGCAGGTGAGACGGGTTCGACAGGTAACGTTTAACCTTTAGACCTTCATTTCTGAAGCTCCCCCGGCCGGTGGGTTGTGGTGCCGCTGGATGTGCTTGTTTCACTGATAAACAAACCAACAAAGTGTTTCCTTTATCCTCGGGACTCGGCGGAGACCCGTCTCGCCTGATCCCCCGAGAAGCTGGAGAGGGAGAAAAGCGGAGAAATTCGCTTCAGGAGTCTGGTTACGAGCTACAGGACGTTCCTGCAGGTCTTGCTGGGTCCTCCACCCCCCAGCGAGGGGAGTCTGGCTGCCGAACGAGCTGCTTCTCCCCGACAGATCAGAATCCCTCTCAGCATCCCGGTGGAACCTGGTCCTTCACACCAGCTTCTCCACTGATCCCCTAACCCCCTAACCGTCCCCCTCGCCATACCAACAAATCTATCGGTCCGGTGTGGACCTGGAGTTGTTGCTATGGCGATGCTGGACCAAACAGGCACATCTATATATCATTTTGTCCATTATGTTTGTGTTTATGAGTCCTTGATGGCTTTGGAGAAAAGCATCTCGTGATGTTGTGTGTCTCACAAATACAAGCGCGTTCAACATCTGCTGACACGGCTTTAGTTCTGTCTTGATGTCACCTGCTTATGTTTTGTGTGTCAAACAAATGTCCACATAACTGAAAAACTATGGTATGGTATGGTATGGGGGGGGGCTTCAGATTCATAAGGGGGCTCTGAAGGAGGACAGAGAGGCCTAAAGGTGACGTGAGTCAATCAGTTTAGTTGAGGACACCATCGTCCGCGTAGAAGGTGTGCAGGACGTGGCAGCAGCGGGTTGCGGGTTTCCTCTCCTGCGCCTTGAAATGAGTCAGACGGTTAAAGAAGGCAAATGAAGACGTGACGTCTTTATGACCCCGGAAGGGAAATTTCCCTCCTTTCAAGGACTGGATTCTCTCGCCGGCTTCGGCTGACAAGCCACCCTGGGAAAGCGTGGAAGGGCTACGCCAGTGCGTGTCGGTGACGGTGACGCCGAGCTGGGCGCTGGTGACTCTGAGCTAACTGGATTTCGAGGACGACCGCGAGCCCCGAGCAGGAACCCTACACACATCAGAGATGAGAACCGAGGGGAAGAGCTTTTCACAACATCTGCTAATAATACCGACAGTCTGAAGAGGGCATTTAAATCTACACTTTTATTCATCCATTCGCCACTTGATTTGAAAGTGACAAAGTGACGTGCAGCTCTGAGGGACCAGAACTGCACGTTGACTTTATACCTCTTAGCGGATAGAAATATTAGACAGATCATCTACGTCACTGCGCCACGTTCGCCCCCGCGAGACACCAGGAAAAAGTCGAGGCGATCGGGAGTTGATCTGAAGACGAACGGGAGGAAAATACCTCTGAAAGAAAACTTCTGCAGACTCTGGTCCCGGGGAAGTCGGCCGCGTTTCTTGTGTCGTTTAAAGGAGCCTTCGGGTACCTGCGGGTCCTGCTGCTTAACCCGAGCGAGATACGGATCACGATTCGCTTCGGCGACACGTAACCGGTGTCACGCGAGTCACCCTGACACTGATTCCACATGCAGGTTGCAGCTGCGCAGAGACGCTGGTTTGCGTTCCATCAGATTACGAACGAATGAGTCTTGACAAGCGGCCGCTCGACTGTGAAGCTGTTTTCACTGAGTGAAAAGCAGGAGAGCGACACCTTTTCCACCCAAAAATGAAACCGAGAAAAAGGCGAGATGGTTGTGCAACATGGTTCCAACCCCTGAAATATGTTTCTCGTAATGAGCCCATCGGAACTTCTCAAGAACATTCGATATTTTTCCCATGGCACGTAATTTAGTGCCACCAGCATCTGCTGGAATGTTCCAAGAGGCATCCAGAATCTTACTGGGAAAATGTGCAGATGAAAGGCCAAGAGGGATAGTTGCTTCCTTCAAATGCACCCGTGTGTCTTCTTGGTCACACCAAAAAAAGCTTCACGTTTCAGTCCTCTGCAGGAGAAAACCATTGTTAGGGAAGATCTAAAGTATGGCTACAGAGCGGGAACCTTCTGACTGCAGCGGGTTAGGACTTGGTCTTGGTGAATAGCTGTGAAAGGAAGATGGAGCTGTGGTCTCAGAAGGGGGTCATTCCAGGTCAAATCTGTTAGCATATATGGACGGATAGCTAGCTCTTACATGGTACCTGTCTTCATGTCAAGGGCAGAGAGGAATTTTCTTCTCTCTGTGGAATTTCTTTCCCAAGGGACTCGGCAGCTGTTAAAAATAAGAGCACTTTTAAATTATGCCGAAGTGAGGAGCAACCATAAAAACCAGTTTACCCTTCCTGAAGGCCTGGTTTCTTCTGATGGGGGAAAAGTGTGTGTGTGTGTGTGTGTGTGTGTGTGTGTGTGTGTGTGTGTGTGTGTGTGTGTGTGTGTGCGCGTGCAGGGGACGCGCTGTGTTGCCACGTCAGTGTCTGTTTTCGTGATGCTCCGGTTGCAGGCGTATCTGCAGCCGCCTCCGCTGCTCAGGATCCTCCCATTTCTTCGCGTTGTGAAACACCTGGATCTGCTTTCGTTCCCTTCCATCGCTGCGAGGTGAACATCAGCTGAACGGCAACGCCGAGGTCACTGAGAGCGTGGCAGCCGGGCTCCTAATTCCGCCTGGGTGACGATGTCTGAGCGCTGCTGCGGAACCTGCCGGAAGGGCTCGGCGAGCGGAGCCACACAGGCCTCTCGCTTTCTCTGCGGGTGAGAAACCGGTCAGACCTGCCGGGGAGGGTTGGGGAGGCCAGAGGCAGAAGGAATCTGTTGAACTATAAAGCGCCACCACAGGACAAACTGAACATCCTGCACTGGATTTTGCTGCCATCTGAGATTCCGGAAGCTGACAGCCTGCCTGTAAACCTTCGATAAAACATCAAAACATTTAGAATCTGTTGTTCAGGTGGTTAAATCATATAAATATATGAGGATATTATATACATATTTAATAATTCCCTCCTTGCCCGGTTTACCCCTGTGGGGGGGCGACTTTCCTCCTGGCGGGTCCTGGGAGGTTGAGGGTGTGATTTTGCTTTTCTCAGACCGATGTTGTAGCTCCTGGGATCTGAGGAAGCTGCTCCTCCAGTTTGGGGTTCACAGCCTCAAGTGCTCCTGCCACCAGTGGGACCACCGTGGTTTTCACCGTCCACATTCTCTGCGGTCCCCCTCTCACTCCCTGCCGGTTCTCCAGCTTCTCCTCCTTCCTGATGTTTCTGTCACTCGGAATCCCCACATCCATCACCTTTGCTGTTTTCTCCTCCTCCTTCATCACCGCTGTATCTGCTTGCTTGGCCTCTACCTGTTTGTTTGTCTGGTTGTGGACGTCCCACGAAATCTTGGCTGTGTTGTTCTCCACTTTCTGCGGTTCTGCCCATCTCATGTATCATAAGAATATAAAGACGCACAAAAACGAAATACTTTTAATCAAGTTTTCATTTTTAAAAACAATCATTTAAAGACGGAGCTGCAAAAATGCAACAGAGACCACAAGAACATTAAAGGACGCTGACAGACCAACTGGCCAGGCAATTTTCGGTGGCCAAAACCCAAGACAAACAGCGGAGCGACGGCAGCATCGAACCAAGAGGCAGATTCTCTGGAAACACTTTTGCATTTGAGCTGTCGGTGTTGCTCACATGAGAGAACATTTACTGCTGGAATAGATTCTGACTTTTCTACAATCCAAACGAAGGAAAAATCCAAAGAGTTCAAAAGCTAGAAGTGATGCAAATGGGGCTTTATGGGCGCAGTGTGTTATTTGTGTGGAAGTCGCAGTGACGGGACATCGATCAGCTGTCTGGCAAATGCATTTATCTGAAAACAATTCCACCCAGTTTTCCACTCTTAAAAGCCTCTGGACCTGCAGCCTTCAGCTTACCAGCCCGTCCATCACCATCATACGGTGGATACAAAACGGTTGCGTAAGTGTGCATACCCTTTGATGATGGGGGGGTGTAGCTGCGGTCAACCAATCGCATTCAAGATCGGCTCCAAAGGTGGGTAGCAAACAGCAGGCGATGAAAGTGGTCTTTTCCAAACATCTGTGGGGTCTTATTTTTGAATGGAACTGATCAGGAGTGGGGCACAGAAGGGTACTAGAGGCGTTAGATGCCCTGTGAAGACATCAGTACGAGGACAAAAGTGAGCCACCACGGCACATTTGCCAAGATCAGGAAAAGGAGAAAATCAAGATGCCAAGAGGAACAATAATGGAGCTGAAGGAATTTCTGACAAGTGCTGGTTATTCCTTGCACCCGCATTCTGCATGTATGGGCTACGGGGTAGGGTGGCAAGAAGGAAGCCATCCCTCACAAAACAGAACATCCAACCCATGTAAATTTTGCAAAAAATTCATTCAGTCGCTCCAAACTTTTTGGGCTTAATTCTAGGAGATACGTTTGGTGCAAAGACAACACGGCTCACCATCCAAAGTACAAAAAACCAACCGTGAAGCATGGTGAAGCTGATTGCTTTTCTTCAGCTGGGACATGGCTCCTAATATCAAGATCTGGTAGCACAAAACCTGCTATGAGATATAGTGGCCTTCTATCACCTTCTAGCGTGATAACAACTCAAAGCAGACATTCGAGTCAACCAAGGAAGGACTTGAGAAAAGAAAGATCAGAAGTTTGGAACGGTCCAGTCAGAGCCCAGACCTCAACCCCAGAAGAAACCTGTGGAATGATCTGACGATGGTTGGTGCAGGAGATCCAAAGGCATTTTGAAGGAACTTGAACTTGTTTGCCAGGAGGAGTTGGAGAAAACTGCAAAGCCCAGGTTAGGTTAGTTGATAAATGTTGACAGCTACTTATTCACAAAGACCTTCTGCTGTGATACGTCCAAAAGGTGCTTCCACAAAGTGTCACCACTTATGCAACCAGGGTGTTACGAGTTCCTCATTTCAGGTATTTGTCCTCATCTTCTCATTTTCCGCTTGAATTTTGCTGGTTGGAAGGTCGCGATGAGGATGGAAAGAATATCTAACGTGATTTACCTCGATTTCTGATTTTACCTCACAAATACCGGCATTACCAACCTACCCATCGCGAATATCGACGTTCCACGTTTTCTCCCCAAAGTAAAGCCCACAGTGTCCACGTCCTACAGAGCCTCAGGTGCCATAAGACTCACACACAGCCCACAGGAGGATAAAGTTTCGAAACTGGTTGAGCCAGGCTGAGGATGTCTTGCACTTTATTTCTGATATCATGCGAGGCCAACAGAACTTTTCCCAGCTCAGTCGCACAGCAAGTCTGATCTCAACATCTGCTTGTCATCAGATGCTGCCATTATGTTCACGTTGCATATTTCATCGTGTTAAAAACGGCAATTCCCCCCCTCCATCCCTTTGGCTTCATAAATATGCTTTATGGACCGTCGATGTGGCCCCGCCTGCCCATCCTGGGGGCGGAGCTACACGTTTCCAGGTGTCGGACCGTCCGGGATTCAAAGAAAGCGCCAGATTTCTGCTTTCTTGAGGAACAGAGGAGTTAAACTTACAGGCTTCTCTTGCTTAACAACCTGAATTCAGTTCTGAAGATCTTGTAGAAGGGAACTGTACATATTGCCCCATAATAATAATAATAATAATAATAATAATAATAATAATAATAATAATAAGCTGACAGCATCCAGTTCCCAGTTTTGTACTTTTTTTCTTTATGGAACCTTATTAGCATAAGGAACGTTATTATAATGAAACGGAGAGGAAATCACTGCAGACACTCGATATAAAGTTATCCATCACACATCACGGTGGGCATCACTGCATCATAGTCGCTTCAATAAACACGTAGTATATTTTTATTGTGGCGCTTAAAGGCCTCAGGAGCGGATTCTGCTGAGCACAGAGATCTTGTGCAAAGTCACGAGTCCCGATGGTTTTTGTTCACATTTTTTGGCCCCTTTATGCAGAAATGCAAACTTTTTAGAAAGTGCGGAGGCCTTTTGTTCAGGTATTAATCTTACTGTGTTCACCAAGCCAAAGCGTGTGTGTGTGTGTGTGTGTGTGTGTGTGTGTGTCTGCAGCGAAGGCCTGTTCTGTTAGTGAACAATACAACCAGCTGACTGATATGAGGTTTAGGCGACACAGCTTTGCTTTAGCATCAGTTCCAACAAATCAGAATGATGGGAGAAAAACCCAGAACTGAGGGCGATGGCGAGATTTCACAACCACGCTCCTCCGCTTCGCCCCCCCAGGGCCCGTCGCCTTTCTTCAGCTGCGGTCGAGTGCTTGTCGTCTGACTCAGGGACACGGAATATCCCCGCAGCCTGAAAGGTGTCACCGCCGGAGCTCCGCTGTGCTTACAACGCATACCTGCCGCTCCGCTGGGCAAGCCAGGCGCGGGGGTGTGTGGTGCCACATGAGGAATGGCTGTTATTAAAGGAGGACCCCACCGGGATGGTGAAGGGTGGTGGTCCACAGTCACGTCCAGGGGAAACTCCCTGGCTGGGATCTCCGCCTCTGCTGCTGGTGTAGGAGGACCTGCTGCTCCAGCATGTGTGTGTGTGTGTGTGTGAATAATTCTCCTGCTCTTGTTCTGTTGTTATGAAAACACCACGTCCACAATATGTGTTACGCAACGAGCCATAAAAATGGTCCGTTTTCCCAGCTTTACGCTGCCGCGCAACTCGAGACGGAACAGCTGCTGAGCGAGAAGATCTCAGCCGAGGCCTCGGCCCCGGTGCGAGAAACTGCGGATGAAACTTGAGGAGCCGTGAGCAGCATCTGGCTTCCTCGGTGAGGGGAACGCCAGCTTCTGCCGAGGGAGGTGTTGGGGACGTCGTCGTAGGACGGGGAAGCCCCGTGACAGGTCGCGGGCGGGAAGGTGGCGTCGCTGAGGGGGACATTTCTGTTAAAAAAAAAAATCTGAAGGTTTCCCTTTGTGCTACAGGACCGTTCCGGGTCGGCTCCAGAGGCCTGAATGAAATGGCTTTGGGATTTTTGTAACTCCTATTTGGAAAGATCCTCTTGGACAAAACAGAAGAACGCGCCGGAATCGGCCCCTCGCCGCATCCCCAGGACGCGACGACTTCGAGGTGTCGGCATAAATCAGGCTCTCCTGCTCCTTTTTCTCCCCAAATTGAAACAGGATGGCCTTCGCTGGGCCAACATTTCTGTCAGATAAATCCTGTGGCATGTTGGAGGAATGTAATAAAATCACGTCGCACTTTCTCAGCGGGGGAAGCGGGGAAAAAAAAAAAACGGTCCTTGAGAAGAGTAAATCTTCAGGCCCCGAAGACTGGAACAGCCTTCCCCTCGTGGCTGCTCTGCCGCATCTCTGAAGCCCACTTGGTTTCTTACCTTGACAGCTTTGCTTCTATGTTAAGATGCTACATAAATGAGTCAATTCAATTGGTTTTAGATGCAGAGCAGCAGGGGCACTGAACTCAGAACCCCCTCCCTTCTAAAAAAAATATTACCCCCCCCTTTCAGTAAAATAAATGTTATTTTTGTGGATCTTCTCCAGTCTGGAGAATCATCACCTGCTTCAGCTGCAGCTGGAGTTTCTGCAAAAAAGTTCGGGAAAGTTTTTTAAAGACTTGTTTGAACTTAGGGGGCCTAAAGGTTCACGTAGCACCAGTAGGCAGGCTGTGGGAAACCTCAGGGAGTCTCAGCTGTGGGTTCGAATCCCACTCAGCCTGAGGGGACTTTGGTTGATCAGTGACTGCTTGACCTCACATCTTTCTTCAAGGCCGCTTACTGTTATATCACGTACAATAATTTACCCATTTATACAGTTCCATCTATATATTTCTGTTGCACAGTTGGGGTTTAAGACTTTGTTACAGGACACAAAAGTGGCTCCTTAAGTTTCATCCTGCTGCCGAGGGGCGAGTGGTTCTTGGAAATGGAAGATTTGGTGTAGCTTTCTAACAATAATGCTTTTCCCGAAACTTATGCACACGTTGACATTTAAGCAAAGCACAATAAAACATTTTGCTAATAAACATCTAATATTCAGCAGGGAAAAAAAACATTATTTTCGTACATTTTCATGACATGTATCTGAAGTGACGCACACGGCGCGCCCCCTGGTGGACGAGCGGGGGATTAAATCCGTCTGGGTTGCAGCACAAGGTAACTAACTGGTTGAAAAGTTAGTTGGTTGGTGTCGTTTTTGTCCGCTTTTGTAACTCAGCAAAGTCTCTGATGAACAGCAAGAGATGTCTGGGTGAGCTGAAGCTCAGGGAACCCGACCGAACCCGGATGTTTGTAACGGACCCTCCGGCTGTAAACTGTATGAGACGCAGATCCTGTCCCCTCTGAACGTTGTTATGTTCCATTATCTTTTCTTCCCACATCGGTTTCTGTGGTTAAACAGATTAGCTTTAATAATAATCGCTACTACAGCCATAGACCTTCAGCACACCTTTCATTGCAGGCGCAGCTTCACCAGCGACTACTGTAGGAAGTAAAAATGCATTTAAAGGGCAGCAAAAATTGACGGCCATTAAAAAGGTGCGCGGAGATTTAATAGCGTTTATTTAAAAACACATACAACGAAGCGGTTGGACACATAAAAAACACGGATTTAAACAGCAAACACAAAGCAGGAGACTGCGGCGTACGCTCTAGTTCTGACTGCCGTGAGGGCGGTAAACTACTACGGTAAAACCAGAAAAAGAAGCAGATACCGCTGAGGCCGCATGGCTTCGCATGACCGGAAAGCAGTTGAACGGGTTTCCCGCAGGTCAAAGGCCTCAGGTACAGCGCTGCAGCGTTGCTGCTGTCCGGTGACGTGAGGAAGACCCTGGTCTACAGATGACGTTTAGTTGCAGTTGTTGCAGCTAAAGGTGATGCTGTCGACTGGGGTGGGGTGTGGTGGTGGGGGGGGGGGTTACGTGTCTGCACGTCTGATCGTTTTCTGCACCAACGAAATGACCTCGGAGAACTACCGCCGTGGCTTTTTCCTCTCACAATCTGCTCAGATCCAAGCTGCGAAAACAGAACCGGAACGGCGGCAAACAGACCTGACAAACAGGGGACAGCAGGACATTCTGCGGACGCCAGAGAACGTTACGTGCGATAAAGCAGATAACCGGAAAAAGTGGTTATGGGCGGATATCTAGCAGGGATATGGCCCGTCTCCAGCCTTAACCACACCCTCTGCCCAAAGTTCAGCTCCAGGACAGCGTCTCCAGAGACAATCCTCGTGCTGCTGTGCTGGCTGGCCAAGTCTTGAGCCTGGAAGGAGATCTTGTCCTCCTCATCCACTACCAGGTACCCAGAGAGATCGGGGCTGCTGGACTCCACTGTGTACGTGAACACATACACCCCCAGGTAGGGCACGGCGAACTTGCCACTGCCGGGAGCGTACGCTGCGCCGTAGTTGACGTACAGTTGGTTGAAGCGCACCGGACCCGGCTCATTCATGGCGTAAGTGTGCGCTACAAAGAAGGTGACCGCGGGGGCATAGCGGTAGGAACCCTGTAGAAAATCTGCAGCAGAAGACGGGACCGGTTAGTTCGGCGAGTACCCCTGTATAGGTGCTCACGCACCGCGGCGCCGATCTCTTACCGGGCGACGGGGCTTCGCTGCCCGCCGGCCTCTCGCCGCAGTCGGGTCCGGCAAACGGGAAGCGGCAGACGCAGATGTAACCCGCGCGCACGTCCACGCACGTCCCCCCGTTCCGGCAGCGGCCTGCGGGGCAGCCTGTGGACTCCACTGTCAGAACGGAGGAGGAAGAGACTGAACACGGCAACACGCTACCTTACTCACTACGGAGGAAACTTCTAGAGCAATTTTAAGCTGTGCAGGAATTTTGAGCCGGACAGGAACAGACTTCCAAAAATCGATCGGCGAGATAAAGTGTTTAACTCCTGAACTGCTTAAATTTTAAATATTCCTCTTCTAAGTCTAGCTGACAGAATTCAGTTTGAAGGCAATTGCTGCAAAGTGGCTGCAAAGCTTATGGCCCTTTGCGACCTCACCTGACCTCACCTGACCTGGTCACATGATTGAATGCTACCAAAACATCTGAGGCAGCATCCAAATAACATCAAACAGCCAGCGAGTCTGTTACCTTCATTGAAGACGTTGTCCGTGTGTCTCTGGTTCCATCCTGCTGGAAGAGTGGAATTCAGCGACAACATGTCGTCCAACGTTCTCTCCAGCTTCAGTGTTTGCTTCTGAAGCTGGGAAACGTCCTTGAGAACATGATTCAGCACAGAGGTTACGGGCGAGAGGGCAGACGCATTTTGAGCTTCACGTTCTGGCACTAAGAAGTGACTTAGGTCCCGGTGGAGGATGGTGAGGTTCACCAGCTCTTGGAAGATGGGAGGAATGCCGGCTTGCATTTGGACCAAGGCGGCAGACACGTTTTGGCAAGACTGCTGCGTCCTTGAGTTGCTTACCCTCAGCCGCAGCACCTCCTGGGTCAGGTTGGAAGTCTGAATAACTAGCGCCTGCATTCGCTTGTCCAGATCCTTGTATTTCAAAGCCAGGCTGGTTTCCACCGTTAGTTTGGGCTTTTTTGACTTCGCAGCCAAAGCCACGTTGGCATCTGGGGCATTTTGCTTGACTTCCGGGCTCTCCACCTGCAGCCTGTATCGTCCAAAGTCATTGTTGGAATTAGCCGGTCGTGAATGACTGGTAGCTCTCTGGTGCTCTGCGAGCTGAGCGAGTACGTCTCCCAGTTTCTGGGACGGACGGGTGAAATTCAGCAGAGTCCCCTCAGTGTTCTTCGGGACTGAGACGAAAGGCATGTTGGATGCGTTGGAAATAACGTCAAACGCCTCCATTTTGCTTTGCATGGAAAGGACCGTGGAATTCAGAAGATCGATCTCAACTTTCAGACCTATTAAACTTTTCAGTCTCTCGGAAAAATCATCAGAAATCTTCCTCAGCTTCTTGTCGGTAAATTCAAAGTCAGTCCGTAGAACGTAGTAGTCGTCCTTAACCGAGTCGATGGCCCTGTTGATGACAGTCATGGTGTCATTGAGGGCATCTTCAATTCCATCCTGACATCCTCGGAAAGTCTCTTTCACTTGTTTTTCTTGTTCCTGAGTCTTATTTGCCCGCCTGTCTTGGGTCTTTTCCAGATTTATAAGACTCCTGTTCAAAACCTCGACAGTAGCAGCCAGGTTCTCCACTCGAGACTCGATGGGCGATACCTGTCTTGTATCATTCCGGATAACGTCTGAGAAACGCTGTCCTTCAATGAGAGGCTTGAGCTCCTCAAGGTCATAGGACATGTGACTGATTCTGTCCTCAATGGCACTCACCGCGAGCTCCACGGGCCTGGCCTTGTCAAAAAGAGTCCGATTGACATCATCTATACGGCCTTGCATCTCCTTCAGCCGAGGGACCAGCTCTTTTTTGCAGTGAGCAGCCAGTGTTTCAAATGTGGTGTCGGCCAGTCGTCTCTGTCGCCCCACCATGGATGAGAGGTTGGCCATCCTCATTTCTTGGGCGTGGAGCTCCTGCTGTAGCTGCAGGACAGACCGGGCTTGGCTACTGATAGTATCACCCAAGATAGACATCTGTCTTCTAAAGGCAACGGCCTCGTGTTCTTCAGGGGCCTCCGTTCTGTTTGGCTGAGCTCCTTCGAGTCCGTTGGCTTCTACGTGGTGCGTTTGAGAAACTGTGCGATTCATGCTGTTGAGAAGCTGAATTGTCTTCTGCTGTTCAAGGCTGACCTCCAGGGAACCATATTTCTGGAATAGATGTGCTGTTTTATTTGCATAAGTGACGGCATTATCACGCAGAGAAGATATTTCATTCTTGAGACTTTGAATGTCCCTTTGCATTTGTTTGTTACTATCTTCCCGGGTCGTATGGCACGACAGCAACTGGGCCACCGTCCCGTTTATTTGCTGTAGATTTGCTCTGGTAGCCTGAAGATCCACAGAAAGTGCTGACACAGTTTTGAAGATGACAGAAATGGTCTCCTTCATTGTGCGCTGCGATTCCTCGATCTGCTCCTGGACGATATCTCTCAAAATTTCTCGGACTGCTTTGGACTTCAAGGCTGGGACGGGAAATGCCAACAACAATGTACATTATATGACGGCGAAGGAACTCCTGTTCTACGTGGAGACGGTGAGCCCTTCTCATGCTTCCGTCTAGGTTGCTATTTGTACTTTTTGCTGAGTTTGGTGGTAAAGACTAATTTCTCCAAGCGTTTGTGTTAGTTAAACAGAAAATAAATCCTGCGGTAGTCGGACGGTTCAAAAGCTACGCATCGAAATGCACTGCAAATGCGGCAACGTCCCCGAAGTGGCTCCATTCGTCCGTTAGTTTCCAGAAGGAATCAGATGAATCACTCACCGGCCAGATGAGTCTGCGCATCATTTATTTCCTTCGTCCCCAGTTTTTCCTGCAGAGAAACCAGGGACCTTCTCACACTGCCCATGTTCTCTGTCACGTTAGTCATTTGCTTCTGCAGAGTGAGGATCTTCTCTGTTTGCCGTTTAAAATCAGCCGTCTCCCGGTTTTCTACTGACACAAAGCCAAAGTCAAACCGACACAAGGTGTGCAAAGATAAGAGTCCAGCTGCTAAATCTGTGGAAAAAATATATGACCCAGAACGTTAGAAAAAATACTGAAATACTTCTTAAAATCAAAATCAATCGAGAGGAAATACATCACCTGTTTATATGTGGGGTCTAAAGTACATGTTGCAAAAACAGACAGTGTTGCAATCATAGCTGCACTAAAAAGACAGTTTATGCACTTTTCTTCCATGAACCTCAGGCTTCTACTGGCTTCATCCTCTAACCCGCCTAACCAACTGTGCGCATTATAGCACCCGTGGACTTGGGTCCCGAAAGGCCAGGAGGGCCCCTCCCGGACCCGACCAGTCAGTTACAAATCCCTCGATAGGAGCAGAGATCCACACCGCAACTCCGACCCGACTCCACAGCAACCTGCTGCCTACCAGCTGAAGCCGTCTGCCTCACAGGGCCTCCCGCCGGCCGGCCTTCTGCTTCATCTGCCTGGTAGAGCTGGGTCGTCTTCACTGCTGCGGAGACAGAAAATCCATCGAAAGAGCCGCGTAAAGCGGCCGACGCGCCGGTCACGCGACGGGACGGAGACGGTACCTGACGCGTTTGCACCGCCGGGCTGGCAGTCGGGGCCCAGGTATCCCGGGCAACACTTCCACTCCAGAGACGTCGTAATCTTGTGTTTGATTCGGTAGGTGGGCCGGCTCGTCGCCTGGGACCTTTGGCACGTCGTCATATGAGATACGCGCCCGGGTTTCTATTGCGGCCTAAGGAACCGGTGCAAACAAAATGGCTGGTTGTTACTGTCGCGCAGCTCACCTGCGGGCGCAGCCGCCTCGGCTCCAGTTGCACGGGTCCGTTCCGATCGGGAGGTAGGAAGCCGTGGCGTCGACGACCACCGTCGGAAACAGCTGGGTGTGGACGTACGCGCACCAGTTCCTGCGGAATGACATCACAATGAAACTTAGCTGAATTCTCCCAGATTTGCCGAGACACATGACGTAACTGTGCGCATTTGTCCCAGTTTTCACATCTCTCGTCCACAGCCCTTCTCGCAGGCCTCTTAGTCGTCCGCTGCGCAGCACCAGACGTTCAGACTGGCACTTATTCGTCATTCGTGTGGCTTTGCCTGCCCCGCCTCTGCTGCGCTTAACCGCTTTTGTGTTGGCGGACAAACCCAGAACGTGGTTGTTACCGAAGGTCAAATGTCGGGAAATGGGGCCGACCCGTGTTTAAGGTGTCGCTAAAACGGAGGAGGAACAATCCAGCGATCGTAAACTCTCGCCCTGCCGTGCGCCGGCCGCTTCCGCTGGGATCGGGCAGAAACTTTCGAACGACCGACGGATGTTAAACAAAACTGTCAGCAAAACCAGCCGGTCCTGTGGCGGTTTGTCTGTTCGTGCTGCTGCCTGGTGGTGGTGCTGTGGGAACAACAGGCCTGTCCGGAACGTGTCCTCGATCGGAGCGAGTCGCCCACGCGGGGGATCCACCCACCCCAGCGGTTCCGTGTGACTCAAGCAAAGAACGAAGCAGGTACGTGTGGCATGTGGGAGGGAGGGAGGGATGGAAGGGAGACCAGGCTCACGATTTGCCAAATCCCAAGACGGTTCCCCTCCACGCAGTCTAATCCGGCTTCCCGGCGTTTCCACACTTCGGGGCGCAGCTGCTCCACCGCAGCCCTACCTTGCCGGGAAAAGTGTTCCGTCTCAGAAATGGCGGCAGGGGATCTGGAAGCTACTGAAAGCGGGACGCTTTCCACCAGGATGTCAATACAGACATTTCTTCACTAAAAGACACGCAAAACTGAAACCTCATCACACGACGACACAGCAGGAGGGGGTCGCGCCGCCGACGCGGCTTTTAACTCCGACTCGAACGTGTAAAATGAAACCACTGGGCGCCTAAAAACATAAGAATTGTCATATTTCAAACCTCATTTTGAAGCAGCGGAATTTCCCTCAATATTAAACCGAATCGACAGGATTCTCTTACACTGCCTTTTTTTTTTTGCATCCCTGTATGGTGCAATATATTATTTTGGCAACTTGCAGCATTTCAAACCTTTCCTTTTCCCTTCCCTGCAGAAATATTTCAAAACCCCTCATGGTCGCCTTTGGGAATAGACTTTTGCACCAACTTACTTGCCCCTTGCGGTTTCAAAACTGGGTTTCTGTCCAATTC
Organism: Arapaima gigas; assembly: GCA_900497675.1. NCBI lineage: Eukaryota > Metazoa > Chordata > Actinopteri > Osteoglossiformes > Osteoglossidae > Arapaima > Arapaima gigas. Next base: position 125,226 of record UFQX01000728.1, on the reverse strand, counting down.
CGCCCTGACGTCTGTTTCCCTGTGTGGAGACTGCGAGGCCAGAAGGGGCGGTTCTTCTCTCCAGAGTCTGCGTGCGCTTCACAAAGTCAGTGGTGCGGTTGGTTACGTATAAAATCCTCGGCAGCGCCTTGCTTTTTTCCACTCGAGGTTCAGTTGCGATGGAAACATTGGCCTGCGGTCCCTCTGGATGGAGCCTTTCTGAGAGGTGGCCTTGGTTTGTCGTATTTGTTCCTGTGTCACTACCGATCAGCTGCTCCGATGTCTCATTGTGGGCGACCAGGCCAAGGCTACCAAGGGCGCCGTAGAGCAAGAAGAGCGACGTCAACACCATCTGCTTCATCTTAGTCCACCTTACAAGAAATCCAAACCTGCCTGACATCCACTTCTGCTTCTCCAACCTCCAGCTCCTCGCCTAGTCCTTTCGGACCCTTTTTAGGTGATCTGGGCTTAAATAGCTCTGTCCGGGCCATGTGACACATGTTATAGGATGTCTGCTTCCTCTTTCCAAGGATTCACCATGTCATGCTTCAATGGGTCCCAGTAGGTTTTGGAATCGGCGGAGTCCTCCAGCGTTGCGGAAAATATTGGCCGTGGTGGGACGTCCACATCCCACCGGCTTCCTCACTCACTTTTTTCTGCCAGTTTCACTTTTCCGCTCGAGGGTCCAGGTGACGCAGCCGCATCCTGACCCCGGGCCCCAGTCGGCGCTGCTGGGGGTGTCCAGGAAAACATCACCCTGGGTACAAAGTCAAGAGGATCACTAGTTCGCTGCTGTAGAGAACTCTGTAAATCCCTGAATTAATTGGCAGTTATTTATCGATTTCCAGATTTAGTGGGCAAAACTGTACGATTCACATCCCCCCATTACCTTCTGCTTTTGGTACTTCCATAAGAGCCTGGTTAATATGTTATTTTTTTTACCGTTTAATGGAGTTGTGGTTTCATGTAAATGCAGCTCTACATATGTTTGGATTTAACGGATATTGCGGAACATTCTGGAATACGTCCCATACCCCAGCACTGAATGGTGGATGGACCCGTACTGTGCGCCACGCGCAGAAAACGACATAACAAGAACGTCTCAGCAAAGTCACGTGACTCGGACATCAAGTGCAAATCGAAAGCCCCCCCCCCCCCACTTCATCAACACAAACATGACAAAGAGAACCGTTTAAGGCAAACAAAACGAAACGAAAGCCTCGCACAGTCAGGCACGTTGTCTCCGCTCCCCGCTCGGCCGTGTGGCGCCTCCTCGCTCCCCGTGGGCAGCCCAGCTGGCCCCCTCGTTCTGACGGCTCTCATTAGCAGGATGGGAGCCCAGCTGTGTCACATTTACACAGGACCCGCTCGCGGACTGTGCCCCCGGGGGGCGGTCAATCGAGCCCCGCGCAGGTCGCACGACAGTCACACAGCAGCGTTGCCCTGTGTTGCCCTGTGGCCTCCCACCGCTAGCATTACACATAAATAAACAAGTCAGTAATGCCGCGGCTCGCTTGACACAAAGAAGTGGTGAGTCGAAGCTGCTGCCTCCATAACGTTCATATTTGTCACGTTGTGTCGTCCTCCGTTCTGCTCCGACGTCTTTTTTACAGCCCAAATGTACCGCACGACAGCCTGTTCACCGCTGCCTTCGGATATTACAAAGCGTTTTGATTGTTTTGTTCTTTTTTCCCCAATTTAAAGTCATTATGATGCTTCATTCGATATTTCTGTCCACTTTTTGACTGACGGTGAAATGGTATAAGATCATCCACCGTCTGACAGTTGAGGAGTTTAAGAGAGCTGAGGGATTTAAGCACTGCTAGAAGATTAAATACTTGCTAGTTTATGCACTTCAGAAACTGTGCTCGTTCTTGGAAGGTGGCGTTTTCACCTCCTACAGACGGGCATCTGGTGCCGGGATGAGATCCGCCGCCATTGTCATTGCTGCTGCGCGGCAGGCAGCTGCCGGGCATTCGGTCCTGCCCGTCACGTGATGTGGATCCGCTCAGAACACCCCACCTTCTGTTTACCACGTTGCACAAACCCACTTCACCCCTTTACGTCATTCTGAGTTAAACCGAATCCTTCAGGGCCGTCTGCTCTGCGCCACTGCTGATGCACCTTTAGTATTGCAGATATGATCTTAAACCTTCCTCAGCTGTCACTGGAGACCCCAATAAACATGGTTCTCCTAGGAAGGACCCCTGGAAATCATTATGCAAAATAACACGACAGCTCTAACATTATGAAAATGACTGCCCCGACACACATCTCGTCCACCACTTGCTGATCTCATCTCTGTAAGTCAAAGACGGTTTACCTTCTCGTATCTTCGGAACTACGCGAGCCTGGATCCGTCGTGAAAATCCATCTGCAGGGGGGAAAAAAAAAACCGTACGTCTCTGTACAGCAAATTTAGTTCCTTTCAACTGCACCTTAGTACCTTTTTTTTTGCACGGCAACACAAAACAAGTCGGTCAGACAGCAATTCAAAACCCGTCGGTCTCACGAGCTTCATAATTCATTGTAACCCGAACCAGTCAACCCAACACCGCGAACGAGGAAGGTAACGGCCAGGGGTGGTCCCAGGCGCCCAGGCGCCACGCTGCAGAATTACGGTTATCTTTTAACCCGGATGATGGGCGAAAAAAAAGAAAAGCGGTCAGTGGAACAATTTCTTGCATAGATACACAGACACATGACCGCCATCCCCTGAGCTGGACGGACGACTCCGAGGACCACAACCGCATCATATTAATTCTCACCAATTTACCCGTCAAAAAAACACCTGTCCAAGTACCAACGCTTAGTCCTCTTAGCCAAGGATGCTTACAAACACACAGAAGACAAATCATACAAGAACATGCAATAAGACACTCAAAAAGAACAATTAAAATAAGGGGAACTGACAGAATACCCCGAAGAACGTATTAAACACGAGTGAACAGCACACAAATGTTATGTGGCAAGGGATTATGGGAAGGGACCACCAGGTGAGTTATTATATGTGTGTGTTTGTAATATTTGGGTTTCCACCCCCAGGTACTTTCTGCCCGCTGTGTCCAGGAGGGGTCAGGGGAGGGGATCTGTCTCAGTCTCACATTCGGTGGTGCATCTCATGGTTTGATGTTTTTCTCTTGTATAATAAACTCAAGAAGAAATCTTCTGTGCCACAATCTTGGTTCCCTGAAACGTCTGTTATCGGAGAATATTTATTTTTCATTTCAGCTTTTGCCCGGACGTTTTATCTCTTTCAGTCGCAGACACCGAGCAGCACAAATAAAAATCGTTTTATTAGTTTTCGCCCGTTTTAGTCACCCGATAATGTCATCAGTTTGTCACCAGGAACCAGTAGAAAGGGAACCTTAACATACCGCATCCAACCTATTAATACTGACAGTAAAATGCAGTTCAAAAATAATTTATTGGCTACACGGGTAAAATGTTTCATGAGATATTTGATACAGATCAGACTGCAACGGGGGGGCCTAAGCGGTATCAATTTTTAATCCAGGAGGGGTTTTAATGTTGCACCCGGAGCTGGAAAATTTACTAAACTACTTCTGGGGAACCCTTGCAGAACTTTATCCTTCTTAATGCCACGTAAGCCGTGAGTCTGAAGAGGAAAACGGTGTAAACACCTGGTTCCACTGACAACTGTTATTTATGGGGAAAAAATCGACATTATTACCCCTGGATAAAACCACCATATTATTACTACTATTATAATATTTATGAATCACTAGAGCAGCGGTGGAGAGAACCGCACTGGACGGTCCCTTCGACGTAAAAAAGTCTGATACCGTTGGTCAGCCACCGTCAAACCAAAAGTGCGTCAAATCTATCAGAGGAAAACGAGTCAAATAAACACCCGGTGAAAAGAAGGATCTTCTAGACGATCGGGGGATGTAGCACCCTCAGAAACATCATTCTGGGAAACAGACACACGGCGGACACCGACATCCGAACCCGAACAAACTAAATGTCACGTACAATATGTGGTTATATAAGGAGATCCTGGGTCCCCCCCCTGCCTCACACCAGTGACCCTCTTCCTAAGCATCTCTCACCTTCTCTGGATTCAACAAATACAGGGTTTTGTCCAGGATCATCGGCCCTGCAGGGGGCAACAGGTTACTGACAATAAATCAGGTAATCGGCAGGTAAGTTTAGAAAAGCAATAGTAACAGGTAAAGATGGAGAACATGGTCATTCACAGGTATGGGGGGGGGGGGTCAAGTCAAACCTTGAGCCCGGTGTTTAAACCAATATGATCCCCCCCCCCACTCCCTTATATTCCTCCACCCAGCGCCGGTGCTTTTCTATCTATCTATCGGGATCCGCAGGACAGAGGTGACACACGTCACACGCGTCACACACGTCCACGGAATGTCAGCGACAGTAAACGGCGGGAGCGAAGGCCGAAGCGCGCGCAGATGCCGGGTGGGCGTGGTGCGCGCGGACGACAAATCAGGCGCGCGGCGGCTCGGACGTTAAATCAGCCGAGGGCGTCGCGAGCCGCTCCAGCACCGCGCGCTGACTCACGCGCTCCGCCGGGTATCCGGACCCCCCGCTGAGAGTTGAGCCGGCAGGTCGAGGACGTCTGTTGGAAAAGGAGCCGCGGAGGAGAAAATCACGAGGAAAAAAAAAAAAAACAACAACAGTGAACAAAACAGCGAAGAGGAGCGCGAGGAGAGACAGGTGCGCGCGACGACCCGCAGGTTTGAAACCCCTCGTGCCGCGCTGCGTTTAACCAGCACGATCTTGGCAAATCGAGGGGCTTCCGACTCTTTACATCGGAAAATACGCAAACTTTCGTCTTCGTTTTCTGCCAGTGTTTCGTTTGCATGACATGACGGACATTTGATCTTGTAGCGTGTGAGTGTGTGCGCGCGCGCGCCTTTGCGGGGTTCCAAGACCACCTCCTTATTCTGTGGATGTTTGAGTTCCTCGCCCAGCTTTCAGGGTCGTATGACGGTGTGTGGTGTATGATCAAGAGTAGGTCGCACTGAAAGCATAGCCAAGGTGTGTGTGTGTGTGTGTGTGTGTGTGTGTGTGAGCGAGAGAGAATATATGCCAGGGAGGTGGCTCCAGGTGTGACTTGGCGGTGACCCCCCTCAGAGCTGCAGACATGGACGCGCTGATGAAGGGCATCTCCAAGGCGAAGGATGGCATGGTGGCGGCCGCCGAGAAGACCAAGCAGGGGGTGAGCGAGGCTGCTGGCAAGACCAAGGAAGGAGTCATCTTTGTAGGTGTGTTTTTCAACACCTTTACATGCCCTTCCCCTTAGGTTCACCTTATTATTATTATTATTATTATTATTATTATTATTATTATTAATAATCTCAGCGGACACCTGTGTCCAAAGCCACTGTTAGATAACCAGCTTCACAATGGCCGACCTGCTTCTTTAGGAGATGATTCTTACTACATCAGTTCAGGGTTCAGTGTCTCGGTCAAGGACGATGCAGCAGGAGAGCGATTCGGACCTGCAGCCTTCAAACGAAAAGGCGACATGACAGTCAGGGTTCTGCTCGGTGCAGATCGCTAATATTTTCCATCATTACCCATCTGCTCCAAAATCCCCAGCGTCGCACGACCTGGCCGGTCGAAAGCGGTTTAAAAATGTAAGATGCACGTCTTAAAGAACCAAAACCTCCAAGACCATCCGTTACCTTATCCGTTTATCGATAATATGTTACATTATTTCGATTATTTCATTAACTAGTGTATAATATTAGAAGGTGTAATTTCTCTTACACACAGCAGGTGATGTTGGAGTTGTGTTAATTTTTTTTTTTTTTTTTGTTCTAGGCACCAAAACAAAGGATGGGGTTTCAACAGGTACAGTGGACACATTGTGGTGTTTTTTTTTTGTTTTCTTCGTAACAGATGCAGTTATGAAACGAGAGAGACGTTTATACGCGGCCGTTTGACCATCAATAAAACGCGACGCTTTCCGCAATTTTATGTCCGAAGATGCGTTTCAGCGGCCGCTGAAGGGGGGGGTGAAGGTCCTGACCTCTGGCTGGTGGACAAACCGCCTTTTACGTAACCTTCGGTCATCGTGAGCTGGTGTTTGGTTTCAGGGCCGATTCAGGGTCTTTCCTCCCATCCGATTTATTTTTGCACGACACGTGATTTTTGACTTCTGGTCGGTTGTAGAAAAAAGGAAGTTCTGTGCCGTGAGAACAGGTAACTAGGACTTGACCGTGTTTCTTCCCCGCGGCTCCGTGCCGATTGTAGTGCGACTAAAAACGCAAAGTTGAGAGAAATTGCAGTTTCACGCAGATACCTGCGTTGCGGTTTGAATTATGGGAAACAGCAGCTTCTGTTGAAGGGAGCAGCTGCCTGCAGGGCAGAAGAAGGTGAGAAGTGTCTGAATGACCGATGTCAGTAATAAAGGGTGGATGTGGGCTTTGCTTTTGGTGGGAGGCTCAGGCCGCGTGTTAGTTTATACCTCTCGTATACTGCAGCGGTGGAATAAAAGCAAGCGGTATGAAATATCTACAGACGCAGACGGATAGTTTCAGGCGTGAGGGACGCTCCTGCTTAGAAGGCAGCGGTGAGTCAGGTGCTGCATCCGCCTCTGGCTGACGCTCCGTCTGCTTCTGTGTTGGACGAGGCCTTCAAAAGATCTGAACGGCTGACAGGCCGAGAGCAGAGATGGCAGACGTTCTGCCGTCGCCCGGACGCCCCAAAAAATAAATGAATAACCGGGGTGTGAAGAAATCAACAGACGTCGCTTAGACCAGGGGACCAGTGTGTGGGGTTTTTTTTTTTTTGCTGTGTTCCGCAGGACTTTTAGGAATTTCGCAACAAAAGCCTTCCGTACAGGAACTGTTATCGCGGAGAAATGATAGCGAACCTGCGGCCTTTGTGTGCGCTCATCTCCGACAGTTGCGGAGAAGACCGTATCTCAGGTGTCTCAAGTGGGCGGGGCAGTGGTGACCGGAGTGACGGCCGTTGCCCATAAGACGGTGGAAGGCGCCGGAAACATTGCTGCCGCCACGGGCTTGGTGAAGAAGGACGCAGGCAAGCAGGTAAGGGGGGGGGGGGGGGGGAG